>JAHLJT010004567.1:182884466-182969379 GCA_031308135.1 Acheta domesticus
AAGATTATTTAGACACACTAGATTCCGTTTTTAACCTATGACAGCATTTGTCGCCAAATTCAAAATGCCGAAACAGGCTCTTCAAATAGTTGCTCCGCCGGGAACGAGCTTCAGTGGCTCGCATAACGTTCCATGAGAACAGGTTAAACTATCAAAGTTGGCACCAGTGTCGCCCTCTCCATTGGGCTTTTCAAGGAACAACCGCTTTTACGCGGGAACCACACTGAAGGCACGACTGGAATGTGTGCAATACAAATTAAAGGAAAGCTTTGCTTTTCATGTGAGAATGAGGTAAAAAAGGCGAACGATTTTTTCTATGATTGCTTATTTCTTCATATTATCTTCTAATAAGAGGGGTGCATTGTGTCTTTCCAGAGATCGAGCGAGCGAGCATTCCATAACGTTCGTCTCGCCGTAACCCACTTATAGCTCTCCCAATCTGAATAAGAAGTTATATTGCAGCGTTAACACAAGTGTTTCAAATGATATATTACGTTGCATACTCACGCAGCTTTCTTTCAACCAGTGTTCTATAACTCCCTAAAGAAATCAGACTGAAAGTCACTCTCATTCATTTACAGCTACTGAAGAAAGATTGTTTTGTACGAAGAACACCATTAGATATTTTTTCTGAAATTTGGTTGATTGTAATCTGTTTTCTAGTTATTGCAAGTGAAAGCTTTCTAAATTTGACCTGGAAAGCTC
The DNA here is from genome assembly GCA_031308135.1 of Acheta domesticus. Taxonomy (NCBI): domain Eukaryota; kingdom Metazoa; phylum Arthropoda; class Insecta; order Orthoptera; family Gryllidae; genus Acheta; species Acheta domesticus. The sequence goes on from JAHLJT010004567.1 coordinate 182,885,172, forward strand.
GAAAGTTCACACATGAAATTCTTGTTTTCCCAAATCGATAATTCAAATTCGTTATTATCAAGATTAAAATGCAATTTTTTTACCAAAGATGTCGAGTCTGTGAAAGACCACAGAAGTATCTCCAAGTCAACGTATCTCGAGCGCCATCTGGCGTCCTTGGGAGCTCGAGGTGGAGGCAGAACTTCCCGACCCCTCCATCCCGTTCCTCCCACCGCCCTGGCGAAGGCTGTTTTCTCTTCCGCTCCGCACGTCCGGAGGTTGGGGTGTGGGAAGTGCGGTTCCGTTGCCCTCTTCCTTTCGGCGACCGCCCCCGCCGCTGCGACCGCGCGGCCCGGTTATTCCGCTCAACCGACCCTTCGGACGGGGCAAGTTCAGGCTCCCGACGCATTCCGCGGATCGAAGGCCTCGCGTTCGATGGTTTAGACCTCCAGGTACACTCAATTAAGGAGCGCTCAATTTAACTGACACAGAGCCTTGACTGCATCAAGTGTTTCCACCGGAACAACGTCGCAAAGGAATGTTTTGTCCAGTCGCACAAAGGGATTTTTTCTCTTGCTGCAAAATACGTTTCTAGTCCGTAGCATTAACCCAGTAATGTTCCCGATGCAAAAATCTAACATCAGTACATGGAGAGTATCTGTCAGTAACCCCAATCATTTTCACCTGTTATTGATATTTTTTACTTATTTCATAAAATATCTGTTATTCCGCTCCACCAACCTTTCGGGCGGGGCAAGTTCAGGCTCCCGGACGCATTCCGCGGATCGAACTTGGCCTCGCGTTCGATGGTTTTAGACCTCCAGGTACGCTCAATTAAGGAGCGCTTAATTTAACCTTCCAGCGGGCGCGCTGTCGTGAATTTTACAATAGCAGATTTTTTTTTGCTGTCAACCATTGTTGTCAAAGACTGCTGCGTTCTTGGTATTCCTTGCAGGTATCTTTAGTGATGCATTTCTGCAGTCACTGTTTAGTTTGCACGCTATATTCAGTTTTTGTAACGCTCTATTCGGGATAAGTGCATAATGACGTAAACGTTACGCTACGCTGCGCCGGCTTGTTCTAAAATATTGTATAATAATTTGGCCTAATCGAAATTTTCTGTAAAATGTCCAGATAAACAATTCACGTGAACGAAAATCAGAATATTCTTCAAGAGCTGTCGTGATCAGAGGAAGATCATGAATTGGATAGTAACAGTGACAGTAAACGAATGTGAAAATATAGACGAGCATCAGAACGATACTGGATCGGAAAAAAGATCTTTTTGATATTAAATACGAACGTTTATCACGGATATGTTTTTTGGTAGTAAATATCACTGGCCGACATTTTTAAACTTTTGAAAAGTTACAGAAACAAAACTCACTGATTCTGACCAATTTTGGGGCGCTGAATACGAATATAATAGCCGTTTTACTGGATTAGCTCGTATTTTTGTGTAACGCGTAGTTGCCAAATTTTACCATCGTAGGCATAATGAGCTATCTTGAAAGTACCCGGAGAGTGAGTTTTTTTTACTGCAAAAAGGGAATCAATTTCGTTTTGGCACTAGTGTCAAAGACAATCAATTTTTAAAATTCTATAAATTAATTTATTAAATCTAAACAATTAAAAAACTATACATTCAGTTAGTTTACTTGCACTATACTTTAGCATTTACTTACTCAATCGTTTATAAGGTATAATGTTCACTAGACGTATTCAGACCACTTAGTTTCGGAAAAACACTAAGATACTTAAATCCTTCAGCTTCTTTGTGTATTCCTTAAGAAAATTCATGAGGTCCAACTTAATGTGCAGAGTTGGAAATAGTACCTTGCCTGGATCGATCAGAGGCTTATACATGACATTGTTGGTACCGGGCTTAAATGACTCTCTGGGGGCCATTCCTTTTGTGAGAAATTTTTCCTGTAGCCTCTTGAGACCCAAAGACACAAAAACAAAAGTGCTTTGTAAATCCACCTTCCAGACATTGGTCTGGTCCAGACATTGGACATTATAATATTGCAAATACTTTTACATGTCCACAAATTTGCCAACCATGATCTTTGTATTTGATACGACTTTAAAATGAGTGCGAGATCCTCGTAAGTATCATTCATTGGGACAGAGTGTGCCATAGGCAGCTTTTATGAAGCAAAACTGCTTTCAGACTGTTCTTAGATGAATCTATGAAAAGACACCAATCAGATGGGTTACTTTGGATTCCTAACTCATTCATCAGTCCATTGATGTCCGTACATACGCAAAGGGAATCTTCCATTCTGTAATATTCTGAAAAAAGGCTCGTTGTGAGTGAAATACTATTTCTCACTCTAGGAACATTGTGGAAATTGTAACTTTGATAACAACTGAAGCCAAATGGCAAAAACTGGGAACTACGCGTTACACAAAAATACGAGCTAATGTAGAAAAATGGCTGTCAATTTCGAATGCAGCATCCTGAAATTAATCGGAATTAGTGGTTTTCCTTTTTGTAAACTAAACTGACGTCGGCCTGTGTATCATTCTTAGATATTATAATACGACATAAAATTTCTGTGTTCTACAATTTCTTTGATTTTTTCAAGTCATTGAATGTCGTAAAATTATACGACACGCGCCTAGCTGGTGTGAATATTTACGCGCGCCCGCTGGAAGGTTAACTCACACAGAGCAGTGAATACATCAAGTGTTTCAACCAGGAAAATGTTGCAATTGAATGTTTTATCCAGTCCCACTGCTAATGATATGTAACTGCATCAAATGTTTCCACCGGAATAACGTCGCAGTGAAACCTTTTCACCAACTCCACTACCTACTGCAAGTTTCATTAGAACTTTTGAAGTAGAAGTTACGGGAAAGGTTAGAATTGAATGTATTTGTTGACCTCTGGAAAGTTTATTTCTGTCTGTTTCAAGAGCTTTCTCCTCTTGTCGAAAAATACGGATTTTTTGTCATTGGGTCGAGATGCAAAATGTAACATCAGTATCTGTAAGTTATCTTAATCGTTTTAGCCCGTTATAGATTTTTTGACTTGTTTACATAAAATATCACGTTGTAATTATCTTTTACTTGATATTTTTTTTACTTTTACTTGCCTATAAACAGTTTTGAACATTTATTTCCTATTATTTATTTAAGAATGATCTAAAGAACACCTCAGGATAAATTTTAGCCCAATCCGAATAAATGTTTTCTTGTTCTGAGATAATATTTCACTAGAGTATTTATATAAAATTCATCAGTATCATTTTTACATACGTGTATTTAGAAAGGTCTTTTATCTCGTATTGACAATACTAAATATTTTGCTAATTAGAGGCTTGGTATAAGGGCTTAAATGGAATTAAACCACTTTTGATATGAACATTTAAAAGAATATGAAATATTCTTAACGAAACTCTTTTTACATATTTGGTTTTATGTATTGTCGACATCAACATTGTAATTTGCATTTAGTGGCCCGACGTGTTCGACGCCAAGCTAATATGTATTGTCATACTGATAACTGTGTTCAGTCATGGACTTGGTAGAAGGGTTTAAATGAACTTACACCTCTTACACCTCTTGATATGAACATTTAAAAGAATATGAAATATTCTTAACGAAACTCTTTTTACATATTTGTTTTACGTATTGTCGACATCAACATTGTAATTTGCATTTAGTGGCCCGACGTGTTCGACGCCAAGCTAATATGTATTGTCATACTGATAACTGTGTTCAGTCATGGACTTGGTAGAAGGGTTTAAATGAACTTACACCTCTTGCAAAAACGTAAACAAGGTTGACAAACGAAATATTAACAATATTGTATTTACAAACTTTATGTTACTTATCTCCATCAATATTGGCATTTTCCAATCACAGGTCCGATTCTGATAATTTTCTGCTGATAATGACTTAATATCGGGGCCTATATAAAGTTACACCACTTGTGAACAGAATAGGTAAAGATCAAATTTACAAGAAAATATTAAATTCAGTTAACAACACAGTGATTAACAGATTTTTTACAAAAATCCTAAATTAAATTTCCAATACGACGGAAAGTGGAGAATGAAAAAAATTAAAACTTTAAATTATTGTTTAGAAAATTATTTTGCGGACAATATAACAAATATCTTGTCAAAGAAATTGAAAGCAAAATCCAGGACTATTTCCGAAGTTTTATTATTTTTGTAATCAGTCATCAGCACCATAAATATGGTCATTTATCTTTAGTGGCTCGAAGATTTCAAGACACAGAAACAAGGTAGCACTTAAAGCGTCTTTCCCTCTCTATTGTAGGGGGGGGGGATCCACTGTAGTTTCCTTTGAGGTAAGATACCGGGAGAAACTGGGCGTCCTTTGTTTATATTCCGCTTGAAAGACAACTTGTGAAATTACATGTACTCAGAAAGAGTCTCTTTAAAAAGAATGGCACTGTACTACGGAAGCATTTCTTCTTTATTCTGTGACAAGAAATGTTCCTTTGAATGTTCCTTTCTCTTATTTCTCAGAATAAAATCCATGTAAAACTTACAGATCCAACTCTTTCAGTTTATGAGACACCATGAACTGAAAACTTCATAATTGTGGTACTACTGAATGGAAGATTGCAATCCTGTATGCAAAAAAATTAATGAGAAAAACATAGAATTTTGCACAATCTAAGACAGGAAATCACACGCGCATGCTAGCCGCAAACATATATTACTCTGCAATACACTTTACCATCCTGAAACTCGAATGCCTCATAGGGTCCTAATTCTACTTTTAATGTTCCTCTTAAAGGTAAGAATTAGCTGTTTTATGACATAATTAACAATGACATATGACATAAATAACAAAATGAGACCGTTGTGGACGTTGTCGTATGTACTCAAACGCTTCACTCATCCTATAGCAAGGGGGTGACCAGAATCGTGGGAAGTTACTGTAGGTTCCAACGTGAAAGTGTTTTCACTTTTAAGACAATAATTTCAAGAGGGGCTAGCGTTTTGGAGATTACATTTTTTTGCGAAAAATTGTGTAGATCATTATATTACCGTTGGGAGGTTTATGACTCTCCTGAGATCTCTAGTTATTCATAGTTTCGCATTTCAACCGCCAGGAGGAAAATTCCATTACATCCCGTCGTCATAAAAGTATTTCCAATTTAAAATATGCAGAAGAACACAAGGGGAGCATTGTGAGACTGATATGGAACACGTGGGGAGCATTGTGGGACTGAATGGGAACACGTGGGGAGCACTGTGGGACTGAATGGGGAACACGGGGGGAGCATTGTGAGACTGAATGGGGAAACACGTGGGGAGCACTGTGGGACTGAATGGGAACACGTGGGGAGCACTGTGGGACCGAATGGGGAACACGTGGGGAGCACTGTGGGACTGAATGGGGAACACGTGGGGAGCACTGTGGGACTGAATGGGAGCACGTGGGGAACACTGTGGGACTGAATGGGGGTGGGAAACGCGTGGAAGAACGGTTCATACGGGAGACATACGATTAACTTGGAGAGGGAGGAATATGAGGAGCAACATGCTGAGAACATGCGAGAAATATTTGTGGAAATATCCACGGAGCACAGATAATCGGATTATTGTTTTTTAAGCAGTAATTTATGAAATGAAATCCTTATGAACTTTCTGTTAAAGGAAACCATTCGCAATTTCCACAGTCCTGTACGCCACTTGAGTTGGCGTTCTCGAGATTAAGCTCTGTTAATAACTTTCTCTAATATCAGCAGTTACACGAGACGTTCAAGAGCAGGAACTTATATGCAAATGAAAAGTAAGGAAGAGTTTATAAAGAAGTTTTTACCTTATAAAATTATGTCGGCGATCCGTGCGAATAATTTTGGTTCCGCAGAAAAGAATGTCGAAATTTTCGAATATTCAGGAGAATTGTTGTACCACTTCGCAAAGTTTCTTTCCGAACTCTAGCATCTATTTGAAATAACTGGGAAAATCCTATTACTTTACGTACAATAAAACTATAGAAATAAGGTTCTTTGATTAATTCTGATGGTCAAGGAAATTAACTCAGAATATTGAAAATAGAGAAGCAACATTAAGAGTGATAATACAGTTTTCATTGAGGGTGGACAACGCTTTGATAAAATACTCTGCGCAGCAAATCAAATAATAAAAAGAGAACAGTGTTCTATTGTCTTCATCAGGTTAGTCATAAGAGACCGTGATTCTTGTGAACTCCAAGTCATGAGTATTTTGTTTTTTCAACGAGAGACAAACTCGGCAACATCATCAAACTCCTTTCATATGACTACGTGATCAACTTTTTGTGGAATGTATTTCTAGTGCAGTAGTTTGGCGACAGTTACTGCACACTCCTTTATAAATGCATTTCTACATAAACATAGCAATTTTATGGTAGTAAGATATATATAATTGTATTCTCAGTCCTTATTAAAATAGAAGACTGGAATATTAACACCCAACAAGTGTCCAAATACGCAGTAATATATCAGTTTTTTATTGTTACGTCTTTAAAATTGTTTTCCGCTTCTTTATATGATTAAAAGTTACAGACCTATTTCCTAATGACAACTTATTTTCTCTCTATATTTCATTAGAATATTAGAAGAACATGCAAAAAGTGCTCTGTCGAAGATATGATGACCCGTATTTAATTAATGCATTAAATTATTTCGCTGGATACCGTACATTAGTTAGTAAATTAAGGAAATTAAACTGCACAGATAATTTGGAATAAATAAATCCTACTTTGTTATATTGTGAGAGAATGGTGGACGAGCTACATTTTGATTTAAATTTTGAGATAAGACACCTCTTAACTCTGCAAGCATTACTTCCCATTTCTCACCACTTTTCACTTTGGAGGCTTGAAACGAATACACTTTTCTTATTTAGCCTAAACATTTCAGAAAAATTATAGCATAATATAAAACCTGCCTTTAAAATATTTGTTTTTTCCGTGTCTTATAAATTACTTGGAATGTCAGAATGGCGATTGTAGAGAATCTTATACGAATAAAACAACAAAAAGAACTACTGCTTACAAGAAAGAAAAGAAAATTACAGTGTCTAGAACGAGGCGAACGTTATCAGTTTTTAAAATTAATCTTGAAAGGGAGGATAAATGGGAAAAGGTTTGTTGGAAGTTCAAAGAATTAGTGATTGACGGTTATTAAAAAATCGTTCAGCTGCATATTTTTGGATGCGTTTCGTACTGCGTTATCAAAAGCAGAGCCAGCAAGATGTCCGTCGAGTTCCCTTTGTAGACGGCGTTCGAAGTTTTAGTATACCAAAGGAGAGCGTACAAGTTCTGAAGAGCTGTCTACGTTGCAGGGAATAATCGTATTTTTGGTCGCTCATGCATTGAAAATGTTGCCGCTTTTCTCCACTGCCGACTCTTCTGTTTCAAACCCTATCTTCATACATCTACCTTACACTGCTTCACCGTATGACTCTTTTTCAATCTCTCCCTTTTTCTCCTCGCTGCCCCCCCCCCCCCATTTTCGTCACATCTCGCTCCGCCTCGCCCTGTACCTTGAGGCGGCGCACCCCCAGTCTCACGACCCGAAAACTCTTCTCACATTCACTCCACATGTTTTGAGTCCCCACCTCTCACCGCCTCGCCCTGTGCCTTCACAATGCTATCTGCTTCCCTCCACGCCCTCCCACGCCATTCCCACGTTGCCTCGTTCCAAGTCCTCCCGCACCTTTCTACTTCGTTCCCTCACAATTAACATCCCAAAATGAAGAACTAAAATGTTCGAAACTAATTGCAAAGTTGAAAGTGATTGGACATAGGATTTTGTATTTTGTTTTGTTTCATCACCCAAATATGAAAGAGTATCCAAATATGGAAGAGTTTCTGCTTCTATTCTTTTCGCGCCCACTGCCGCCATCTCCTGCCCTACCTCGATTCATCCCGTTCTTGTTATCATTGCAGCTTGTCACGCCTGGCCCCACTTCGTCCCGCCCTATTCCCCCAACCCCGTTATATTCTACGTAGCTCTATTCTACCCTGTCCCGTTCTACCCCGTCAAGTTCTATCACGCCCAATTCTATCCCATCCTGTTCTACCCGCCTCATTCTGTCTCGCACCGTTCTATCCTGCCCCATTCTCCCCCGACCCGTTCTACCCCATCTCGATTTATCCCTCCCATGCTATCCCGTTCCACTACATCCTGCCGTTTCACTGTGTCCCATCCTACGCTGAGCCGCCAGTGTAGTTCGGTCCCGTTCTACCCCGCCCGTGCGGATTCGTTCCACTATGTTCCGCCCCGTCCCAACCAGTCGCTCCTCCCGCTGCCCAGCCCCGCTGTACCATTCGTTTCCGACCCGTTCTATCCCATTCCGATTCATCCGTTCCGTGCCATTCCGTTTCACTATATCCTGCCGTTTCACTGTGTCCCATCCTACGCTGAGCCGCCCGTGTAGTTCGGTCCCGTTCTACCCCGCCCGTGCGGATTCGTTCCACTATGTTCCGCCCCGTCCCAACCAGTCGCTCCTCCCGCTGCCCCGCCCCGCTGTACCATTCGTTTCCGACCCGTTCTATCCCATTCCGATTCATCCGTCCCGTGCCATTCCGTTTCACTATATCCTGCCGTTTCACTGTGTCCCATCCTACGCTGAGCCGCCCGTGTAGTTCGGTCCCGTTCTACCCCGCCCGTGCGGATTCGTTCCACTATGTTCCGCCCCGTCCCAACCAGTCGCTCCTCCCGCTGCCCCGCCCCGCTGTACCATTCGTTTCCGACCCGTTCTATCCCATTCCGATTCATCCGTCCCGTGCCATTCCGTTTCACTATATCCTGCCGTTTCACTGTGTCCCATCCTACGCTGAGCCGCCCGTGTAGTTCGGTCCCGTTCTACCCCGCCCGTGCGGATTCGTTCCACTATGTTCCGCCCCGTCCCAACCAGTCGCTCCTCCCGCTGCCCAGCCCCGCTGTACCATTCGTTTCCGACCCGTTCTATCCCATTCCGATTCATCCGTCCCGTGCCATTCCGTTTCACTATATCCTGCCGTTTCACTGTGTCCCATCCTACGCTGAGCCGCCCGTGTAGTTCGGTCCCGTTCTACCCCGCCCGTGCGGATTCGTTCCACTATGTTCCGCCCCGTCCCAACCAGTCGCTCCTCCCGCTGCCCAGCCCCGCCCCGGCTCCGCTCCGCGCCACACCGCGCGGCCGCTTCTAAAGGGGATGGAGCGTACGAGCGGGGGCGATGCGGCGCTGTTTTTGCGTCTGTGCGCTCCGCCCAGGTAATTATCCCGCGCGCAATTTATGGCCGAATCTAATTACGTATTGGAGAGGCTCCGTGCGCAACAGAAGCGCGGTTGAGCTCTCAACAGAGCAGACGCGCACTCCTGCCAGTCCGGGGCCTTTGTTCCGTAACTGTGACGCTTCCACGACACCGAGGAGAAGACTTTAATGCTCCTTCCCTAATGAGGTTACCGCAGTTCCCTTACTAGTATGTCTGAGAAAGAATGATCTCGTGAGTACGATGTCAAGGTTTTTCCGTATTTCTTGTCTTTCAAATCTATGTGTATTGAATGAAGCTTTCTTCCTCTCCATCTAGGGCCTCCCTCTCTCAATCAGTATATTGCAAATACGAGTAATTGTCCTATTTTCAAGATGTTTGAGGTTTGTATTGAACCGATCTTTTCAATTCATTCTTTGTATGAAAGATAACGTTCTGTGAATATGTTATTTATTTAAACATCTAATTATCGCTAAATTTGCTTCTTTGTATGTTTTTGTTCACTATTCATGCAAGCACTTACATGTGTCAATATATCGTTTCACTGTTTCTAGTGTTCTACACGCATTTCAGCGTCTTTCTTGTGAGTGGTTGCAGAGTTACATTTTAATAGGATTTATACCTCAATTCATTTGTGCGATATTAATCTGTTGTGTTTTTGTTGGCTTCAACCACAGCTTCTCGTTTGCGACGGGACCACACGTTAACCTATCGTTTAAGAAAGTTACAACTTTCAAGCAAGTTGGTCGTGTTCAGAAGGCCTTTGCGCCGCAAGAGGTCAATAGAACGCCGGAAGAGAGATATGGATAGAGAAAGGTGGTGAGAAAATCCAAATGAATGTCGTACCAGGAATAACCAGCAAATAACAACTGTTTATCATTGCTTGTTTATCAGTGAAATATAAATCCTGGAATATTCTGTATTTTACATGTAAGAGAAAATCCGCAAACCAGTTAATATTAATTGCAAATTCTTTAATTACAAAAATTCATTTCATTCTTTCTGTGAATGAGTGAAACACATGAAACTAAACATTATATTTTCAAAACATTAAGCGAAAATTTTATTTTAGTTTCCGTCGTCAGTTTCCACCAGAATCCCTGATCTCTTCTTACCCTAACTACTCATTTAGTCAAAAGACGTTAGGACTCACAGGAACTGTATCTAAGGCTGATGTAAAGAAGAACGAGTGGATTAATAACAAGGATATCAGCATTAAGCTAGATTGCACTTTCGTCTAAAGATTTTGAAGAATAATGATGTAAGAATGTCTTTTGGAAGAATGACATTGAGAAATTTTCTTGTTCAAACGCTAAAACAGGGAATCGAAAAATAAATGGTGAACTTCCAAGAAATAATGAGTTTGAAAACAGGGAAGTGATGTGTGCATAACTCATATCACTAATAGAGTCGATAGAAGTGAAGATAAGAAAGACAATTGGCGATCACCTAATATTCATTTATTCATACTGTAATACTGAGCCCTCATTTTTTACAATGTTTCCAGCAACAATGGGATAAAAATAACATACGTGAGAAGCTTAGAAGGAGAACTAGTAGTAAAGAGTAAGGTAAGATATATTGCGAAGGGCTGATAAAAATTAGTAAATAAAATTTTCAAAAATGTGAAACACTCAAAGATTTGACGCAAAAACATTGCTTGTTCCCAACATTGATGATGGATAGAGAAGGGGGAGGATAGCGAAGTGGGGGTGGTGATGCGGAGGACTGTGATGGGGCCTTCTTTATCCAAAGTAAATCACGCCGCGCCGGACCGTGCTGCCCGGGACGGGGGGAGAGGGATTGCGCTGGTAGAATGGATGGAACCTGAGTTGACTGGGGAAGCAATAATGAAATTGACATTGCACATGTTTATTTGAACTCAATTACAGTGGTGTGAGGTACTTCTCCTGGCTGGCGTGATCTGCGTTGCCGCTCCGGGATGCTGCAGGAACGCAGGTCCCGCACAGTGTCCCACTTATCGGGCTCGGAAGCAGCCTCCCTGCGGCGCACGCGGCCCAACTGCGGTGGGTAAGACCATGGAGTCCCACACGGTCATGCGCCACCCTCAGGTGTGGGCGGTCAAGGCACCCTCAGGTGTGAGAGGCACCGTTTGGCGAAGCTCACGCCGACGCGAAATGGCACCCGCACCGACAAATGTGAATAGTGCCGAACTGCGGCGGGCAGCGTTGCGCGTTGCGCAAAGCGCAATAACTAATTCGGAACCTGATGGTTCACAACAGCCGAGGGCAGCTTTGCGCGTTGCGCGAAGCGAAATAACCACTTCGGAACCTGATGGTTCACAACTGCCGAGGGCAGCTTAGTGAGACGCGCGAAGCGCACTGGCTCGATCACGCGCTGAGAGCGCACACTACCGTAGTTCCCGGCTGGCGGAGTGTCGACAAGTCCCGTCTCGCGGGGAATGTCCCGTTTTAGGATATTTGGCAGACACGGGGGGAAGGGCCTTTTGGAGGGGGTAGCAGGCCCTTCGGTGACCTGTGGGTGGCCGCCGGGGAAGGGGGAGGCCGGCGGCCGTGGGCGCGCCGGCTCCGCGCGGCGGGTGTCTGACGAGGAAAAGAGACGCCTCCGAGGGCTTTGTGTGGTGTACGGAACAGATGAAATGTACTAAATAATAATTATAATACAAAAATAATGGTTATTATCATCACGAAGAAGCAGTAGATCTTGATGTCATCGTCTCCACCATCTGTATGTGTAACATCTGTATTTCTCCACCTTCCATTGTTTCTGCGTGGCCACAGCCCCCTCCAGCGGAGGAGGCCGTTGCCCGCTATAATTTCCAGGGAGCGCTGTTTGCGAGGCGAGGCGGAGCGAGGCGAGGCCTGGCAGGCGACGGGTCCATTTCCTCTATCGCCTCCGCCGCCGTTTGCTCAGCCCCGCCAGGCGGCAGCCGTGACCTACGCGTCCAATTCCGATCCAATCAACGCCTCCCCGCGCCCGCCCTCCTGGATACACAGTGCCTGAGACCTCTTCGCAAGGGAAGGAACCGAAGAGGGCGCCCCGCGATGCACGACGCTTGTGATTAGGGGAAGGATTTTTAGGTAAACATCCTTTAAATCGTGTTTTCCTGCCGCAGAGAGCTTCGGAGAAAAAATTTGCGGCAGAATATTATTATTTTGGAGAGGTTTTATAGGTATTTAATTGGTAGAAGTAAATGGTACTCTCTTTATTCTTATTTCTATTTGCATGATGAGCAAATGTTATAATGCGCCAATATTATTTCAAATGTATGAAGGTCTTGCTCTGATTGCTTTGATCTCTGCCAAAATTAGTCTCATAATTAAAAGCGCTTGTTTCTTTGATCCAAACAATTCTTTCGAAAGAAATGTGGCCGGGTGGAATTTTGGAGTGGAGTTATGAAGGCTGATGAGTTTTCTCTGAACAGCAGTTTTCCTGCAGCGTCAAACAATGAGTAAAAGATGTGAGTTATACCACCTACAGTGAGTATTTATAAATAATAATACTAAGAAGAAGAAGAGGAAGAGGCTTACATAGTCCGATGAAAATATTCTTCTTCTTTCGCGTATTCGGGTCAAACAAAACAAGTCCCGGAAGAACAATGAAAGACTGAGTACCGCAAACAAAAGTGTGTTGTAAATAAAAGGCTTACTCTTGCAAAACGGTCCCTACAAAAACTAACATTGTTAAGTAAAGCAAGCATTCAGTCCTTACCATTTAAACACAATTCTAAAATACTCTTTCAGGGACATCCATTACTTCAATGAAAGGGATGAATTTACTTCACTGATGACACTATCACATTCTTTTTTTCTCTGTAGCTCATAAAAAATCTTTATTTCATGATTGGTACATTGCAAAATATCTACTGGTCAAAATAAAACTAAACAACTATATGATTTCTCTGTGAATAAAATAGATGTTATATTCATAGGAATAGATATTAATTGACCATCTACTTATGCCGCAGGCAGTCCGTCGTATAGCAGGCCCTGCTCCATACTCCTTTCTAATGGTTTTTGGCATTAAATGAAATAAACGAACTTTACTTATTTATACATCCAAAAATAGTTGTTTTGTTCCCCCTGAGCATTTGGTAAATAAATCAGTTCCCATTGGACTCTTGAATGCATTACCATGTGTCGGTCATGTTGAATTTTAAGCTACGAATTTTACAGATTTGATCACCCCCATTCTGAAAAAAGACCGGCGTTATATCCCTAATTAAAATCAAATGAATGCGCTTAAAATTGTACATGGATAGAAATAGACCCAAAAGCACCTTAAACACGCAAAACCCTCCTTCCCTCGAGCAGTCAAAAATAACCCCATAGGAAGAGTACCGCCGGTCCCCAGGGAGCCCTTCGTCGCGTTGAGTGTTTTCCACGTTGCCCGCGGGGAGCGCTAGCGCCGCCGATCGCTCAACGGGGAATCCCCGTGTCTGTGCGGCGCGGCGCAGGGCGACGCGTGCTTCTGCGCGCAGCCCCTCATCAATCACGGGCGCGGCGCTGGTATCGCGCTCTCGCGGCTAAACGCTCCTCCTCCTCCTCCCCCGCCCCGGGGGAGCGGGCGGCAAAAAGCCCCGAGCGGAGCCAAAGCAGAGCCTTCTTGCCCGGGGGTGTTGTTGCGATGAAGGGCCTCTCCTGAGCGGCGGATCGGTGCTTGTTTGCAGGTGCGGGGCGGCGTGATGAAGTGTTTGCGGAAGCGGTCTCACGTTAGCACGATAGCTCTCCTTCAACAGCCTGCCCGCGGACGTGTGGAAGTTATAATCAGTTGGTTGTAGATTGACTGTTATTGGGCGTCTATAGACTGGACCGTTATCATGCAAGAAAACGTTAAGTGCAACCATAAAGTAAGGATAATATCTTTCTTCTATAGTTCAGCCAATACTAAAGTAAACATCATTCAGAATTCAAATGTGTGATAAGAAGGGGTCGGCTTTTGAAGACCTAAAAGATTGCCAAAAATGATCAATTAAATAATATTAAACTGTTTTAAAAATGCCCAAAAACAAAGAAAAAGGACGTACAGAAGTTATTAAAACCAGTTCGGAGGAACAACTAAAGCTGTTGGATATGTTACTGAAGTAATCGAGGCTTCTTCTATTCGTTCAAGTGTATTCAGCCTGGAAATGTTTTCAAAATTTGAGAACATTTCGCATAATTTTCGCGTAATAAATACGTGCTGTTTTAGCACCATTAGTTTCTTTAAACGTTTTCTACGTGCTATTTTCGTATCAATTGTTTCTGTAAATGTCAAAATATAACAAAGTTTTCTTCATAATATATTTGTAAATATTTGTAACGTAGGCTTTATTGGGTTTACATCTCGGGAATTTTGAAAACTGCTTAATTTAAAATTTTATTTTAAAAAATTTACATCATTAATAGTGAAACTTAACTTCTCTTTGTTAATGTCAACTATTCTTCATTATTAGATCTTCAGATTATTTCAAGTACACGTTTTGAAAACGGAAGTTTTTGCGTTATTTCAAGTTGAAATATGGACAAACACATTATAATTACTAACATAAAACTATAACCAAATGAAAAGTAATAGTAACACAGACCCAGCCCGCTCCATTCTCATCGGTAGAGCTCTGCTTTGAATCTTAACTTGAGTAAATCGGTATGTTTCTCTTTTTTTAAACCTTTTTGTAAAAATAGAGTGCATACACTCAATTCAAGAGCATGAGGCAATTTTCGTTTCATAATATATGCCTAAGTATTTTTTCGAATCTTGGCACTTCTTTGATTAAGAGTGTTTTGAATTGTGCCTGATATATTTCTCGAAGTAGTAATTATGTAGCACAACCATTACCAAATACGCTATACCAAGTGCCGATAAAGTACGTGCTCGACTGCGTGATTCACCGAAAGTAGAATCGCCTGGACGTTTTTTTTTTTCTCCCCCACACGGTCAAACTGAGGGCAAAGCGAACTCTCAAACGTTAAATGCGAATGATCGCCCGCCAAACCGCTCGAGCAACTCGTAACTTTCCCCTTATTTGTTCGGAGAACTTCCTTGGGAATATTGCGTCGAACAAATGCACTCTTCTCCATTGCCTTTGGAAACTTGTGCCCGTGACAGGGTTGAGAGTTCCCAAACTTCGCTGCATGAGCACCTCTACACTCTTGGCGAGTGCGGGTGAGCTGGAGAGGAACTGGACCGACTGAGGTGCGTCAGGACATCAACTGATGTCACTGCAGTGCCTCCCAGAGGGAAATCCCAAGGATCGAATCCCGACGGTGGTAGCATTTTCGATAGCTAGATAGCTATCGGAGGAGAATTCTAGCGGCTGCCTGCTCTCATTGGTAGCTTTCCGTGGTTTCTCCGATCAAGACCTGGTCCGATCCAGACCCGATCAAGAATGCCGGAGCAGTATCCTAAAAAACAGGCCGAGACCGTGCGCGATCATTCCTTCCTCTTCCTTGTTCTATTCTCATTCCCTTATTTACACACTTATACTTACATTCACTACTCTACCACACATGCCAGGAGACCGTCCGGGAGCTTCGAGCTTCTCCCGACTAGAACAGTGTCCTGCTGGTGAGAGATACTTGGTTGGGGAAAATTCCGCTAGCCGACTGTAAATTGGCGCCAGATCTCCCCATCCAGCGGGGGAAGATTAGCCCACCCTCCGAAGAAAAACGTTCACTGTACTTACAGGACTAATAACCTTAGTTGTCGCGCTCGGAACGGCTAATCAGTCAGTCACTAGCTGCATAGCTAGTCCAAGTTAAAACCCCAGGCGAATCACGGAGCTGTATCCTAACAAACGAACCACGGACCGCACGCGTATTTCTCTTGCTTTTCATTGTTCAAATTTAACTCTTACTTTTACACACACTAGCACTACACTGCCACATTTGTCGGGAGATTAGATTAGCTTGCTCGACTGGGTGGTGCCCCGCTGATGAGAGATACCTAAGTAGGGAAATCTTAAAAGATGCCATGCCACGTCATGTTTATAAAGAATCATTCAATAATTGGTTATTGACGAAACATTTCTGATACAAAATATTAACACTGTAATTAATTTATTGGTGTTTATCCTGCCAGTGATATTTACTACCTGGAAGCAAGCCAATATTTCAATGAAATTATTAATGTCATAGAATAGCGAGAATGAGTAAATGACGAAGAGCTTTTTTAATAGCGTGTATTAGTATAAAAAGTTTAAAAAGTGTAGAAATATAGTTGTTATGTTCATTGTATTGTTATTATCTTAAGATTTATTCCATTAGGAACCCAGGTAATTAGTTATAATAATAATAATCATAATAATAATTATAATAATTATAATAATAGATATAATAAGAAACTCGTCATTTCTCAGGCATTTATCACAATCATCTATTAAATTTCTGGTGTACTTGACATGTCAAGGAATTTGCGTAAAGATTCCGAAAATGCACCTTCTTTACGTTTTTAGGTGAAAACACAAAGAATAATCAAATTTACATTTTTTAAAGATATATTTAATCTGTAAATATTACACTCTGTCTCGCGTTGCCCGGATATTTATTTACCACAATCATCTATTATAGAAAAAAAATTCTATATTTTGCCATCTTCTTACTCCAACGTCCATCCCTGTTATTCGAGTTCTATCCCTGCCAACCCCAAGCAACCTTACCATTGGCTGCGTAGCTCAAGATGTACATCATTCATAATGTTCCACTTTCGATCCTACAAATTCATCATTAGACGAATCTGAATCATGTTTCATTAACTAGCACTAAATCAACTATATTCTTGCTGCTAATACGTCTAATTACTGCTTATACTTGCTATCATTTTTTCTATCAGTAAACAGATATTACATGATGCAAACATTTCGAATTGTTCTTAAGTTGTATTTCAAATATAAGGCCACTACACACGTCACTTTCTAATTAACACTAGATCAGAATAGACGACTGTAGTGTAGCACGTTGCAATGTTAAATGAAGAAGCAGGATTTGCAATATAGAATGAAATAAAACTAGTGGTACTACAGAATAGCAGAGACTTTCCCGTATTAGATTTCTGTTTCGTTTGGTCTCGGCTAACTTTTCGGACTTCCAATACTCTTGACAGCTGCCATCTATCGCCAATTATAAATTTTTTTCGACATTTTCTTAAGTTTTCGGTTTTCCAATAATAGAAAAAAACTATTATTTTAAGAATATTAAAAAAAACAATTAAACCTTGCCCTAATTCGCAATTTTCGTTGAAAAATTTGGAGCCGTTTCAAGAAAATGGCGGTTAAGCGCTACCATAAATGCCAAATTTGAAGCTATTTTTTACAGAAAAGTTTTAAGTTTTCGAAAAACTTCATTTGAAGTCTCTTGAAGCACTTACACTCACAAATTGAATAGTGTTTACAAATTGCTGGAAATGTGCATTTTAACCTTATGAGAGATCTTTTAAAAAAACTACATTTTTATAATTTTTGAAAAAACAAAAAAAAATACTCCAAAATTAACTTTACGACATATTAAAGAGAGCAATTAGCACTATCCGTTTGAAAAGTTAGAATAAAAGATTTGAAACCATTTTTGAGAAAATGGCGTGTGAGCGTTTTTGAAAATGCGCAGTTTTGAGCTACTTTTCACAGAAAAATATTCAATTGTCGAGATACGTTATTTGACATTATTTAAAGCGCTTGTACTCATTAATATAATAATGTAAACAAATCGCCGCTAATGTACATATTAACGATGTGAGAGACAGTTAAAAAACTACATTTTTGCATTTTTTTAAAAAACAAAAGAATAGAGCAATATGGCGTATTTGTCATCTCATAAAATACATTAGGCACTATATCAACCAAAAGTTTAAAGAAAACATTTGGAGCCGTTTTTGAGAAAATCTTGTTTTTGTATTTTTAAAATTGCACACATTACACGCAATATTGCACGAAAATTACTAAAATTTTGAAAAAAATGATACCTGAGCTTAAAGAAAGAACCCGCTATAAAAAAATTATTTGAAGAAAAAATCTCTATATTTAATTTTGCAGATGCAGGAAGACGCCGAAAATTTAAACTTTTGCGATTTTCGAAAATTCAGAGTTAACCGTGAAATTAGGACCTTTGCCACCTTTATAAGTGTATTTTACTCTATTCTTACAAGACATTTAAAGAAAAAAATTGGAGCGGTTTTTTGTAAAAATTTTGAAAATGTCCGGCGAGCTTCATGTAAATTACTCCCAAATTTTACGAAATCATTTTTGAAATCTCAAAGCTTCGAGTCGAGCTAGATTGACAGAGGTTTCTTCAATTTGAAAAAAAATCGTACGTATAGTTTAGGTGCTAGTAGTGTTCACAGACAAAAGGACGGACGGACAGACGGACGTTTTGCTTTCAGTTGGTTTTTCGGTATCAAGGACTTACAAAACAGGGATTCTGGCTGCACTACGTTTTAGAGGATTTTTTTCCTTAATTTAGCAACTGGTTTTATGCAGTTTTTCGTTATCAGGGTCTGGCAATCAATTTTTTTCTGACGAAAATTCGCCATTTATTCGCGCATTACATAACTTTCCCTATACTATGTATATTACTTCGTATATACGTACGTATACGGGAAAGTAAAAACAGCTCTCTTCTCCTGATGTCTTACATATGCTGCAGAACAATGAGCGTATGTTTCCTCTAAGCTTGTACCCTCGCTAACAACTTTCAATCTGATGTAGAATTTATAAATAGCTAATTCGAATGTCTTAAAGTGCATGATGAAAACCAAATAATCACTTTCAACAGAAAGCGCTGTCATCAGGACTGATCATTAAATTGGAAATGAGAGGCTCAGGAAACAAGAAACACTCCAGGGACTGTTGATGGACATTTTTTCCATCTCCCAAAGACCGTTCTTGATGTCAGAGATTTGACCACCGGCACCACGAAGATGACATATAGCGCGCTGACCGCTGCGGTACGAACCCCAAATGAAATTATATCTAGTTTGAAGCGTGCGTCTGAAGGTGAGAGAAGGACGCAGACTTTCGGTGACCTCTAAAGGAGCTGTAGTGCGTCGCAGCGCCGCCACAGAAACGTTCAGGCACGACACAATGTGCTCCTCTTCAGTCGCCACCCGACTGGTGCTCTACTGTAACAAGACCGCATTTCCTGTCGGTCGCCTCCACCTCAGTTCTCGCTCCCACACCTTCCCCGACTCCTTTGTCGTACACTTCCACTCCCCCGCCCTCGCACCCGCCCTCGCACCCGCCCTCGCACACGGCCTCGCGCCCGCACTCGCACACGGCCTCGCACCCGCCCTCGCACACGGCCTCGCACCCGCCCTCGCACACGCCCTTGCACCCGCTCTCGCACACGCCCTTGCACCCGCTCTCGCACACGGCCTCGCACCCGTCCTCGCACCCGCCCTCGCACCCGTCCTCGCACTCGCCCTCGCACCCGCCCTCGCACCCGTCCTCGCACCCGTCCTTGCACCCACCCTCGCACCCACCTTCGCACTCACCCTCGCACCCACCCTCGCACCCACCCTCGCACCCACCCTCGCACCCACCCTCGCACACAGCCTGGCACCCGTCCTCGCACCCGCCCTCGCACCCGCCCTCGCACCTGCCCCCGCACCCGTCCTCGCACCCGCCCTCGCACCCGCCCTCGCATCCGCCCTCGCACCCGCCCTTGCACCTGCCCTCACACCTGCCCTCGCACAAACTCGCACCTGCTCTCGCACCTCCCTTTCAGTTGCCTCTCCCTCAGCTCCACGTCCCCCCTCACCCTCTGCCCTCACCCGACCATCGCCCATGCCTATGCCCATGCTTCCGCCTTCTCCCCTGTCCTCAGCCTTTCCTCGCCCCCGCTGTCTGCCCGCCTCTCTTTCGCCTTTGCTCTCGCTCTGACCCTCACCTGTGTACCCTTCCCGCCACGCCCTTGACCCCGCCCTCGATTCCGTCATCCTCTGCCCCTCGTTGCCGCTCTTTCCCACCCGTGGCTCTGAACCTTGCCTTTGACCCCATCTCCCCCTCAATCCCACCTCCGCCATCACCCTCGTGCGTGCTCGACAAGGGAGGTGCCACGTTGATCTAAGTTGAGAAAACCTAAAAGTTGCCAAACCACTTGATGTTTATAAAGATGCACCACCGTAGTGCGTGCTGTGCCCGGCCCGGCACTCCCAGTCCCTCGCAGCCGTCCCTGACCACTGCCCTGCCACGCCAAGCTCCACCCCCGCGCTCTTACTCCGTCTCTTTCCGTACCCTGAGTGTCCGCCGGCACCCTCCGCGTCCTTTGCCGTCTCCGCCCGGGCCCGCGTCGACCCCTCTGAGCTCTGTCAGCGCACCCCGTTCCCCGCGGCGGGGCAGGGCGCTTTGTTGCCGAAGCCTCCGAGCAGCCAGACGCCTTATTAACCTCAGCCTCTCCCCGCAAGTCCTCTTTTCTACTCTCCCCTTCCCATCTCTCATCTCGGAACTCCCCCTCTTCTACTCTATTCCTGCTGCTTTTCCTCTTCTCTTCGATATTACCTCAAATTCTCCTCACACCCCCACTCCCACTTTTAATTCCGCACAAATCTTCCAACCGCACGTACTTCTTATTCATACTGACCCTTTACACTTTGTTTCCTTCGTCCATCTGCCCACCTCAATTTCTTATGTGTAAATTTGATTCACGTATTCCAAGTCTTCACGCTTTCGTCAATATTTTTTCAATATTATTTCTTTTCTTAAAGGCATTTTCCAGTTAATCAAAAGAGCTCCATCGTATTGTGTTCCTGTTTTTGTTTTTCTAAGTGTTGATAATAATCAGGCTCGCTTTTCTTCAAAACTTCCTCCTGATTTCATTTCTATGAGTCTCCGGGACCACTTTGCATTTCGCCAACTCTCTTTTGCCCTTTCCTGCCCGCTTCTCAGCAAGGTGCTCCGGCCGCTACTCATCATCCCACCTCCCCGAGCGAGCTCCCGTCTCGCCGCTTCATCCAATTTCAACCTCCTCTCCTGCCCCCCTCCGGGAACCCTAATTGTGTTGGGTGGCTGCCGCGCGGCGCGCGCCCGGTTTTTAAATGGCCGCGCGATAGCGAATTGAAAGACTCTCCGAAAAGCGGCGCTCCTCCAACCCGTAAATTCCCTCCGCGAGAAGAATGGTCGCGTTGTATCGCCGTCCCGATCTCAAAGCGCCACATAAAAATACCGTGACTGCGCTCAGAGGCGCTATCTGGCCACTTGGAAGCGGCGGCGGGCAGAAATACGACCGCAGGGGAAGGGTTGATCAAGTTAACGGTATCAAATATATTGATGTTTCGTAGGGAATAACGAAGTAATAATGATGTCTAAAGGAGACGTTTCTCACTGCAGTGCTAATTGTCCCTGGAGATGAATTTGTTTTAAATGTTGAGGAAATACTTAAGGAAAGGTTTTCTTTTCTTCGCCAAAACATGCCCGAGGAAATACACGTAAAAGTATATGATGCCTTTCATTTGTGTGGTTCACGGTTATTAGTCAAATAATGAGATTTGTCAGTTAGCCGTCGTTTTGAAGTTTTTATTACTTCATCCTCAGGGCTTCCTGTGAGTAGAAAATTACAGCCCTGAGGATGGAGCAATAAAAACTCCGAAACGTCGGCTAACTGACAAATAATGACTGACTGTCATTATTTGACCAATACCTGTGAACCACGCAAATGGTATCGTCGACAGATGGTCATGAAATACAGCAGATATATGATGCCTTCCGAATCATATTCCGGGAGTTTTAATGATTCAAGATCCAAATTTAAATATCTTCCTCAGAATGAAAATATTAATTTTCTTAAGGTGTATCGCAGAAGTATATCTCCGTACGTCAATTTGAGACGTTCTGAAAATGAACATAAAACTATAAAATTGGTGGAAAATCTGTACGTACAGGGTCCAATTTTTATTCAGTGTCCGAAGCGGAAAATACGGGAATGAGACCAATACTTCCGTTCTTGAAACTCTTGGTTTATTCTGTTTTGGTATATTAAGACATTGTGTTATAAGCAATGTTTTTCAAATGTACGAAGTTAATAAATAATATTTTTATTTTTAGAAGAAGCTTCGTAACTTCACAAGAAGCTATTTAAAAGGTTTTGTTTTCTATTCAGTGAAAAGGAATGAAAATACTTAGAGTGTAAATTCTCACACTTTCCAATTAATCTATCAGCATTATCTAAAATGTGAAGAAGTACAAGTTAACTGCTTCGGAAGTACAGAAAAAATACAAGTAAATCGTTTCGGAAGTACAGAAAAAATACCATAAATCGTTTCGGATGTAGAAAAAAAATACAAGTAAACCGTTTCGGGCTTCTTGGAATATGAATACGAAAACGGAAAGGAAGAAATTGTATTCAACAGTACCTTTTTTACCTCCGTTCAATTATAAACATGCGTTATTTATAAATAGAATCTCTGGTGAGAATCGAAGTCATTTCCATCAGTTGTAAGTCGGTTTCTGTTCGTGTCTTTTGGTCTGCTACCCCTACCTTGCCCCTGACACAATCGGCGTTTCCAACACAGACGGGTGAAGCGGGTTGCATACACGAAACTTGTTGGACACCAATATTGCGGGAATTTTATTTCAACATCACATTATTCACATATTTCAGCTCTCGGAAAGAACATAACAATCAAAAGGCCATGGAACTCAACATATCTTGAAGGGAACACGTGTACACAATTAGCAATCTCAGCCCATTCTCACGCCAAATCTTTCTGAATGTCCACAGATGCAATTGATGAGCAATGGAGAGAATGTTTTGAAAACGCCCATATTCGGCATTACACCTTAAAGACATTTTAATCTAAAGCCTCGAACTTTTCTCACATAGTTTGAGTCTCATTAATGAATAATATGCATGGAAAGATGTTACTAATAGTAGTTTATGCAATTAGTTTATAATGTTGACCTTTTTTGCACGAATAAGAAAATAGTCTATTGCTAAACGAACGACGAAGGAGTGAGTTTAGTAATAGACTATTTTCTTATGAGTGCAAAAAAGGAACATTATAAACTAGTTGCATACGCTATTTTTTGTATAACATCATTATAAAGTTATAAATGAACGAAATAAGTGTAAGTAAAGTTTTATAGTTGGCAA
This sequence comes from Acheta domesticus, assembly GCA_031308135.1. Classification (NCBI taxonomy): domain Eukaryota; kingdom Metazoa; phylum Arthropoda; class Insecta; order Orthoptera; family Gryllidae; genus Acheta; species Acheta domesticus. The sequence goes on from JAHLJT010004567.1 coordinate 182,908,424, forward strand.
CATGGACGTTGGTATTATGACGTCACAACTGTGACAGCGGAGAGCCGATTCACGCGCGCATTCGAATGAAAGATGGCGTCGTTATCAATGGTAGTTTTAGAAAAAGCCTCGAAGGCAGAAGAAAGTTTAATACCTAAAAAGTCGAGTGCATTGTATGAGAAGGAATATATAAAATTTAGGAAGTGGATGGAAACAAATAATGTAAATATTATATGCGAGAAATTTGTTCTGGCATAAGTTGAGTAAGTCTGGCTGAGTTGGTAAGTTTGTCATACTTTTTATGATTAATACTAGTGTCAAGTTCTCATTTTCTAATTTGTGTTATTTTGAAGTCTGCAGTATGTAAGGCATCATCTTTGTGGTGCAGTCATTCAAAATTGAAGACTATGCTGAAAATTAAAGATGGAATTGACATCTCTGCTTATAACAAAGCTGAAACCAGTTCTACAGATCAGTCTTTCTGTGAACAGTAGAAGTTCGTCATGACGTCATGTCGCGTTTAATAATGGCGATGACGTCATGTAGCGTGCGATAAAATACTGGATTATGCACGATCCGGGGTATCAAAAAGGGTCGTTTATAATGATGGTATACAAAAAAAGAAATTACGAAGACCACATAAATTATTTGCAGTGGTTTCTTTCATTCAAACACCATTGCCGATCGGCAAAAAAAGCACACGTATCTAACAGCAAAAAATCAACTTTTCTGTCAGTGTAATTCACGTGATGTGTACATGTTTTTCTTTCATTAGCGAAATAGATGTACTCATTGAATGTGTACATAGCATTCGTCTGTGAAAACAATCGAATACTTGTAGTAATAAAAATATATGCGCTTCGTCAATTCATTCAAATATTTAGATGTGAAAATCAGCTGTTTAATGCCTGTAAAGAGTAAGATATATGCAAACGTTTGATAACTGTTCCGGTAGTTCTGCTGTGAAAAATATTATTAACTTCTAGCTCGAACAGCAACTGTTGAAGAATAAGTGTGCCCAGATGTGTGTGGCAGACCGGATGACAAATCACTCTATGACATCGTGTGAGAATGTCTCGATTCTTCTCACGATTGTAGAAAGATGGTTCAACATGTGCTGAATGTACTATAATAAAATTTTTCCATTAAATCGTTTCTTTTTGTTGCGAAATAGGGGAACTTGTTTCCTGGATGTATCTCACATTATTCACTCATCATCATTCATTCGTCATTATCACTCTAATGTATTTCCTCTAGTGGAAGGCATCGCGAACCACTCCTGATATTTCCAGAAGAAAAGGGAGAGCGTAAAGGAGTAACCTTCCTCCTCGTCTACACCCAGATTTGTGTCTTGAATGTGCGGGTTTGTCCTGAATATTAACATGTGTTCCGCTGTCAGATTTTAAAACAGTTTACCAAACTTTTGAATTTGTAACTTCAGCAATAATAATAATTCAAGCAATAATAATTCGAATTTTCATTGATTTTGTACGTCGTTATCCACTAGACGATACATTTTGCCTTTTCGTCTAAGATTTTTAATCATAGAGAGTGTGCGTATGCTGGGTATTGGTTAACTTTCTTAATCCTGGTCTTCTTCTGCTCTTTGGGAGAAAACGGTGCAATGATAGAAAAAACTCTTTAATGTTACCACAGAGCAATTTGAGGCGATGTCATGCTATGAAAATATTACTCCGAGAAAAAAACACTTTCATAGTTCAGTAAGGAGTGGCAGAAAGAATTAACGTCAAAAAAATGTGCTGAATTTTATTTTAATTTTATTCTCTAAGCCTCGTAAGATCTGATAATTGTTCATGTGAAAACAACAGAAAAAATAACTAAAAACTGAAATAACGATCTTCACTAGTATTAAGAAAATTGCATGTTATACCTCGAGAAAAGACGTCTATTGCGTTTAGCTGCTTGGTTCATTAGGTTTGGCCGGGGTTTTCAAAGCCAACGGCGAGTGAAAGAATCGCGTTTGCGTCGCGCCGCCTCCGTCGCCGCCGTCACGTGGCTACAGACGGACGCGCCCGTCGCCATGGCGACGCGCAAGGTGACCCGCCTGCGCCTCCACCCCCGCGACGCACCGTCGCGCTGCCGCCGCCGGCGCCGCCGACCGACGCCTCGCCTCGCCTTGCCGGCCTCCACGGAACATACATAAACATTGGGACGCAAGGCAGCATCCGCGCGTCCCTCCTTCTCCGCCACCCTACCCAACGCTCAACTTTCCTCCACGGCCCGCCCGCTCGTACGCCCACCCGTACGTCCGCCCGCCCGCCCGCCCGCCCGCCCGCCCGCCCGCCCGCCCGCCCGTCGGCCCGCCCGCCCGCCCGCCCGCCCGCCCGCCCGTCGGCCCGCCCGCCCGCCCGCCCGTCGGCCCGCCCGCCCGCCCGCCGGCCCGACCACCCACCCACCCGTCGGCTCGCCCGCCCAGCCGTCGGCCCGCCCGCCCGCCCGTCGGCCCGCCCGCCCGCCCGTCGGCCCGCCCGCCCGCCCGTCGGCCCGCCCGCCCGCCCGTCGGCCCGCCCGCCCGCCCGCCCGCCCGCCCGCCCGCCCGCCCGCCCGCCCGTCGGCCCGCCCGCCCGCCCGCCCGTCGGCCCGCCCGCCCGCCCGCCCGCCCGCCCACCCACCCACCCGTCGGCTCGCCCGCCCAGCCGTCGGCCCGCCCGCCCGCCCGCCCGTCGGCCCGCCCGCCCGCCCGCCCGTCGGCCCGCCCGCCCGCCCGCCCGTCGGCCCGCCCGCCCGCCCGCCCGTCGGCCCGCCCGCCCGCCCGCCGGCCCGACCACCCACCCACCCGTCGGCTCGCCCGCCCAGCCGTCGGCCCGCCCGCCCGCCCGTCGGCCCGCCCGCCCGCCCGTCGGCCCGCCCGCCCGCCCGTCGGCCCGCCCGCCCGCCCGCCCGCCCGTCGGCCCGCCCGCCCGCCCGCCCGCCCGCCCCGCCCGCCCGCCCGCCCGCCCGCCCACCCACCCACCCGTCGGCTCGCCCGCCCAGCCGTCGGCCCGCCCGCCCGCCCGCCCGTCGGCCCGCCCGCCCGCCCGCCCGCCCGTCGGCCCGCCCGTCCGCCCGCCCGACGGCCCGCCCGCCCGCCCGCCCGCCCGCCCGCCCGCCCACCCGTCGGCCCGCCCGCCCAGCCGTCGGCCCGCCCGCCCGCCCGTCGGCCCGCCCGCCCGCCCGCCCGTCGGCCCGCCCGTCCGCCCGCCCGACGGCCCGCCCGCCCGCCCGCCCGCCCGCCCGCCCGCCCGCCCGCCCGTCGGCCCGCCCGCCCAGCCGTCGGCCCGCCCGCCCGCCCGTCGGTCCGCCACGCCCACCCGTCGGCCCGCCCGCCCACCCCGTCGGCCCGCTCACCCGTCGGCCCGCTCACCCGTCGGCCCGCTCACCCGTCGGCCCGCTCACCCGTCGGCCCGCTCACCCGTCGGCCCGCTCCACCGTCGGCCCGCTCACCCGTCGGCCCGCTCACCCGTCGGCCCTTCCGCCTTTCCGTCAGCCCACCCTTCCAATGGCCCGCCCGGCCCCCGCCCTCCCTCGCCCGACCGCCACCCACTTCCCGCTCTCCCGTTATTCCGCTCTCCCTGCCCGCCCGCCGTCCCGGCCTCCCACCCTCGTGCCTGCCCGCATGCACAAATTCGTCCACTCACCCATTGCCCGGTCGCCCATCCGCCCTACCGCCTGCTCCCTTCCCGCCTGTCCACACGCCCACTCTCTCACACATGCATCCTCCTGCTTACACGCCCACCCACCCGTCCGCCCACAGACCTTCCCAGACGCCTGCCCACCTACCCACCCGCCCATGCGCCCACCCACCCGCTCTCCGAGAAGAAAAACCGCCTCCCCACCCCATGGTGTCCTCGCAGCTCGAGAAGAAACTCGCTCCGCGCCGGTGCAATGCAAAGCATCAGCGGCACTTCGCGCCGATTTGTTTCCACGCAGCCGCGCCCTTCTTTCTTTCCCCTCCGCAGGGGTGGGGTGATGCATTATAGGCGCGTTGCTTTTGTTCTCCACCTCGGCCAGGACCGACTGCGTGGAGAAATACGCGCGGCGTTTGTAGCTGTCTCGTTTCCTCTTTTACGATAATAAACTCACGTTAGGAAGTACATGTTCCTCTTCATTTCAGTGACATTTCAAAGACCGACTCAAAAATGCTGGCAAGGATTAACCGAAAATGTTAGAAAGGTGACTCTTCGCTACAAAGAAGTTGAAATAATATCTTCGGGTTAGGTTAAGTCGTATGCTCAAAACGACCTATATTTTAAGATATTCCCTACATTATCAAGAAAAGTCGATTCAAATTTCCAGACTGCATACTCATCGCGGAGCAAAATCTAAAACTTTGTGCACAATATAGATTTGTTATACTCTGGACTTGTATCATGGTTTAAATATCTCACCACTAGGCTACGTTCTTTGATATATTATTGAACTTCTTGATCAAAGCTTGAAACGCTTCTTTTGTTATAATGCATAACGCAATATCGCTGTTGCTAAAACTTGTCTAAACGTTGTTCATTACGACCGTTTGAAGTCGTTTGTCAAGTGAGCATAGTATATCCTGGCACCATGAATTATCGGGTATTTGTTTGAAATCACTCGCACGATTCTTTATTTAAAAAAGATGCAGTAATCATAATATATAGAGAATTATCACCTAACGATTGATTAATTTTAGTGGTACTCTTAAGACGCCTTCGTCAATTCAGTGACACATCAGAGACTGATGCACTAAACTGGCGCATCCGGTATCTATTTGAAATCACTGGCACATTCTTTAATATAAAAAGAGAGGCAATAATTTTAACATATGGAGGCGTTATTTTGATAGTGGTACAACAACGTTTTTGAGAAATTGAGTTAATTCCATTTTCAGGTCTGCACAAGTGTTATACAGAGTGTCTCACCAACTATGGACCACCCCCATAACTTTTAAACGGTTCAGGATATCGAATTGCAGTTTTCGCTGAATAATGCAGAATCATGTGGCAAGTAACATGTCTTAGAGAAACTGTCTGTAATATTTTTAGTTTTCGAGAAATTTAATCATCTTTGATTTTTTAAATGGAACTATATAGTTTTCTCACCAGCAATGGGTAGATCATAGAAAGAGGAATAAAATTATGTATCATATGCTACTATTTGATAGTAATTTGCGTATAAAATTAGACTTTCTGATACGTGATTTTGAATGAAACAGACAATATTTCGTTAGCAGCCCTTGCAGTCGCCTTCGCGGAAAATGGCCTTCGTGGCGTCAAGACTGTTTCGTAGAGAGAGACGACTGGAAGGAGTGGCAATGAGGGATAAGAGGCCTAACTACAGAAATTGACACAAAAGTCACATTAAAAAACACCAATTTTAACGATCAGAATGAGAGATTTTTTCCACTGATTTATCTGCATTTAACTTGTCTTCTTTAGCAATAAATATCATTTTCAAACATTACAAGAATGCAACCACGGTCTCTTCTTGGGCAAATTTCATTTTGAATTAAGATGATCATTCGTCCACTTCGCAACCATAACTCTACAGCTCTTCATAAATGGAAAAGAAAACAGTACACTCCCGTCTTCTGCCTGAATTTCAAGTTTGAGGCAGCACGTGTCGTCATGAAGTGAGAAACTCTCTAATCAATATTAGCAGTCGATACTGCAGATGTACATTTGTGTTAAAGTTTAGTAAATTGACACTGATAGTCTATTAAGGATGTTTCAAAATTTTTATTGCTTTGTTTTTTTGGTACGTGTTTAAATAAAACGTTTATAAGAGTAAATGCACAGAGAAAATGTTTACCTCTCTATTATTTGATGAATTAATCAAGATATTACAATAAAAATCTTTAAGCATTCATTCCCTTCCCTCCTTTAAAATGATAGCTTATTTTTCACCAACCTCATTTTATGATGGCATAACACTTTTACACACCAAATATTCCGCGAAGCTCACAGTATGCTTATTTATACTATCTTCAAATAAACAAATAAATACCAAATACAAGAAACAACACATAATTTTTTTTTTCACTTAATCTCCGATTTTTTATAATCATTTACATTGAGACTTCAGTATCTCGAAATTAGTGTCAATGGAATTGCACCACGATTGAAATAACGTCTCTAATTTCAATCAGAACTTTCCCGAAAACTTCTAGTTTTTTCAAACAAATGTATGTGACCTTTTTTAATGGGTTGATTTTTTAAAACATATTTTGTCTGAAAAAAAATCTCTATCTTCAATTCTTTTGTCCATCAACCTCATTTTAACGGTAGTATATACCCCCAATATTCCGTAAAGCACACAGTATGCTTATTCATATCATCTTCAGACAAACAAGTAAATATCTCATTTGAGAAAACACACCAATTTTTGGTCTAAACCCATCCCCGATTTTTACTTTTCCGTATACGTACGAATACACGGAGTGATATACGTAGTATAGGGAAAGTTATGTAATGCTGCTGGAAAAAATGACCAATTTTCGGCGGAAAAAATTAATTGCCGGGCCATGAAAACGAATAAGTGGATAAAATCCCTTGCTAAATTAAGAAAAAAAAAATCCCCTAACACGTGGTGTAGCCAGAAAACCTGTTTTCTAGGTCCTTGATACCGAAAACCCAATTGAAAGGAAAACGTCCGTCCGTCTGTCCGTCCGTCCGTCCTTCCGTCTGTCTGTCTGTCCGTCTGTCCGTCTGTCCGTCTGTGAACACTGCTAGCGCCTAAACCATACGTACGATTTCTTCCAAAATGGATATTCCCCAGTCGATCTGATTCTAGTCGAAGCTTGAGATTTTGAAAAAGATTCCTCAAAATTTGGAGGTACTTTATATGAAGCCCCCGGGATTTTCAACATTTTCTCAAAAACGGCTCCAAATTTTTTCTTTAAATTTCTTGTATGAATAGAGGAAAATACACTTTTTAACATGGCATAGGTCCGATTTTCACGTACAGCTCTGAATTTCGAAATTGTGAAAGTTTGAATTTTTTTCGGCGTCTTTCTCCAGCTACAAAATTGAAGATAGAGATTGTTTCTTCAAATAAAATTTGTTCTTCATATTGAGTTCTTTAATAAAGGTCATGTAAATGTTTTTCAAAATTTTAGTAGTTTTCGTGCAATATTGCGTGCAATATGTGCAATTTTAAAAAATTACAAAAACAAGATTTTCTTAAAAACGGCTCCAATTTTTTTCTTTAAACTTTTGGTAGGGATAGTGGTAAATGTACTCTATCAATGACATAAAAGCCATTTGGTCTATCGGTTGGTTTTTTCAAAAAATTACAAAAATATAATTTTTTTTACTAGTCTCTCACGTCGTTAATATTTACATTATCGGCGATTTTTCACATTATTATATTTACGAGTATATATGCTTTAAATAATGTCAAGTAAAGTTTTTTGAAAACACTACCTTTTTCTGTGAAAAGTAGCTCAAATTTCGGCATTTTCAGAAATGCTCAAACGCTATTTTCTCGTACATGGCTGCAATTTTTTTCTTGAAACTTTTGTAACGGATAGTGCTAATTATACTCTTTGTATAGCGAAAAGTTTATTTTGAGTTTTTTTTGTTTTTTCAAAAATTACATAATTGTAATTTTTTTGAAAGATCTCTCACATCTTGAATATGCACATTACCAGCAATTTGTAATCATTTTTATATTTGTGAGTGTAAGTGTTTCAAATAACTTCAAATAAAGTATTTTGAAAACTCAATCATTTCTGTGAAAATGAGCTTCAAATTTTGCATTTTTAGTAGCGCTAAAAATGCCATTTTCTCTTGAACGGCACTAATTTTTTAAAAGAAATTGCCATTTACGTCTAGATTTTTGTGTTCTTTAATATTCTAAAATTAATATTTTCGTTCTACCAATGGGAAACGGAAAAATTAAGAAAATGACCAAAAAAATGTACTTTTGGCGGTGATAGATGGTAGCTGGCAAGAAAGAGTATATCGTAATTCCGAACCGCTAGCGAAGACCCAAGGGAAAACTAATACGAGAAAGTCTGTGCCATTCTGTAGCATCACTAGTTTATAATCATTTAACTTTAGAGATCAATATCTCGAAACTAGTGTCAATGAAGTTGTACCACTATCGAAATAACGTCTCCGTATAAAAAGCACCTTACGACTGATTCATTCTAGATACACTTCAAAAAGCTCCTTTTCATTTCATTGACACTTCAAAAACGGATGCTGACAACTGAAGTATTAAACCATCCCACATCCATCGCATCCCGAAAAATCAATCGCTTATTCTTTCGAATAAAAACAAGATGAAATTATCTTAACGCATAAAGAGCTTAGTGTCTAATGTATGATAAATTTCAGTGACACTTCAAAGCCTTATGCATTAAATTGTCCGGCATCTGTATGAAATCACTCGAACTTTCTTTGGTATAAAAACAAGACGCAAAAATCTTAACATATAAAAAGTTTAGAGCCTAACGTTTGACACCAAATCACCTTAAATTTCATACCGGTTATGAATCATCGAGATTACTTAGGAGTCAAGGGCTCATTTAATACCTTCAAATACAAGTAAAACGTAAGTTAACTACTTTTATTTATAACTTAATTTTTTATTTATTTTTTTATTGATATGAAATACCCAGCGCCGAATTTATTTTAATTCAAATTTGTCAAACATGAAATGCATAAAACTCAGTTACAAATCACAATATGCGGATTATATAAGTAACATGAAACGGAATACATTAGTAATATGAATATTTGTTTACAATGCGGAGACACTGAACAATGCCCCGAACAATAAATATTTGTAATATTTTATTAACCTTTATTGTATAGACTTCTTTTCGACGTCCATTGCTAATCCTGATTAAATCATTAAGGAAAATATTTCTTGATGCACGTGTATGCGGATATACAAACAATTTCACTGTTTAAATTGATATTTACAAATGTGTACAAATGTGTACATTCAGCTTTGTAGCAAGAAATTATGTGATAAATTACGTTTGGAAAAAAACTATTATAAACATTGCGAGTGTGAATATCTGGATTGCCTAGTTTACTTTTCCATTACTTTTTTTAGTGTGTCCGCAGTATGAACCTCCATTGGTTGGAAAAACAAACAAATGAATATATGTAAATTATATTGACAAGTACAAAGTCCGTTCGCTCTAACTTTACTCAGCACCTAAAAAATGCACATGGTCGTCACTTGTTCTCATTGGCCGACGGATAGCACACTCCCCTTCAAGGCGTCGTGCGCTATAGGAGTTAGGTCCCTTTGAAAATTGATTTATTTCCTGACTCTTTACGCAAACAGTCGAAATAATTTTCTCCTTTGCCTTGAAGTAAAATCAGACACCGAGCGTGACCTTAACTGCCAACCTTCAGCTGCCAATGGACCTCTTTAAGATAACGTTCGTTCGCCAGGCAGTCGGCGCTACTCCTGCCAAATTTTATCAGTTGCAGTTCCGTTCTTGAGTAAGAAAGTTCAAAACGAGTGCCGTATTTTTGTTTAGTTAGTGAAAGGTGTGTTTGCTCATTGCGTTGATTTTTGTTTCCACGTCAAACACAATAAGTGAAGCAGTTCCTGGGATAATCCTGTTTGAAACATTCACTGAGAAAATCCCTCGTAAGTGGTGAGAAGAAAGTGTTTTTGATGTGTTTGAATAATTAGCGGCTAAAAATCCGTCAATGCTTTTGTGCCAGGTGGAAAACATGACTGCTGAATTGCAGGTGTTGGTGTGAGAAGTGTTTCAAAACTGTGTTATGAATTATGTCATTGGAAAGGTAACTTCTCCACTTAAGAAGAGATGTAGAGCAAGAAAGGTGGAGGGCGAATGCGATGAATTTGTTAATCCGTCATTCGTATTCATGTGCACATTATTTTCGTAGAATCTATATTTCAACGTAAAATAAAATTCTTGATGTGGTCAATGAAGATTCGGGACTGCCAAATTTTAAAAGAACGTCACTGTATGTTCTATGAAATTCGTTCTTCGGTCAGGATTTCACTGCTACCTTGCACAAGCACATGTAAATGTAAGTTCTGTGATATTTAAGCAACATATCTGCATGTTTTGGCTGGAATTTTGGGCATATTAAAGAAGCACTAGTGAAAGTAATGTGCTATGACAGTTCTGGCTGTGACACGTGCCGGCATTTGAGTATGGTTGTGGAGCGAATGGCGTAGCCAATCAGAAACCACAGAGCGGAGGGATACACTCAAAGTTTGTTTACATGCGGAGTGAAGTTACACCGGACCACAGCACTACTTTCTCGCGTTATTTGAAATTTTCGAGAATTCAGGGAATTCAATGAAAATAGACTCGCTGATCTTTTAAGCGTCACATCTTTTTTCCGCGTAAAAAGTTAAATGAAAAAAAATTGGATCGGTTTTTAATTTTTTTTAATGGCATTAATTTCAGGCCCAAATTACGCGAAAATTACTGTGTTTTTTTAAATCGTACATATCCTTTTTTAAAGAGCTTGTTTAAGATTGTTGCTTTGCTTTCTCTGTGTACTTTCCCCGCCCTCTCGCTTTGGCGTCGCCCCTCTTTTCTTATCGTGTTCGGAAAGTGACGTCATCGCGGAGAGGGGCGAAGGGGAGGCGCAGCGAGTTGCCAGCCTTGGTCGAGTTGAGATGTTGCTAGTTGCTAGGTTTGAGGCGGCAGCTCCGATCCGCCTTCTACTGTCGTTTTTAAGTATATTGCAGAGCACTAGGGTAAGGTCAGCTGTTCGTTCTCTGTATTGCGCCTTGCTCGTGTGTACTACAGTGTTCTTAAGAAGAATACACGCGCATGTTATTACACGATTGGTGTTTTTGTGTCTTTATGAATTTATTTTAAAAGAGTCGTCCCTTTGAGTGCGGGATGTGTTATTTCGCACATGAGTCAGCGTCGTTATGTTTACAGTCAGCTTGATGTAGAGAAGATGCACTCGCCTAAATTTTGAAGACGCAGCTGATTTTTTTTGGAACAGACACTGTCTAAGGTAAAAATCTCTATCTTCAGTTTTGTAGTTTTGAAATGTTAGCTTATTACAATTTTCGAAAATACGGAGTTTGCCGAGATAGGACGAGCACCATATTTTTACCGTATTTTAATACATACAAGGAGAAATTATACATACGAGCGGTTTTGAGAAAAACATTGTTTTAAAAAAAATTAAAAATTGCCTATATTTCGCGCCAAATTACACGAAAACTACTTTTAAAACAGTCTTTCACTTATCTTTTTGAAAAATCGAAGACTTATTTCAAGATTTGTCTTTAAAGAACAGATTTCATTAAGAAAAAATCTTCAATATTGTAAATGTATAAAGACCTCGAAAAATTGCACTTTTGCTATTTTCGAAAAATCAAGGATGTCAACGAAAATGAGATCTGTACCATTCTCCTAAAGGTCCGTTACGCTATCCGGGGACAAAGTTTGGTTAAACAAATTTCGAGACGTTTTTGAGAAAATTTCGAAAATGTTTTTGATGCTCTATGTAAAGTACTCTAAAAAACAAAGTTTCCGTTTGAAACTCCCAAAGGCACATTTCGTTCAGATTGATCGAGGTAACACCAATTGTGGAGAAATCTGCTGAACGGTTTAGGCACAGACGCACAGACGTTTTGCCGTTAATCACGTTTTGGCTATCATAGACCCACTATACGTGGATTCTAGCAAAACCACGTGTTAGAGAAAGTAATTTACTATGTATAGAAACGGGATTTATCAATTTTTTCTTCACTAGGGCCCGAACTTCACTAGGACCCGAACCTACACTAGGGCCAGTCGGGAAAAAGTCGTAGTCGGAAAACTCGCTGTTGTCTAACGCGCGATTGCGATAGTTTCTCTTCTTACAATCGTAAGTACGAGAAAGTAAAAAGCTTTGAAGGGATTGCTGGAACGGCATCCCTCTCGACCCCACGTCAGGTACTGGCTCATCAGATTTAGCCGCATAGGCACGCATCATGTGACCCGAAATCTCAATATCATCTCCCGTTTCGCGTCGGGCAAACGACCCTTCCTCTGAACTAGACCTTCGAGTTGGATATCGTTGGAAGTAGCTGGCGCAAACTCCTCCGCTCCGCCATTCTTCTGTTAGCCAGGAACTAGTCGCGCGACTTTTCTTGACGTCTCTCAGCGCGGAGTGCGGGGGGAGGCAACACCCCCTGAATCTATATCCAGGGGGTGTTGGGGGAGGACGTTACTGCCTACGTCACATAAGACGGGTGTTGCCAATTGTAACATTATTAATACTATTCGAGCTTCTTTCGCTCTTAATATATCAGAGCATTACAGACGATAAAATAAACAAATAATAAAGTAATTAATAGTAACCGCATTAAAAATAATTATAATATTGCGTATTAATGATATATGATATTAGAGTATGTACTTAATTTTTATCTTCTGAATAATTTGAATCATCGCTTGAATTCGAAAGCAGCGGTAGGCAGCCCTGATAATCGTGCCGTTCCGTTCCGTGTGATTCCAAGGTTTTGACCAGACCGTGCCGAGTCGTGCTGAGTTGAGCACTAGGGAGCTCAGACGTCAAGAAAAGTCGCGGGACTAGTAACGGCCCAGACGACTCACGGAACAAAATACCGCGGGGAGGGGGAGGACGAACCGGCTGCCTCCAGTTGAATCGGACCTATGAAAGTTGTTTCAAGTAGCGCATGCGTAGAATTTGTATTTCACTTTCTTTCATTATTTCGATTCATTAAATAGGTACTACATTTGTTTCAGTACTATTCAGTATTTTGAAAGTGTTTACAAGTAACTGGCCATATTTGTAACTAATATCTCCCTGATGCACTCACGTGCAGCTGACAAAAATTGCAGATAAGCAAAAAAAGGGAAGGGATGAAGAAAAGAAGGATGGAAAGCGAGCGGAGAGTTCGTGTTGCAATATTGCAAACACAATTTTATGTCCTTCTACTGTTGCTACTTAAAACACTCCTTTCAATGCCATTTTAGTATCGCAATATTACTCTTGATGTAATAGTGCATAAAACGTTTATCGTTTTATATGTGGAGCGAAATTGCAAGAGCTGAAATATTAACATGTTGAAATACCATTTTTCAAGACTTTTATATCAATACTTCAGCCCAGTGCAATACAAAAAATCGCAAGATTCTTTATTTCTAAATCAGTATAAAAAAGGTCAAACATAACGCGAAAAATGCAGAAACTAAATACAATTCTAGGTAACTCTTCACGTATTTCTAGGATGGTTCATGGGCAGCGGACTCGATTCCCATGGTATGGTCCCGGGTTCGATTCCTAACCGAGGCAAAAATAGATTTGTAACTTCCCTTTAAAATTGTTCCAGGTTCTGTAGTTGTGTGACGAAGAAAAGCTCAAGCAAGCGAAACTTTTAGTTACGGTACAGCTTGTTAGTTACGGTAAAGGGAATACGTTATGTTCGCCACATGACACTCTCGCCCTCAAGCACGCGAATTTAACTAGACCCAGGCATGTGGGACACCATTAACAGGTCGGCAAAGTCGGACCTTGACTCAATATGCCAAATTCATACATTAAAAAATTCACGCTACAAAAGTACGCGTTAGTAAAATATGCGCTGGTAGAATATGCGTTTGACGCAATATGTACGTATGTAGCAAGGCATATCTTTCCCGCGCTGTTGCAAAAGGAATGCCCGAGCGCACGGATCCGGCGACCTCTGAGAAAGACCGCCGGCAACGGTCCTTCTCACTCGCGCAGGCGTCGGCCCTGAAGCAGTCCTGGAGAGGTGACTCAAGGCTCAACTGACATCGCTGCAGTGCCTCTGACCGGGATGTCCTGGGATCGAGTCCGGACGGCGACAGGATTTTCGACACTAGCTAGATAGCTAAGTCGAGTTCAATCGCTGTCTGGAGGAGAATTTCAGCGGCCGTCTGCTCTGATCGCTAGTTTTCTGTGGTTTCTCTCAGAACCAGGCAAACGCCGGAGCAGTTCCCTAACAAACGGTCCACGGACCGCATGCGATCTTTCCTTCCTTTTCCTTGTCCTATCCTCACCCCTAACACAATTACAGCAACATTCGCTACACTCTCAGTACTAATGGTCTTAGCAGTTGACGCGCCCGACATCACTACATTAATCAATCACGAAGCAGTCCACGGCTCAAATCTCGCACGGGCAGCATAGAAAGTGAAGGAAGGAAATGGAGGGGCGAAAAGACTAGGGACGTTCGGGCGAGGCAGCACCAACCAAGAAGGGGAAAGCACGGGCCGAAGGAGGGGATAGGATGGAAGTTAAGATTGAGTAAAGAAGGCGAACCCCAAGGGAAGAGGATATAAAAGAGGATATAAAAGATTGGGGAAGAGGCGAGTTACGTAGGTGAGAGCAGAGAGAACGAGGTTGAAGAAGAGAAGAAGCGGGAAACGTACAGACCGTGACGAAAGCAGGGTGTCATGGGGCATGAAGTGGGTTGAGGTGAAGCATATTAGTGTGAGCAGGGGGTTCGCCTCTGGCCGGGAGGTCCTAGGCTCGAGTCCCGACAGCGGCAAGATTTTTTACCCTAGCTTGTCAGCTAGGTCGAATTCAGTCGCAGACTGGACGAGATGCAGTGGCCGGCTGCTCTTATTGTTAGTTTTACGTAGTCTCTCCGATCATACACAAGGCGAATGTTGGAGCAGTACCCGACAAACGGCAACGGACCACGCGCGACCTTCCCTTCCTCTTTCTTGTCCTACTCCTCACCCTTAACACACAACACTAACATACCCTACACTGCCACACATGACGGGAGAGCGGTCGGAAGCTGAGAGCTTGTCCCGGCTGGGGCGGTGCCTCGTTGGTGGGAGATACCTGGTTGGGGTAACCCCGTTAGTCGACGGTAGGTCGGAATCAGATCTCATCATTCAACGGAGAAAATCACCGACACCACCCAATGAAAAATATGTGCTACATTCACGAGATTAATGACCTCAGTAGTTGACGCTCCCGGAATCATTAACAATCAATCAATCAATCAGCGAGAAAGGAGTAAAGGCGGCGGAGAGTGTGCAGGACATGGCGAACGTAGGGTATGATGATGCAGGGATGGGTACAGTCATAGTCAGTGTATGGTACAGGAATAGAGGCAGCCTATGTACAGGCATAGAGGCAGTCTAGGGATCAGGCAAAGAGGACAGTCTAGGGATCAGGCAAAGAGGCAGTCTAGGGATCAGGCATAGAGGCAGTCTAGGGATCAGGCATAGAGGCAGTATAGGGATCAGGCATAGAGGCAGTCTAGGGATCAGGCATAGAGGCAGTCTGTGGTACAGGCGTAGAGGCAGTCTGTGGTACAGGCGTAGAGGCAGTCTGTGGTACAGGCGTAGAGGCAGTCTGTGGTACAGGCATAGAGGCAGTCTGTGGTACAGGCAGAGAAGCAGTCTATGATACAGGCGAGGCGGGAAAAAGAGTGCACGGTGATAGCGGAAAGACGGGGCGAGGTCGGGAGCCTTGGTGAAGGCGGTGTGGGAGATGGGGCGAGGAGTTACGGACAGAGCGCAGGGCTGACGAAAGCGGGCGGGAAGAGGAGGAGCGGGGCGAAGGCGGGAGTAGGTTGCCTGTGGGAGCGCGAAGAGGAGCGGAAATGCGCATCTGTGCGCCGCCGCCGAAGCCAATCTCGCGGAGGCGGTGGGAGGGCGCTGGAGGGGAGGAGTTATGAGGTCACGAGCCGCGCAGGTAGTGCTCGGCCCTGGACGTCCCGCCACCCGCCTGGACCCCATTCCGCTCTTGGATGCACAGGCCCATGGACTGCAGAAATTATAAATCAACCTAAAATCAACCTAATTATTGTTGGATGTGGTTGAAGGAATAGTTCAGTTGGTACCTTTTGGATTAGCATTGCAGTTTAAAAATACGATATTCAAGTGATGCGGTGCGATATATCTGAAAGTAGTCAGACTTAAGAAATTATCAATTAACTCAAGATCCACATTTATTATTGGATGCTGGTTGAAGAAATAGTTCAGTTGGTAGCTTTTGTTTTTAGCAGTGTAGTTTAAAAATACGATAATCAAACAAAATGCGATGCGATATATCTGAACTGGTCAGACTTCACAAATTATAAATTAATTCAAGATTCGCTTTTATTATTGGATGATGGTTAAAGAATAGTTCCCAAGAAATGCGGTGCGATAAATCTGAAACTAATCACCAGTTTCAGATACATCGCACCAATCGCGGCCACGCTTTGCGTCAGTTTCTTCTCACAGGAACCTTTCAAGAGGCTCAGGTCGAATCAGGCCTCAAATTATCATTCTATAGATAAATATTCACTATTTTTATATGCTGGGAAAAATTAGCTCCCGTCTCGCATCGTATGTTACTGTAAAATAATATGAAGTTCCGCGCTTTTTACGTCAATAAAAACATCGTTCGTGAGGGGTTTGTGCGGCCCTGCCCCACAAACGTGAGAGAAGGTCCGCCGAGGAACCAGCATTCCCATGGCCTCGAGATTCAAATTCTGAGCAGCGAAACTCGATAATGACATTGCTCACGGCCCTTCACTAGCCCCCAATGCTTCGCGGCATAGAACTTATATCTTCGGGGTACTAGTTCTTCGACATTGATAAACAGAGAACCCGGTGTGATGCCAAAATGTGTCGTGGCGTGCAAGTAGAATAAACATTATTTGCCATTCTTCAATTACGGGTGGGCGCACGAAATGACGTCACCAATCGTTTCTTACAATAATTTTCTTAGTTAGGCCTGAAACCCCATTGAGCATCTCAACAGCAGACGCAGTAGATCTTGAGAGAAACAAATGAGCCTGCAAAATAACGCTTAATTCAAGATACCGCCGCTAGGAGACTAGTTTGTATGACAATGGCCGACAAAGGAAGACTGATGACGCAGCAGCACGAAATAAGTCTCCATTTCGTTATTAAATAAATTGCTTTGTTAGTATAAACTCAAAGGAACATATACTACAATGAAAAACACTCTTTGGAAAATTATTCTAACGCATCACATGCTAAAAATGTAAATCATTTCGATTCATAACTTCCTGCAAACGTAGACTGACGTTAGTAATAATCCTACGACACAAGTCTTCTGTGACGCTTGAATACTCTTCAGAACTTCATTAACTCATGTGGACATTTTAGGATTTTCTCCCTTTAGTTAACCTCCAAAGAAAACTCACATAGGTTGAGATCTGGAATGTTGGAGCCCAAAATTGTTCGTTATGGAAACGATCTGGAAACCTAAGTGAAATGATCAACACGCCGAAACGCTCGTGCAAGAAATCCAAATGGTAGTATACAGTCTATGGATAATTCTCTTGCAAAGGGCCCATCGTGTGTAAAGCTGTTGTCGACAACCCTTTGTGTCACCACAAGATTTTTGCTTCATGGAAGAGAAACCAGCCGCCCGAACGCTGCTCAGTCATTCGGTCTTCCTTTGTCGGCCATCGTTATATAAAAGTCTCCTAGTGGCGGTATTTCGTAACTCATTTTGTTCTCCAAGCTCTACTGATATTTCTGTTGAGATGCTCAACGGGATAACTAGCACGACTCATAAATTATGTAAGAAACAAAGGGTCAATAATTTCGTGCGCCACCCTGTAATTTTGTCAGGACACACATGATGATCCTGTTGAATGCGTTTTGTACACTCTGATACCAATTTTAGATCTTAATCCATGGTGGTGTCATTTGGTTAACTGGCCTGAAAAACAAAATTGTTGTGATTATTATTATAATTATATTTTATTTCATTATTATTATTATTTCATTTTTATTTCATTATTATTATTATTATTATTTCATTAAGACATTGTCATTATTTTCAAAAAGGCAGCTCTGAGCGACTCAGAAGCCAGTAATTGGCTGATTAAATTTATGGTAATCATGAGCCCAATCATCGTCTTCGAGGCCGCATAAAGCCGCCTTGCTAAATACGCTGCGCATTATATATTGTCAGTGGGTGCTTTTGATGAAGCTCGATTTGGGCCGAAATGGCGGCATTTTTTTAAATTGAATGTAAGAATAATATTAGAAATTTTAAAAATTAAATTGAATTGCAATCGAAAGCGATTTAAAGTTAGCTTGCTCTCCAGATTTTCAAATGAGCCCTCTCTCCTCCTCTTGTGTCCTTGAGAATTCACAATAGTATTCAACATTAGGCACGTTCCTCCTTAAAATATTTTGTGATGCAAACTCATAAATGTCCCTTTGAAGACTTTCCACTATTTTCCTCCCTCTCAGTTACTCATACAAACTCAAAGAGATCCCGCACCATGCGCGTGTTTCACCTACGCAAAGGCTATTCTGTGTTAGCGAAATTTCCACCACTGGAATGTAGGTTTAGCCGTATATTACTTGACAGCAGACTGGTGGAGCCCCTACAGGTGGTTTCATTTCATCAGCAACAAAGGAGCTGGCGACCCTGCCGACGAAGAGGACGTACTCTGGGGATCTGAGGGTAACCGTGCAAATGTTGACCGTCGGTGGGTGCTAAAATATTGAAAAGCAGATGGTAGTAATCATGTTCGTGTACCGCCTGCCGTCAGAGAATGTGGGTGTATATAATGACGGTGCTTGGGTCGCAAAGCTTCATTTCACTCTTCACTGGTAATTGGCTCATTTACCTTTCATATTTCGCTCTCGCAACCATTGTGTAAACGATTTTACGGGATGTATTCCCGTGTATTATCATTACCTGTTTTAGATTATTTACTCGTGTTTATGTTTCACAGCAGTTCACTTAGTCTTTTTATCCAACTGCGTGAATAAAGTTTGCTTATATTCTCTGCCGTGAAGATCGTGTGTCACTTCCCATATTCGTAATATTGAAACCAGGTAGTACATTCCACGTGAGGGTGACAGGGACTACACGAAATTTCCTAAACTCGATGTGCACTCATCGATATTAGGAAATTTCGGATGTGCACTCGTCGATTTTAGGACTCAAAATAAATGTTACAAATTTTGTGAGTCATATAGGGGGTCGAAAAAGATAACTTTTTCTCAATAAGCAAGTAGAGGGAAATCTCGTGAATCGAAATTCTTCTTCTATGTAGGGACTTTTATCCAGTCGACAATTTACGTCCCATTGGGACGCATATTTGGCCATACTCTAGACTCCAACACAGTTGGATTGATTGATTGATGTTTCCGGGCGCGTCACCTACTTTGCTCATTAGTCCCGTAATTGTAGTGCGTGTTTTTTCTCGGAAGGTGACGATGACCTACCGTCAACTAGCGGGGTTTCCCCTCAACCAGTTATCTCCCACCAGCAGGGCACCGCCCCAGCACGGACAAGCTGTAAGCTCCCGACCGGTCTCCCGGCATGTGTGATAGTGTAATGCATGTTAGTGTAAGTGTGTGGTGTGTAAGAGGAGAGGATAGGACAAGGAAGAGGAAGGAAAGATCGCGCGCGGGTCCGTGGCCCGTTTGTTAGGGCATTGCTCCGGCATTCGCCTGGTGTTGATCGGAGAAACCACGGAAAACTACCGATCAGAGCAGCCGGCCGCTAGAATTCTCCTCCAGACAGCGACTGAATTCGACCTAGCTGGCAAGCTAGTGTCGAAAATCCTGCCGCCGTCGGGACTCGAACCTAGGGCCTCCCGGTCAGAGGGACTGCAGTGGCATCAGGTTGATGCCCTGAGCCATCTCTCCCAGTAACACAGTTGGAGCTCCTCAGATCTGGGGTTAGCAGAACGTGAGACCCTCTGCGCCCACACGTTCATTAGAGACAAGGGGCAAACAACCATGTCCCAGGCGGCACAGGAACCCGCGACCTTTCGACCCGAAGCGCTGAGGTGGTACACGCTCTTAGTCACCTCAACCATCGAGGGCGGCATGTAATGAAGTGACTATGTAATATTTCCTCTGACTAGTAGGCAACGTATCGCACTGATACTTGGCGGTACACGTACTTATGTAAAGGATACTTCGGTCATTTGCAGTGCTTGGCTGCTCAATGCTCTGTGACGTCACAGAACTCTAATCTCCTGCTCCGAACCGATCCGCGGAGCAACGAAGTGCCCGCCATTGAGCAATTTCTCAAAAATTGATCCAAAATGTTCAATTAAAATATTCATGTAGAACCAGATTCTCCACTCTTCTATAAAATTCTTAAATTCATATTTCAATTTTGCTATTAGGGATCCGAAAAATGGCTTTAGCTGCCAAAAGGAGCTGAAGGAAGGTGAAGAGAAACGAAAATGCTAGCCCAGACGCAAAAGAAAACGTACTAGTACGTGAAAGTCTGTCTCATTCAGTTGAACCTCTACTTTGCTGCATATTCGCTCTGTCTCCACTCTCTCCAAGCACCACAACATTGATTGATTGATTACTAATGAATAGGGGGACGTCAACGGTTAAGGTCATTAGTTCCGTGCAAGTTTAGTGCATGTTTGGATGTGGCAACGAACTTGCCCGGCTGGGTGGCGAAATCCGGCGACGTTCTACGGCTAATGAGGTTTCCGTAACCCGATATCTCCCACCAGTGGGGCACCGCTCCAGCCGGGACAAGCTCTAAGCTCCCGACCGAGCATGTGTGTTAGTGTAGTGCATGTAAGTGTAAGTGGGTGTAAGGGGTGAGGATAGGACAAGGAAAGGGAAGAAAAGATCGCGCGCTGTCCGTGGCCCATTTTGTAGAGTACTGCTCCGACATTCGCCTGTTGTTGATCGGAGTAACCATGAAAAACTACGGGCCAGAGCAGCCGGTCGCTAGAATTCTCCTCCAGACAGTGAGGAGTGACATGTTTAGTGTCGAAAGTCCTGCTGGACTCGAAGCCCAGGACTTCCCGGTCAGAGGCACTGCAGTGACATGTGCATACACCAAACCTCCTCTCTCAGTTCTACAACCCGAATGAACGCCCTCCTTGGAGCCCGCGTGTGGGAGCGAGGCGTCGTCTGGGCGCCAAGAAGCAAGGAAGGGGGCTGGGGGCGGGGCGATAACCGCGCGGCGGCGGCTGCTGGAGAAAGACAGCGGCTTGCGGCATCCGGAGATGAAGACAAGGAAGTGCTGTTGTCGGCCACGTGGCCGAGATCGCTAAGGCAGTAGTGCCGTAGTAATCTTGGACCGAGGTGTCGCGGGTTCGAGTCCCGCCTCGGGCATGGTTGCATGTGTTCGTCCTTTCACCCCCTATCATCACCGTATCGTTTCATCCTCGTACCATACCGTTACATCCAATAGTGATCGCTAATGACCTAGTAGTTGATGCGACCTTAAATTACAAAAAAAAGAAGGAAGTGGTGTGCTGCGCGCGAGATTCGTCTGGCCTCTGGAGAGGAAGAGCGAGGCAGAACGGCAGGTGGATGGTCGGATCGAGGCGGCATAAGACGAGTTACGAGGGGTAACAAGTTTTCTCGCAGAGAGTTGGGAGGAACTGGGTGAGGCGGGCGGTTAACGGAAAAGGAGCAGGGGTGGATGAAAGTAGGTTAGGGAGACAGGATGTGACGTAATGTGGTGACGTGACGCGATAGGTGACGGGTGGGGATGTGATAAGGTGAGAAGGAGCGAGGCAGATGTGAGGGGGTGCAACAGGGACACGCAGAGGGATGCGATATGAGGCCGAGGTAGAATGAGTCGGGTGAGGTGGGTTATGGGAAAACGGGAAGAGAGCGGGGTGTGCTAATGCGAAGGTGCGTTCGGCTGAGACAGGATGTGATGTGGTCTAATATGGTGCGGCGGGTTGATCCTACATGTGGCTGGGGGAGGTGGGATGAGTCAGTAGGAAACGGATGAAATGGGAATGGAAAAATTGGCAGAGGGGGGCGTGGAAAGGCGGGGATGAGACGCGGTATGACGAATTGCGTTAGAGCATGGTGTGGTGAGAAAGTGCGAAACGGGTGAGCCAGTTGTGTAAAAATTGGAACCGTTTTTGTGAACATTTTGAAAATGTCCGTGGAACTTCATGTAAAATATCCCCAAATTTTGAAGAATCTTTCAAAATCTCAAAACTATGACTCGAACCAGATCGGCCGGGAAATATCCATTTTGGAAGAAATCGTAAGTATGGTTTAGGCGCTAGCAGGGATGACAGGCGGACGGACAGACTGACGGACGTTTTCTTTTCAATCGTTTTTTTCGGTATCAAGGACCCACAAAAGAGGAACTCTGGCTAAAACACGTGTTAGGGGATATTTTTTATTAATTTAGCAACTGGTTTTATCCACTTATTCGTTTTCACGGCCCGGCTATTAATTTTTTTCCGCCGAAAATTCGCCGTTTTTTCGCGCAGCATTACATAACTTTCCCTGTACTACGTATATCACTCCGTGTATACGTACGTATACGGGAAAGTAAAAATAGGCAGGAAAAGAGGAGGCGAAATGAAACACGGCATGGTTGGGGCGGAAGAAAGGGAAGGAGAAGGTGTGGGATGGGACGGGGCGAGCCTCGGCCGGTATGCGGGTGGGCGCGGCCCGTCGCCGCTGCTTCACCAACGCATGGCTGCCCTCGCGTCCGGCTGCTCGCCCGCCGCCGCCGCCTGCTATGTGAATTGCAAACGTCTCCCCTCCGCTCCGCTCTCTACTCCCCCTCCTCTTCTCTCTTGAATGCAGAGCGCTTTGTTACTTCTGGAAGATGGCCGCCTACGTATTTTTTCCCCCACCGCCGCCGGCGAAAGTTTCGGAAGACGTGCTTCTAATGCGCCGGAAAAAGGGGTTTTGCTTGACGCTCAGTAACGCCTAAACCGTTCCGTTCCATGAAATTGCAAATTCAGATCTACATTTTTAATTCACGCTGTAAGAGAAACGCCAAGTACAGACTTTAGTATAGAAGGAGAAATATATAAGAAAATAAATAGTGTTAGATTTGGTCAATGTATTTGCCAAAAATTCTTAATAGGAGGTTGACTTGTTTCGGTCATGTGTCATATTTGTTTGTTGAATATATTAATGTTAAGGAATCGAAGAAAATTGGAATAGGAGTCAAAGATTAATTTTTAAATTTCAGCATGTAAATTAGAAATATGCACAATATAGCTAATAAAAGTACAATTTCGGAATGGATTTATGATATTAATTTAATTTAAATGCAAAATCACTCTCTAAGTCTATTACAAAATATCTACAAAATAGGAAAGAATATTAGTTAAACCTGGCACTAATTAAAGATTTTAGAACCCGTAATTACTTATCTGAAAAGTGCATTACTCTTCTCGGGATTGCAGGCTCTCTGTTAATTCTGATAAATTTATTTTATCTCGTGAGTGTTTCTGGGGTCGCAATGCTCCCGCGCGCCCTACTGGACGCACTACGTCCGCTCTACTCGCTTTGACAACTAGAACCGACCTTCGCATTGCCCGTGGAGTCCTTGCAATAACCTCCTCGCCCTTTTACAAGTACAAGTTATTACGATCAACATTCAAGGCGATAAGACATTGCTGATGCTGAAATCAGAAAACAAGAATCGCCAGAAAACAAGAATTGTAGAAGACAGTTTGCATCATATTCGCTCTAGGTCTTTATTGAGATCCGAACTAACAACACTGCCACGAGAGTAAAATTCTTAAATAGCACAATCTCTGTATTGAGAACAAACACAAGAGGAATAAGTTCTAGGAAATAAAACTAACAAAAGCAAATGTGAAATTTGCTCCAGAAATTTAGACCGCAAAGCATCTTGTGGATGTAAAACTTGCAATCAAATAGTTGAATACAAATCACATTCATTGTTTGTAAAGATTGTGTGTAAAAATTTGATATTTAAAATTTCCATGTACTTTCTCAAATTAACATTTACCATGTTTTACTTACTTTTGCTGTATTTGAAAGAAAAATGTGATGTTATGAACGAACAAACGAATTATAAATATATAATAATTATAAATAAAAAATACTTACTACATGATGTGAGAGGTGTAACAGTCATTTACGTACCTAATTATATTAATTTACGAAGTTAGAAGATCTATGTGCAACAAAACATTCTCTGGACTGCGGTTACTGTGAGGTAACAACTTACGTTCTGTGGCAAGGCGCGACCTTTCCCGGGTTGATCAAGGACATTATTTCGTTTACTAAAGAAAACCTGATACTTAATAATAAAACTTATCCAATTTTATTTATGACAATCATTTATTGTTCACATTTCCACACAGAATACAACGTTTCGTAACTTGTTTAGTTACATCATCAGGCTCCTAAATACCGAAATGAATGTTTTTACCAACGCATATGATAATGTGTTGTACAAAATTAAGAAATACCAAGAGTAATGCCTAATTTGTTAATTTGTTAAGTTGCCATACTGCTTATTCATGCGCCGTACCTACGTTACGTTAGTCATCCTCGGGACAGTTTATATTCTTAACACCTTAATAAACAACAGTTCCGTTTATTAAGGTGAGTGTCTCATTGAAATATATTGTTTTATTTTGTTTGTGTTTTGTATGTTTTGTCTTTTATTATAATCTAATTTTATCATTTGAATATTTTATTATTTCAATAAGTTTTAAAGAACTATTTACTTTTCGACTTAGTTGATATTAAAATTCATTTTTAATCAATTGACATGAAACATTTTAACTCAGTTGTATTTTCAATTAAGTGATTATGTGAAATAGTTTGTTAACTAACCAATTTGACATAGTAAATAATATTGATTTCTGTATGCCGTAATTTAGGAGCCTGATGATGTAACTAAACAAGTTACGAAACGTTGTGTTCTGTGTGCAAATGTGAACAATAAAGGATTGTCATAAATAAAATTGGATAAGTTTTATTATTAAGAACCATATACTGACAATCAGGAACAATTTTTCAATTGGTCTACAAGTTTTAAAGAAAACCTGGTTTCCCGCCATGCACGCATTAGCGTGCAGTGCCATTTAATTTAAAAGGCTGTATTTTTACCGCCCACACTATCTCACGAAACATAAAGAAAAAGTTGGAGCCATTTTTCAAGAAATAATTGTTTAAAAATGCTTACACAATTTGTAACAACTGTTCATGAACTTATGTCACAATCTGTTTTGAACAATAGATTTCTGTCAAAAAATCTCTGTCTTCAATATTGTAGTCTTAGGAAGACGCCAAAAGATGTATGAACCTTTACAATTTTCGAAAAGTCAGAGATTTCAACGAAAATGGAATCTGTGCCATTTTAAAGCGTTCTCTAAGCTATCCGAAGACAAAGCATAATAAAAGAAATTAGCCATATTTTGAGAAAATTTTGAAAGTATTGTTGATGCTTCAGGTAAAATTTCCCCCAAAATATCATTATAAACCCACAGAACCGCAGGTTTAATCAGATCGGAATATAAAAACTTTCGATAAAATCGATCGGTTTATGCGCGTTGTCACGGGCGGACGGACATACGGGCGAATTAAAAGAGTTGACCAGACAGACGAGCCAGACGGACGGACTAGACGGATGGAACTGACAGAAGAATAGACGGATGAACAGGTGGACGGAACAGGCGAACGAAACAGACGGATGGAAAAGACAGACGGAACACACGACACAAACTATTTGCCATTCAACCGATTTTTGGATATCAAGGATCCACAAAACGGGGATTCTTATTACACAATGTGTTAGAAAAAGTAATTTACTACTTATTGAGGAAGGATTTGACCCGACAAGGTAGTAAAGAGTGTTTCTGTCAATAAATCATCAATTTCCACCGCACGACTACAATACTTTATTTTTACTACTAAGTGAGACGAAATAGTAAAACTGATTATATTTGGACTATCTTTAGTAGATATTTATAAATATATTCAGTTGAATATTCATTGTAGCATTCAAAAATTTAATAAATGCAAGTAGTCATCTTAGGTGAAAATACTTCCAATCGCATAAGAAAACAAGATCACTTAAATTGGCAATGTTGGAGAAATCTATACATAGAAACTCGCTAAAGGCAATCTCTAAGGATCGTATCAATTGGCCGGAAATGGACACTAATCTATACTTCAATTAAAACAAAGCCCTTCCAATGTCACGAGCTGGCCTGAGAGATACGTCATCCAGTCGCAAGCTTCGTTATGTCTTAAATTTTTGATATTGAAGCTCCCGATTGAATGAAAGTGTCCCCCTCTTCTCAGCTCATGGCGTTGTAAGGACTTCTCGTTTTAATCGAAGTATGCACCGCGCGCCTCCTGGAAGAGGGAGGGGGCGTGGATATACACCGTGCGTTGGATTACTTGATTAATATTTCCGGGCACGGCAACTGGTATAGTCATTAATCCCATTAGTTTAGTGAATGTTTTTTACCCGACGATGGCAATGTTCCTCCTCGCTGGAGTGCAAGACCTAGCGTCATGTATACGTAAGCTTCCGCGGTTCCAGTCCATGACTTCTTGGCTGTCCGGAAGACGCCGCGTCGTTGGCTGAGAGGTCGACGTTTCGCCTGTCATGTCGCAGGCTTCCTCAGGGCAGTGACAGCACGTCGTCACTGTCCTGAGGAAGCCTGCGACATGACAGGCGAATCATCAGACTCTCAGCAGACGACGCGGCGGCTCCCGGGCTCCCAAGAAGTCACCTAGCGTCGACGCACACGTCAGCTTGCGGTGGATTTCCCTCTCCAGGTATCTCGCCCAGTGGGAGCTCCCCAGGCGGAAGAAGCTCTTAATTTCCCGTCTGGACTTCGGCGGGTATGCGACACGTGTGGTAGTGTAGTGCATGTAAATGTATGTGTGTGCGTTTATGGGGAGATAAGACCAAGAAAAGGAAGGAAATGTTGCACGGTTCTGCGTTGTTTGTTATGGGACTGCTCTGGCATTTGCATGGGCGTCGGAGATACCACGGAAGACTACCTATCAAACGACAAGCTGCTGGAATTCTCCTCCAGACGGCGGCTGAATGAGGTGCATCGGGGCAGGGCCAGGCCAGGCAAGAGAACATGTGGAAAAGTATGTGGAGAAGGGGGAAAGCAGAGTGAGGAGAGAGAGAGAGAGAGAGGAATGACAATGAATGACGAAAAAACACCTCACAGTGAAGCCAGAGAAGGTAAAAGTTGGCAAAAAGTCCAAAACCAAAATATGCTTCAGAGGCTCCGTTTTACATGAAAATGGTAGTATATTGTCTCCTCCATCGTTCCCCGATCGGTTTAGCGTGGGGAAATCACGCCACTCCTTGCTTTGGAAGTTTGAACTTGCACAAGCGATGCGCGGCGCACTTCTTCGCTCGCGCAGTACGAAGAGAGGTGTGATTTTGATTGCACATAGTTTTGCTCTCGTGGGTAGCAGAATTGAATGTGCTGTTGTCGTGATACCTGGAGATTATATTATTTAAAGGATAATTTAGTAATTTTGGATAGAAACCCCACGTGTCACTACGAAATAAAAGTTTTCATACTGTCTTTGACTTATCTTCCGGGCATTTTTGGGCTATAATATTAATTGAATTGGATTCAGGAATTCATCTAAGTATTATCAAAGTTTGCCCATCTTTGCCCCACTTTGCGTGAAGGCGCATTGATTATAATCAAATGAATGATTATGAAATGATAATGAAATCAAATGAAAAAAGATAATGTGGCAAAACAAAAGATGTTTTCAACATAGTTTTGTAGACCTATCAGGTTTCAGTTTGCTCAGGAAACCTCTGATCTCTCCAGAAATGAACGACTCCATGTAGAGAATAAAATATTTAACGCTTAAAAAATTAAAGAAGTTGTGTTTCATTTATCAAATATGTTTTTTTTATTTCCATTAATCCTGAATAACGCTTAGAAATGCTTTTTGCCAATTTTTCCCCTTTCTGGTCCCACTGTGCGCCTGGAAGCGAGGAAATGCGGAGGAAGATATTTGGGAAAGGGGGAGGACGCGTGGAAGCGAGACAAGGCGAGGACAAACAGGATGTAGAGAGAGAGAGAGAGAGCGCATGCGTGTATGAGCCAGTATGTGTGTGTGAGAGAGAGAGAGGGGGGAGAAGAGGAAATCAATGAGGGAAGACGGAAGATGCGAGAGAGCGCAGGTACAGATTTCCGAGAAGGCAGCCTGGCAGCAGGGCGGGATGAACACATAATCCCTAGCTTAGCGCCCGTCGAATGAGGCGGTTATGAAAAAGAGGAAAACGAGAAGTAATACACTGCAAACTCTTTATCGCAAAAGTCAAGAACCAATTACCTTCTTTCGTTATAAAGTTTTTATGTGGAGAGGCTGTGAGTGTTGTAAGGCAAGGCAACTAAACTTAAGAAATGTCTAGATTCTTCGATGTTTTTCATTAAAAAGAAGTTCAGTATGCAGAGTATACACAGTACTTTTGTTTACAGAAAATATCTATTGAAGCTGAGTGCGATTATCTGAAACCAGTTACTGAGCGTTTAGATGTTTTTAAATATTTAATTTTAGGTTCTCAAATTAAGTGAAAATAGTTTTGTATTATTTATCGTTGTCACCAATAAAGCTTCTGTTCAGTCTCATGTCATTAGAAATTCGCATATTAAGAACCTCCTTCCTTGGTGCTTTTCAGTTGTTTATCTATCAAGAGGCGATATACACTGGCCTCTATATAATGTCAAAATTACTGTTTTGTATTTGATTGAGGGACGTGTTCTCCCCACTCCTCCTGCTCACCCAGCACCTGGTAATAGTATTGCAAGGCTTCATTTTAATCACTATTCCGTACTCACTGTCAGAGTCTGGATATTTGTTCCAGGAACAGTTGACATGCCTATTATAATGCCAAAAATTAAGAGGTAGAGAGATTAAAAGAACAGAAAACGGGAGAACTTGAACAATACCAAGCATTGTTGCCTTTCGTTTACTAGAAATGGTACAACATGAAATGACAATTTCAACTGCTATAGTGTTGAAACAAAACAAAATCATAACGAACACACGAATCTTGAAAGTCGCTGAGACAAAATAAAATCTTGTCGAATACACAGTGATACAACGAAATTTTAGGGATCATCTTCTAACATATGATACGTCATGAAACCAAATTAGTTTTGACAAAACGGCACCATGTCTCACACTTCAAATTGATGAGTTAAAATATATGAATTAAATCGATATTGCGTGTCCTAATGCTGAGGAACAAATTTTGTGTAGGAAATATGAATGGTTTATTAAATATAATAAAAGTAATTTATAGAAATATAATCCCTTACGTTTTATACTCGTACATCGATTTGAGCTGTAGTAATCTGAAGCAGAAGACTGGCGCACCAGCCGTTACACTACGGAGAGTCCTTCTCTAGTTCACGCGTGGAGTAATTTATTTATTCATATTCCAATTAAGTGTCCTTGAAAATAAGATGAAATTCACGGTATATATAAATATTTAAAAATCATAATATTATATTCCCATTTATAATTTTGAAATTGTGACAAAGTATTCTTAACAAGATAAAAATGTATTTAAACAGATCGTGTTAAACCATTTCTACTAAAGTTGGTTCGGTTATCAACCTTGACTGTCACATTAATATAGGACAAAACCTCGTCTTTTATTTAATAACTTAATACATTTCTATTAAAAAAAGTCAATATTCTTTTGTGTTGTTCGCATTTTTCTGTTTCCCGTCCATCTAATTTCACCACCTCTCCGTTATTATCACAAAATTACATACGTATCAAAAATTAAATGAAACAGGAAATCCAGGCAAGCTATTCAGTATTAATCTTACATTTGTCGTTTGAGTGTCAGATTGATAGACACGCACATTTATTTGCTGCCAATTTGAATTTGTTATTGTTACGTTAAGACTCTTATTAGTCGTCACTTTCCTGTCTTACACGAGCCGTTGCGGTTCCTTTTCGTTTAGAATTACGAAGTATGTACTTAGAATCCTCTTGTAACAAACTAATTCACTGCGTCTGAACTCGCGGCTATTTTTCATGTTTCCCCTTTAATGTTTTTTGTTCTTTCTAAAATATATTGTATAATGTTGATATTCAAAAAATGCAGGGGCAGTTTTACATTTACTTGATGACGAAGGAACCGAAACATAAAAGGGTAATGTCGTACTTTGGTGAGGACGAACACTGTTAAGGAAGGTGGACCTGTTGATGAAAGAATGTGTAATTCTGATTTCGATTGAAGTAAAACTAAAGAGAAATCCCATCAAACGATAAATTATTTCATGTTGAAAGAGATAAGTGTAAGTACAGACAAATAAAAGTACAGGTTTTGTATCAAAATAATACATTGAAGCAAATCTTGTTAGTCATTTCGAGGGAGTTTTTTCACTAAACTTTTAGTTAACGTGTAGTTAGTTCACATTTTAGATCAACTAGTATAGTTAGAGAATTAAATAAAGAATAAAACACAATTTACAGTAATAAAATATATCTATAATGAAAACAGACATGTATTAAGATAATGTAAAATACGTAATAATGCCAATTCATAGAGAATGTTGCGACTAATGGAAGGTTAAACGTGTCTAATTGACCTTTTAATGACGCTGTGCCAGGAACTAGTCCTCGCAGTGGCTGACAGGTAATACGTGCCCTCGTCAGAGACAAGATATAGGAGGGAGCCTCGAACAAGAAAGATCGCCGGCGGACAGAAGCCTTTTGTTTGATGTTTTGCGTGAGCTCCACAAGCAATTGGTTGCTGGAAGCCATAGCAATTGAACATCACAGCAGCTGTTCTCAAGTAACTCAAGCGCACAGTAACATCGATCGACCGAACTACTTGCCTGGTGTCGGTACTGAAATCTGCATCACTGTTGAAGTCTGATATACATCATCATACGACCGTGATAATAGGAGGTTCAATTCTCAACGACGTTTTGCCCTCAATTGAATTGCTTATTTCAAAATATTTCTTTAATATTTATAAAAATGCAAAGTTTTCTTTATACTATATTCAGATGTTCATGTAATATGTAGGCTCTTTCCTTCTTTCCACAAAAATTGCTTTATTGACTGCTGTTTCATATCAAGCAATTAACTGGTAGTCTCACCATTATGAACATTAGCCATAGCCTCATTGTATGGGTAATGATTGATATGAACTGAAACGATATGCACGCCACGTCAAGGCATGTAGCATACGCAGGGTTGTTCCGAATCATCTATTATTGGGAGTCACACTCAAGTGAATAAGGGTATTCTTGGTTTAAACTGTTCTTCATGCTTTATATGCAGCTCTCAACAAATCGCATTAGCACTATGTACCCCACATAATTGTATTTTTCAGCCCAAATTAGAAAATCGCATCTAAGGACCTACATAAACAGAAGCTCGGAAGCACTGATGAATATAACTCACGCTATTACGCCACATATAATTGAACGCCTCTCGAACGCTTGCGCACACGGTAAATTACCACAGTGATTACAACATTCATGTTGATTACTTTCCGCCGTTGTACACTCCGAAGCACCGTGACTTTCGCATGGCCGCGTGAAGGACGATTTGCTCAGTACTATGACCTTCTCTTTCGGACTGCCACTGCCGCGCGAAACACTTAGTCAACGCCCTCGAGGAGAGGCATTTGCGCTTGGAACGTCCTGCACAGGCAGCCTGCACAGGCAGTTCTTGGGCACGCTGTGCGACGGCGGGTCATCTGCTTGGTGGCAGAGCATGCACGTCTCTCGCGAGGAAGTGAATTAAATTAAATGTTCAATACTAGTTTTTCACATTCTTTTTTAATAGTTTCATTTATAGTAATTTTACTGATTCCAGATGACAATCCAGACGTGAGGAAATTTAGTTACATTTGGGCAGTAATGTCCGTAAACTAGCAATCTCGATTTTTTTTAAAACAGCTATTATCAGACTTGGGAATGAAACAAATTGGATGTACTATATAATAACATAAAATTTCTTCGTCAATCCATGATGTCACGTTGGTAGCTTAGTTTTCTAGCACATTGCTATCATTTTCAAATAATTCGGCCCACACAAGACATTGATAAGGTAAATAAAAATACTTTAAAATTCTTGCATTGTTACACTGTGTGTAACACATATGAATGTTTAATTATACAATTGATTCATACATTCATACTAGTCCCACTATATTCCACTATTTGTATTTTGTTATAAAGTTTCTATCACCACGGATGTTAAATAATTCCTTTTTAAGTTGCGTCATATTGATATTCATGAAGTTTGTACCCCATCGGAAACAGACAGCGTATTATTTCCATGCACACACATTAGCTACTCGCGGCGAATTACTTCCAATTATTACTAATATTACAATGAAAAAGTCTATTCCTTATTGTATGCTAAAGTCCACTACTAGTTCCATAAAGCGTCTTTCCTACATTTGAGAACACATATGTCGCCCATTCCACTTTCATTATCCACTCTTTACCCCTACCAGAAATGAACATCTCCTAAGGTTTCATCTCTCTTCCTTCTTCGTTTTTGAACAAAGAAAATTCCTGCATACACCTGTGTTTATAGCAACTAATCCTTTTGCTGACTTTCAACTATACATAAGTTCACGTGCAATTGTTTTTACAGGCTGGTGTGAGCAAATGTTATGTTGAAATTTTCTATCTCTGCATTATCCTGTAGTTTCATTAACTCTATTGTTCTTTTCCTTATACCCCTTTCTACGAATAATAGTGCATGTCAATAATCACGTTTTATTAATGTTTTTTACTTTTCAATTAGCCTTTGAATTTATTTCTTTTAATTAAAAGGATAAATCCTAGTATTTTAATCATTTCAAAACGTTTGTGTAAGACGCTTGATAAGAAAAAAATATGTATTGCTAGACCCTAGTCCAGAGCCACTTAGCTTCTCTGCTGTTTTTTCAACGTAACCCATATAACATTATGTTCATCCTTATGGTGTACAGCGAATGAGTAACGGAAACCCCTGACTGGTACCTGAACTTTAATCCGACGTTAGCACCCAAGAAAGAATCGCGTAGAACCAGAAAGAGAACTTAGGAAACGGGGGGGTATCAAATAAAAAATATGAGCGACCATTTTAAACTCCAAAAATATTAGACGACCATTTTAAACTCCCAACGAGGAAAAGAGCACAAGAATAAATGTAAAGACTGAAAAAAATCAAGCTCCTAGATGTCTCGTCCCCATTTCTATGAGCCCCTCATCACAAAAAACCGACCTTCAAACTACGCCATCATCTTGAGGTCGCAATCTGAAAACAGAACTCGTCGATGACGCTATTTCTCTGGAGGCATCCGCGCCTTCGGAAAACAAAATTAATAAACCCATCGCGGCGGCGAAGCCTTTGCCGGCGGACATGGCGCCTGACTTCTCGGCGCGGTCACGGCGGGGGCGGCTTCTATGCCGTCTCCATGGCAACAGGGCTCAAGGCGGCGCGGAGGTCCTGCTCCACGGCTCGACGCGACCGCAGCCCGCCCTTCGGCCGCGGCTCCAGAGCTAGGGTCGAGTGGGCGTTGGTTAATGCCGAGTATTGGATATTTCTGTCAACTGGATAATTCGATTAATTGAATAATTCGATAAAATGAGTAAGTCGAAATATTGAATAATTTGAATTGCTATACAAAGTACTGGATAAATGTAGGTACTGGATAAATGAAGGTGATGGATACATTGAGGTGATGAATACGTTGAGGCCAAGGATACATTGAGGTGATGGATAAATGGAGGCGATGGATAAATGGAGGCGATGGATAAATGGAGGCGATGGATAAATGGAGGTGAGGGATAAATGGAGGTGATGGATAAATGGAGGTGATGGATAAGTGGAGGTGATGGATAAATGGAGGTGATGGATAAATGGAGGTGATGGATAAATGGAGGCGATGGATAAATGGAGGCGATGGATAAATGGAGGCGATGGATAAATGGAGGCGATGGATAAATGGAGGTGATGGATAAATGGAGGTGATGGATAAATGGAGGTGATGGATAAATGGAGGTGATGGATAAATGGAGGTGATGGTTAAATGGAGGTGGTGGTGGTGGTCAATCTGAAACAACGGTGTATTTCCGGTATCCCACAGTTACATATCTGCCCGGAACTTGCTGTCAGCCACGCGCCCTATGCCTCCGCCCCCACCCGCGTCTGTCAGACACCTGGCGCCCAAAGACACACTTATCAATGCGAAAGCCTCGCCTGCTCAACTGTTCTCTAGTTACTCATATACCGCAACAATTTATGCTCCCATAGGCGACGCGATCGTGGTTATTTCCAATGTAATTTCAGCTGCCACAGCTTTCCACTTACCCAACGTTGCTGTCCGTTCTCCTCACTCTTTAGGGTTGTCAAATAAAATACTTAAAGCTCCAATAAAAATAAAACAGATTATTTGAAAGTTCTGGATGCTTATCAATCGGCCTACTGTTACCTGCTAGGCGTTCACGGATATCTTATTCTGTATTCATGTACCACCGATTAATTATATATAATATCTTCCCCAAGGTTTCCCCAATCTTCTAAGCACTTGAAGACACTACTAATTGAGTATTTGAACAAGTATTTCACTTTAAATATCACGCCTTAATCGTCCTGCGTCCATATCTTTCGAAATCTAGGCAGCATCTCTGAAAACAAACTTGCCTCCATAGCAACCCATTACATTACTCAATTGTTCGTTCCCTTACGAGATGATACACTCGTACCAAATTTTATTTTCGTTTCGTAGCAAATATAAACTGTATGAGATTTTTTAAAAAATACGAGTACTTCTACCTCTGTTTCCTACCCCTTAGAACAAAATATTAATTTCTTTCCGTTTTTTCCAAATAGCTTGAAAACGGAGAGTAAAACAAAATTGTTACTGGACGTTGCAACAATGGATCTTTTATAGCGACTCATAGCAACTATGGTAGTAGCAACTGTCATGTACTGAATGAATGATTTTTGTATCATTCGTAACACAAAAAACACAGAGAACTGAGCCGGTCTGGTGAGTCAGGATTATTATCCATGTATAAATGAAAAGGAATGTGCGTATGTCTGTCGCATATCGACATAAAAACAACTCGATCGATTTCACTGAAATGTTCACTCATTTTTTATTTGTTTATTTAAGGTCTCTTTAAAAACATCCATGGTCATTAGCGACCATTATTGATTTATGCTAGAGATACATTTTTTTAAATTTAGAGTAAACATAAAATAAAATATGAGGTATTACAAATTTTGCAATTAGATCATATTATGAAAACCAGCCAAATTAAGAGAAGTTAAAATACTTTTGAAACCTTCTATTTAATTAAATATTTTATAAATTTCGTTCTTGAAGCCAAGAGAGATTCGTAGATTTTGAAGACTGGAACACTCTACGATGATATGTGACGTTGATAATATTCCTCCACATTTTGGACAGGCGACTGGGTCGGTTTTCTTCAATAGATGCGAGTGGGTGAGATAAGAATGGACAATTCTCAATCATGTTATAATAATTTGTTCTTTTCTTCTTAATTTAGTGATTGAGATATTTAATTCTGTTACAGATTTTCCTACATTATGTAGTTTTGATATTGACGCCTTCCACTGGTGATCCCATACCCTAATTCGACTTTCGATTTTTTTAAATGCATTATAAAATCATCTAAAGAACCTCGTATTTGATCGTCGATATTCAATAACTGGGTTGCATTTTTAGCAGCTAAGTCGGCTTTTTCATTTCCAATTACTCCCTTATGGGAAGGTATCCATGACGGTGTAATTTAAAATCCGTTTTTTTCTTTCTCATAAAGAAGATTTTGAATTATTAGATGTTTAGAGATTCTATTTTTCATAGCTATGAGTGTCGACATGGAGTCGGAAAAAAATTCAATTGGATTGTTATTTCCATTTCGTGTGCTGTATTCGATGGCTTTTAAAATAGCCCTGGCATCACAGGAAAAAATACATAGGAAGTCTGGAGGACGGCATGGTATAATATTTGGTGATGTTGTAGAAACTGCTGCAAATCCAGACTTTTCGTCTAATTTCCAACCATCAGTATACCTTTTTTGACATTTTTCATACTTCTCATTAATATATACGTTCAGATAATGTGAAGTAAATATTGGAAATGAATATCGATTTAGTTCTAGATCTACATTCGGAGTGAAGTTTTCCAATGGAGGAATCGGGTGAAGATGTCTTGGGAGGAGAGATGTTTTTTTAATATAAAAATCTATTTCATAGTCTAGAATTCTTTCACGAAGAGGTCTTGGATAATTTGGGCGAGACTTATATATTCCTGTTTTAAAATGACTGTTGATGCAGTGATTTAATGAAATATTTGTAGAACAGAGTCTTGAATAAACATATTTAGGCATAATAGTTTATTTCTCAAGTTCAGTGGCACTAGTTCACTCTTTGTTAATATTAGTATCGCGAGTATTTAAAGAGTGTTTTGAATTAAATCGGATTTGAGGAGGCGTTGTTGACGACACGCTTTTATGATGACTCGCTCAAGTCAACTGAACGGAAGCGCTAGGCAACCCGCCGCACAGTCCAGTATTAAGCGCGTGGTGGTGGTCTGCTCTTGCGATTGTGAAATATCGGCCGGAATTTTAACACTCGATTTTACTTGAAGGGTAAAGCAAATTTATCTCAGAAAGTATTATAGCGAACGCATGCCAAAACTCAAGGGTGAATGTTTTAACAGTATGATACTTGACAACCATGTCCAAATCAGAACAGAATACAAACCTATACTTGCGAGAAACGCTTTTATTTCCAGAGTAGCGTAAAACGTGATTAACAATCACGTAACCAGTAGCGTATGAAGTGTAATACACCGTAATATCGAGGCAGGGTCCACTAGTGATTAATAATTACCCTGTAAACGCAGAGTACTTCAGCTTCTGTAATTCAAATAACTGCTAACGAGATACAGCGTAGTTCGACGAATGGAGTAATGCTATTTGCCAGACTGAGGGTGGGAGGCAGCGATCCTCTTACTGCAATGGCTCTGATCGTCTGCCACGTGCAATATTTCATCACGTTCCTGCGCTTAAATTGCTTGCCATAACTCTACTCACTCGTGGCACTTTTTT
The DNA here is from genome assembly GCA_031308135.1 of Acheta domesticus. NCBI lineage: Eukaryota > Metazoa > Arthropoda > Insecta > Orthoptera > Gryllidae > Acheta > Acheta domesticus. The sequence goes on from JAHLJT010004567.1 coordinate 182,945,165, forward strand.
ACAGTACCGGCAGCGTATAAACGACTCTAACTGTTCGATTGCCACACATTACGACACTCACGGCACCACCTACATGGCATAAATTAAATCTGAAAACATTAAAACTTACTGACAGGCGATGACACGTCTTGGTAACACGTTCATAACCTTCGCCATAGCCGAACCTTATCGCCTCCGTGACTCCGTGGGAGCGGCAACGCAGAACGCTGGCTGTGAGAAACGAAACAAATCGTCGCCAGCTGATTGCCTCTGAGCAGATCACGATGTACCACAGCACGTGGCGAGAGACCTGTCAAAGTTGCTTATATGCTGCCGACACTGTATACATCATGCTCATTTTCAAATATCCACGCAGTCTGTTTTTTTGGGGGGGCGGGACGTTTCCAGTGGTCAAGCTTGAAGATGCTCCGCTTATTTGTTCCGAGACCCTTGATCTTTTCGTTCTTCACCCTCGCCCTCATCACTGCCCTTTCTCCCCCGCCCCCGCCTTCGCCTTCACCTTCCCCTCTCCCTAGCCTTCACCTTCCCTTCGACCTCGCCCTCTTCTTCGCCCTCGCCCTCGCTTTCGGCCTCCCGATCGTCTGACCCCCCTCCCCAATTGCTTCGGCTCAGAAAGGACTCTTCCCAGGCAAAACAGCATTTCTTGCTGATATGGGCCCTTTTTCGCGTTGCAGCATTGGCTTGTGAGCCAAAACTAAATGCTGTGACTAAAATGCAACTTTAAAACCGTCTCAAATATCTTAAACCAACTCAATTTCTTCTAGTAACAGGCATTTTCGTCTGCAAATAAGATTTATTTTACGAAATTTCTGTCTACATTTTATAGTCGTCATTTAAAATGTATCTAACATGAGACATTAATAACATATTTTTATCTAACGTATGTATAATAGTTTTAATCTCGTGCATTCTCACACTGTATGTAATATAAAATTATACTCATCAGTATAATTCGTCCATAATAAATGAATAATTATTCATATAACCTATCCGCACTAAGGACAGCTCAAATACGTAGTACCATACGATCATTGACTCCTCACGCTGTCTGTCTTCATTTTCGGAGACGTATGGGTCACCCCATCACATTATTTGTATTGAGTACCAACACCTTAAGGGCACGAGCCGTCACTGCCATATGTCTATTGCAGGGATTTTTTGCAAGGATGTATCCGTTGCTTCGGCGAAGTGCGCATAGTGAGAGGGTGAAAATGTCGGAGTGAGACGTGTGACAGAGTTGCTGTCACGGCCACGTCCAACAAAACGCCATTTGCGCGGAACTTAGGATTTCGTCTTAAGTCCACCTTACACGGGACAAGTTGCCTTTTGCACTTGTATAAAATCAGATCCAACAGCTTCAAATTATCCCAAACCCTAACAGACTGCTTGGTTCAATTTTTTCTACAAAATCCCAACAATTTAGTTTTACTGTTCTGGTACCATCCTGCGACAACTCAATACTTGACCGCATCATGATGTGATTTATTGATTAATTAGTTTCCGGGTGTGTCGAATTCTAAACTAAGTCGTTAGTCCCGAAAGTGTAGTGCATGGTTTTATCGCTAGAGGAGGCGGTGAACTTCCCTCGGAGCCGACCAACACGTTGGCTTGTGGGATTTTCCTCAATCACTGGTCTCTCACCTGTGGGGCATCACATCCGGGACAAGATCTAAGCTCCCGACTTCATCTCCCTACACATGCGGGAGTGTAGTGCATGCAAATATAAGTGTGTGTAAGTAAGGAATGATGATGGGACAAAGGAAGAAGAAGGAAAGATCGCGCGTCGGCCGTGACCCGTTTGTTAGGATACTGCTCCGTCTTTCGCCTGGTGTTGATTTGAGAATTCATGGAAAACTACCGATCAGACCAATCGGCCGCTACATTCTTCGGCAGATAAGGTTTGGACTCGACCTAGCAACCCAGCTATTGTCAAAATTCCTGCCGCCGTCGGAACTCGAACCCTAGGACTTTTCGATGGGAACTGAGACACTGCAGTGACAATTTTTGATGCCTGAGCCAATCTCAGCCTGTCCGATTTTCGAGGTTCTCCCCAAGTTTCGAGACCAGGCATCAAGGGGCACCTTGCCCTTGCAACCCTTTTATCTCTATCTTCAAGCTCTTCTCATAAAACAGTGTATCTCTTTCTCATATATCCTCCAATCCGTTTCAAAAGAATCATTTGCTTGCCATTTCTTAACATATTTAGTCTTCGTGAAATGCGCCATTTTCTTTTCAGCTGCGAGCAGCGCAAACCCTGGACACTTACCTGTTCTTGCACCTTCTCGCAAGTCCAGCGCTATTTAGGTGACAGCGATTGCCTACGGACTGAGGTCAGCTACCAGTCATCGTTTAACTCCTGTTCTTCATCGCTACCAGAAAGCCAAGTGGTGTGCGCATTTGCTCACCTTCTGGTGTCTGTGTGTGTGTGTGTGTGTGTGTGTGTGTGTGTGTCTGGCGCAGTAATTCCTGAGTATAGACAGAGCAGAGTCCATCCAAATCATAAAATGTCGATAATTCGCTTCACGTCGTTGCTCTTGCAAGTGTAATTTTGTAGGACTGCTCGTTTCTCCAGTACTTGCATGTGCATTGTTACAAATACCGTTCGTATTTTAGATATTTTAGTTTATTTCTATTTACACCTTCAAATTTCTTTTTTTCCAGGAAATATGAAATCAACACTCAAGGTCCACATAAATTCTATATTATATAGGCACTGAGATGCTTTTTACTTTCTCCATTAATCAAAAATACAATAAAACTTAATGGAAGAAAATAAAAATATTCATGTAATATTTATTCAGGGCTGGTGTTTCTATGATATACACCATAGATTTGAATAAATCAAACTTACTGAAAATATTAAATTAAAACGCTTTCAAATTTAAAATAAAAGGTAACATTTATTCAGAAAAACAAAAAAACTTACATAATATTTTTTAAAAGGAAATGATAACAAAACGTCTAGCTAAATGCACAATTTCAATAACTGAAGCTATGTATGTCTTCTTCATACTTCAAAATAACGTAAGTCCTTCCTTCAGATTCAATTCATAGACATAATTCATTGTATTCAGTCTCCCAGCTATTTTAGTCCATTTAATTATTTATCATACTGTCCTCGACATTGCATCTTTTACATCAAATGCCCCAATTAATTGCACCACCCTGATTAAAGCGTTCTACTAACCTTCCTTACTCAAGAACGTACATTTCCTTTCTGACTGTTGGTTTCTGGTTCGTGTTCTCAGGCCGGCAGTCTCCATGACGTCAAACATTGCCAGTGTGAGATTTTCTATTCCATTAGACCGTGCCTATAGTTGTATTGTCCTGAAGTCAAATATGGACGAAACATGAATATCACCTAATTACGCCCCATTACAATACATTTTCGTACAACTGGACGACGTTACATAAAAATCAATTGTTATTTAGTCTTTATGCAAAGGATGACGTGAATAGTTACTTGATACGAAATTCAATTTTTCACTTAATTTGCATATAACTTCTCTAGAAGAGAAAAAAACAAAATTCAGAAAGTCCAGAATAACTTTGTGAATAGTTAACGCGATGACTATATGATGAACACTCTTATAAATATTTCGTTTAATTAACGAAAAAATACATTTATAGGCAATACAGTTTTTCTCAGATTACACGTAAAGATACTGAAGAGGAGCAAACGTAATTCATATGCACCGGAACATTCGGCGGGATTCAATGAGAGAACCACCAACTCCCGCGCAATTACGCTTAATTGCTCTTCCAGTCTGTTCGCGTAACTCTGCGGAGTGCCTAGCAGCTGAGTCGCTTCCCCTCCCGCCCCCGCCCTTCCCGGAAGCCCTTTGCCCCCACCCCTCCGGGGGCTCCGTCTCGGCGGCCGTGCGATCGCCGGGTAATTAAAGAGCGCGTGTTTGCTCCCCGTCTTATTGCGCCAGCGATCCCCGCCCCGCCCTCCTCGCTGCCCGCCTCCTCTCCGCCTTTCCTCCGAATGCGCCCGATTCTGCGGCTGAAGCAGCGAAACAACCGACCAACTTAACCGGTGGCAGTTTCGGGAAAGCTGTCGCACCGGCGCCAGTGAAAAACGGCCCTCGCCGACCCTTCAGCCGAGACCTCGCCCCAGCCAGCCTCCGCCGCCCTCCATCCTCTACTTGGATCTCTCCACTCTCTTATCTCTCCTCTTCATGTCGCCGCTTGCTCTACTTCTCCCTCCCTCTCACTCTCTCTCCCTCTTTCGCTGTCTTTGTCTCTGTCTCTCTCTCTGCCCCTGTCTCTCTCTCTCTCTCTCTCTCCTTGTCTCCGTATCTCTCTACGTCGCAACCGGTGAGCCATATCCACTGCCTTCTCCACCCTCTTGTTTCAGCAACTCTTTCGCGACTTTCTCCGATATTTCATGCTACATCCGCCGCATTTCCCATCGCATTATCCGCCGCCCTTGATCCTCTTTATGGCTATTGTCTCCGTTATTTTTACTTCCTTCGCTCTGATCCCTTCACCATCCTTTCCGTTTCTCTCTCTCCTCTCCCTCCCTCTCCCATTCTCTCTCCAGCGCTCTCCACCCTCTCATCCCTCTCTCCTCTCTATTATCTCTCTTCTGTACCTGACCCCATTCTTTGCTTTTCTTCGTCGTCGCCGTTCAATCTTCTCAGCTGCCATTTCCGCTCCCCTGTTTCACCACCAACCGCCCTCTTTATCCGCATTTTCTACCGCTCTTGATCCTCTTTAAGGCTATTCTCTCCATTTACGTTTCCTTCTCTCTGATCTCTCCACCATCCTCTCCGTTTCTCTCTCCCATCTCCCTCCCTCTCTCCACCGCTCTTCACTTTCTCCTTGGCTTCTCTTTCTCTCTCTGATCTTTCTTCTACTCGCCACCGCACTTTTTGCTTCTCTCTCTCCGACGTCACCGTTGAATCTCCTCAACTGCCATCTCCTTTCCCCTATTTCACCACCTACCGCTCTCTCCTCGCCATTACAGAAGCCATCCTATCCATGTACTTCTCTATCCGTATTCTCCACCGCTCTTGATTCTCTTCAGTGGTTAATCTCTCCATCATCTCTGCTTACTCTCTCTCTCTGGCCTCTCCATCATTTTGATTCTTTCTCACCACCGCACTTCAGTCTCCTTGACTTACCTCCCTCCGAACTTTCCTCTGCACCTCACCACCAATTTCTCTGCTTTCCTCTCCCAACTGTCCCCGCAGATCACCGCAATTTGTCAACTGCAGACTCCTCTTCCCTCTTTCGGCACCTAGTCGCCGCTCTCTCAGCTCTTTCAGTAACCTCCTTACTCCATGATCTCTCCCTCCACCTTCTCTCCGCCGTCCTTCACACCTGGCTTATCTCACCAACCTTTATAATCGTCACTTTCTGACCTCTCCACTTTCAAGCCCTTCCTCCGATTCCTTTTCTCCTCCGTCCCTGACCTCTCTGTCACCCTCTGCTGCTCTCTCGGCTACGCTCTCATTGCCCTCTCCACCAGTTCTCGCTGCACTCTGATTGCCCTCCGTCCTGTCACTCTGTGTACTTCCTTTCCAAGGTCACACCCGCACAACGTAGATCTGTCTTCCTTCACTCTTCGGATCAATTCAAGCGCCCTCATTGGACTGCAACTGCAACTAGCGAAGTACTCACGTTGTACCGTTTGGGGGCGGGGGACCAGCTTAATTTTTTGCTGTTGACGCAATTTCCTAAACAAAATATGAACAAGAAATCGAAGATCATGTTTGGGGAAAATGTTCATGTTTTCTGCCTGCAACACCTACGAAAACTCATCTAAGTGCATTTACTAGCTAGTACTAAGTTACAATTATTTAACAAACAATACTGGATTAAAATCGAATAATTCAAATATCAAATTATGTTAATGTATTATAAGTTTATGATTCTGTCTTATAGGTACGTGCAGTGCAATGCATTCCAGTCCTAGAGATCATTTGCAGTCAAAGGCATCTGAATTACGTAAGTATAATTTTCAATTTTTTCTCACATATTTCGTTAAATTTCTAAAAATCATTGTAAATTAATTTATTACAGTCGATTACATTTATATTACAGGGTTTGTTGTCATTTTATAACTTTCGTTCTCTACCACTAATGTAAATACCACTTACTATTGCAAAAATCATTTTGGTGATCTAAAGTGAAATGGGATCTTTTACATGTTTAATGAAATTCTTCTTTGAAAAATGTTATTTCTTAGCCCCATTCTGAAATTTTTGTTCAATATTTTTTTTTAAAATTTATTGTTTAGTAATTTCATTTTGGTGAAGATAGTTTCAGAGTAAATGTTATATATTTACTTTAGAAACGCTAATTTCCATGTGATTACTTTGAACTTATTTTAATAGTGAGTTGAAATTATCCTACTTAAACTTAGTGATCTTCTAAAGACTTGAAATTAGCTGCAATGGGTTTGATAAGGGATTTAACATCGCGTTTAATTAATTCTATAAACATTACTGGTCCTGTGACATGGAACTGCCGCCACACCAGATTTTATGCATGTAACAATTGAGTACGAATGACCTACCCCGACATATTCTGTGCTGTCTTTCAGATATGCGTTCATCCAATTTAGTACTCGTTTATCTACTCCCGGTTTTGATTCTTGGCGATGAGAATATTGTGCGGAAACAGTCAATGTGTGCCAAAACCTTTAACTGTGGTCTTCTGACACACCTATGTATTTAATCAGAAATGTCTTGTCATCAGAAATATTATTTGGTTCTCAGAAAATTGTCCGTCCAGCTAACTGTTGTTCATTAGCTGTTTTATTTACTTCCTGTTGTCCTGATGTAACAGTGAAACGCAGCTCTTCTATGTGTATTACGGATATATGGCTATCTGGACGGTAACAGAATCTATCTATCACTTTATGAATCTGTACTTCTGTTGTTTGTTCCAGTCGTACGTCATATTTCAGTTGATTGGTATTCGAAACGTACGTACAAAGTACCGATTCATTTCTTCCCCCGCTAATTTACGAATTTACACGATAATACTAGACTTGTCTATTTATTATTGCTTTGACTTTTAGTTGTGTTTGACTCTCTACTGATATAAAAGTTGCCTGCTAGCTAGAAGAATTGAACTGTAGAATTATCAGACGATATAACTCCTAACAATACGCAGAACTGATACTCATCATTCCTACGATAGTAGGAAAGTTATTCTTGGAACTTCTATTATATTTTTGCTGGTCCGGCAAAAATTATATATTGATATATAATTTCCAATATTATCCAACATCAATATATACCATGTACGATATTATCTAATACCATCTATATTACGCGTTGCTGGAGACACCGTGGTTTGTGCACCGAAGTTTGTACACCGTGGTTTGTGCCGACTGATGAGCTTCATTAATTCAAGATTATACAAATAAACCTAAATGCTCTCACATCAACACTACTAGAATTAATAGTAGCTTGATGCCGACGAAGCTTTTTATGTGTAAGGTGCAACCGTTCATTTATCGAATGTAAGTATTGACATTCTTGTTTCTGTAAAAAAATTGTTGTGATACAATCTACAGTACTCGTGCACTTGGTATGGTACTATATCATATCTACTAATTACGAAACGATCATTTTATTCTTATTCAAATGATTTTTGTATTCAAAATATCGCCCACCCCTCAAATTTCAAACTCTGCTAATTTAAGTACAATATATACATTGATGGATAGGGCAGTTGCAACAGGGAAAAATATCTTCAAAGAAAGGTATTGATTAAAAATGAAATTTTATGAAACATAAGCCTGTCTTTATCACAATATTGTTTATTTTTTTGTAGTGTAGTTGATTTTAATGGACCTACCAAGTCATTCATGAGAAATAATTGTTTTCGCTTGTTTATTCGATCTCATTTCTTGGAAGATGAGTGCACTTTACTTTGATGAAAGGGAAATTCACTGCAAGTCCTTATGCTATGATGAAAAGTCTCGAAAGGAGCTATAGTGTACTATGGGACGACCTGAGACTCGGAATGAACTATCTCCACGAAATTGCCAGGGTGTTGTGCGCGTGAATCCAAAAGAGAAGGCAGACGACTAAGAAAATTTGAGAAGAGGAATTATCAGAGAGAATAGAAAGTAAATCAAACTATGATGGATAGAGAGCTCTTACATCTTTTGATGTTCTTCGTCAAAAAGAAAAAAAATATTGGCAAATAACGCAAGATTGTGTACAGTGAATAGTGAACATAGGTGGAAATATAGTTGGCACAGCGTATGATAGTTTAGTAGCTGCTCGTCATCTCTTGTTTCATTGTTTATATTATATAAAATCCTCTCCTATATTATTTCAGTAGTACAGATGAGTTTTGCGCTTACGCAACCGATCTTCATAAATGAGATCTCTAAACAAAGAGAACTTCACAGAGATGTGACGATTTGCGCTTTGACTTTCAGATATGAATGATTCGTTGAAAAAATGAATCTGAATAAAGAGTAGTCGGGCATATTGATCTAAATGCCTAGATTTTCGTATTTGCTTTTTTCATGTCAAAGTAATACTATTTCGAAGCCCAATCCAGAGCTATAGGCTCTGAAACTCAAAACCTATCCATTTCCTTACAATCTGCAACCAAATGCGGCGCATTTTATTTGCCGTTTATGAATCACAGACAGTTTCTTTCTATTACCCACAATTCTGGATTTTGCTACTAAGATCAGTTTGCTCAAGTACTCTACAAATATTCATCTCAAATGCATGCTGCAACGCTCGGGCAGCATTATTAAAATCTAATTACTTGAATAACTTCTAGATGAAGCATTCTATTGCCTTAAAATATGGAAATTTGAAGTCGAAGACCACAAAGAAAAGTTCCTCGCACCGTAATCTATGGTAGGAGTGCTTCTTGGGTGTTTTATTACATTTTGCTGGTTCCGGCGCTTCTCGATGTTTAGAAACATGCATAATCTGTCACTGAATGTGAAATGAAACTAATTACTTGATATCCTAAACGATTAAATTCCAAGGGTGAGCCTCTCCGTTCGATAAGAATGTTAAATAATGTTCCCAAGAAAAGAGTTATGCTTGCCCAATCCTGTATTTTCGCATGGACAACTTTAAGTAGCTTTATCGAGAGTAAAAAAAACCTTTGTAATATGTGTTGTGTGTTGTGAACATACCTATAAACTGAATAAACATTTATTGAAACTTTGTATCAAAAATCAATTTCATTGTTCTTAATTTTTATTTGATATTTTATAAATATATTGGAAGTTACCTTTTAATTTTTAAACAAATAAGCACGTTTCGTAAGCAACTTTGTGTCTCAAAATGGAAATGGAATGATAGAGAAGAGTGAAATTTTAATGCGAGAGTTCTCGCATGGGTACGCTAGTAAAACATAATTATATAGCAATATTAATATTATTGCTTGCCCACCTGGCAGAGCGGTTTACGCAGGGAAATCCTCCTGCACCAACACGACCTGCGTATCAACACGCCTCACCAACACGCCTATGGAAAGGAAATACAATCACTGGTTCTGCATTGTCTCCCAGGACGTGGCAACGCCGTTTTTCATGTGGCATTTTTGCTTTTGTTTTTTCAATTTCTAGAAAGGAAGGGCTTAAGTTTCTTCATTGCCGAGTGATTCTAGGGATAGATTCTAGGTCCGACCCTGGATATGATGGGATTGTAGTTTACATATCACGCCGAAATAAGAGTGAAAAACTTCCCTCATAGGCAGGATTTGATGTCATTACCCTAGCGCAGGGGTCCTCATAGTACGGCCCGCGGCCACATGCGACCCGCCGAGGATATTTATACGGCCCGCCTGCTTTTATGGTATAAAGAATTTTTTCTTAAAATCCGCACATTTTTTTATTATATGTTAGGGTGTCTAGGGATGGCAAAAAGATCGATGGTTTTACAACAACGATGTTTTCCACCAGAAACATCGATATTTTGCTTTCGATGTTTTCTTCACATCGATATTTTTTGCCAAAACATCGGTGTTTTTTTAAAATTGTTTTTAATATACCAATATCGATGATTGGCGTTATCCTCTTTACCACGCTGTACATTTCGCCAGCGCAATCTGAGGAAGTTTGGGATCTGCTCGCGTTATGACTGTACGTTATCGGTAGGCCTGTCGTTGCCTGAACTCTGTCTCTTAAGGTCTGTCTTCACGATGGAATATGTCACGGTACCTCGAGTCTTTTTCAGTAATGCCGCTAGATATTACATGATCGCGACCGTATCAAACAGTGCTTGCGACCATGCGACATCTAGCGGCAGGACCGAGAAAGACGCGAAATGCCGTGTGATCGGCCAAAGAGGCTTGAGAGACAGAGTTAGAAAAAATCGCACTATATAATCCGGCCCTCCGACGGCCTGAGGGACAGGGAACTGGCCCCCCGTTTAAAAAGTTTGAGGACCCCTGCCCTAGCGCATCGCATACGTTGCTGCCATTTGACTGCTCTCGCTCTTTAATATTCTTTTGAATGCTTTGTTTGGAAGGCGTTTATTTGTTTCAAAAGGCGTTCATTTCTATGTTTCGTTGAGGTCGTGTCATCGTCGCTCGCTGCTCTTGGACATGCGTTGTCTCTCAGCAACGTCCTTGAGCGCCCCAAGCGCCCGTTCGTCGGCTGTCGGATTCTAGCCCGCGAAGCGCAGCCTCCCTCCGCTGCAAAGTGCGCGTCGCCTCCTCCCATTTCCTCCGCCCGCACTCACCCTGTCTGTCCCCTCCCCTTCTTCGCTGCCCAACTCACCCTCATCACGCCTCGCTCCGTCTCGGCCCGCCTCGTCTTACATCTTGCCTCTTCTCACTTCGCCTCATCACGCTTTGCTCAATCTCGTCCCGCTTCAACACGCCCTGCGCCTCCCCGTCACTCTCTCCCAGCTTCTCCCCGCCTCGCCAAACTCCTCCTCGCCCCTCTTCGCTCTTCTTCGCCCCCTACTCATCCCTCCTCTCTCCGCTCGACCCGCCCCACCTCGCTCCTTCTCTTCCAGCTCGCCCCGCCCCGCCCCGCCCCCGCCTCGCCTCGCCCCGCCTCGCCCCGCCTCGCCCCGCCTCGCCCCGCCTCGCCCCGCCTCGCCCCGCCTCGCCCCGCCTCGCCCCGCCTCGCCCCGCTTCGCCCCGCCTCGCCCCGCCCCGCACCGCCCCACATCCCACCGCCCCGCCCCCAACCGCCCCGCCTCGCCCCGCCTCAGCTCACCCCGCTTCGCACAGCATCGCCACACTCCACCATGCCACATTCTGCCTCGCAGGGAATTCTTCCCTTCATCACGCGCCCGTCCCATCTTCACCCCACCCCACCCCGCCACGCCTCACTGCCCTGGCGACCTTACCCTACCACATCTGCTCCTTCTCGCTTGGTCTCTACCCCGGAATCATCTCCCTCCCCTCTTCACGGCCTCCCACCTCCTCGCTGGCACAAGTGGTGTATTCGTAATGAGAAAGCAAAGGCCTTTTGTGCGGGGGCGGGCTCTCGTGGGCCTTGTAGTGCGACTTAGGGCCCTTTTGACGCAACCGGCGCCTTTCTCTTGACGTAGACCCCCCCCCCGAGGGCACCCACCCCTTCGCCACCTCCCCCTCCGCAGCGGCCCCTGTGCCCGACCACACGCCGCACAGTGGCCGGAAACCGACCAAGAGGCAAAACACTCAGGATGCTGCTTTGTGGGCGATGAAAATAGACCACTTATATGATGAATGCTTTGCATGTTTTAGTTTTGGAGATCAGAAGATTTATTTACAACTACCTGAATCTGAAAGATAAACAGTAGTTGTGTGTATTTGCACACACAAAATTAAACATTATACCTACACTTTTGTGTTACATAGTTTTGATGCTAATGTGTAAAACAGAGCATACCTTCACGTATTATTTAAAGGGTTGAACATTCTTATATACAATTCAATATTTTAACTTGTATTCTGTTGATACCACAGCCATCTCATGCAACTCTGTTCATCAAACAAAGCGCGGGAGATACGAAAAATATACCTCAAAAGTTTTGAAGATTCGAAAATCTTAACGAAAATAGCACTTCAAACAAATCATCATAATATTCACTATGTCCGAAAACAATATATGGTGTTGTTTTTGAGAAAATCTTGCTTATGTATATTTGGTAAATTGTGTGAAAGTTCGCTTAAAAGTGTGCAAATATTATTTATATTTTGAAACAAATGTATTCGAACTCAGATTTAAAGATATAATTTTGTAAAACAAATTTTAATAAGAAAAAAAATTTTATCTGAAATAAAGTTTCGTCGAAAAATATTCAACATTTGTAATTTTCAAAATTCCACTGGTATTAATAAAAATTGGTGCTATATAGTATTAAGCAAACATTGTTCTATTCTAGCAAATAATTTTTTTTAAATTGTGAGTCCTTTTTGAAAATATCTTGTCTCCGTATTTTGAAAAAATACTTTACATAATTAAGAAAAACCGAACAAAAGAATATGGCTTTATTTAAAAATATAAGTTTCTAAAATTGAGAATAATGCCGATTTTCAATCATGAGGATCCAAAAATATTAAAAATTTTCCAATCTTGTGAATGTTCGGTTATAATGAAAATCGGGCATACACCATTTTTAAAACGTACACTTCACCATAAAAGTTTCACTATTTCAGCAAAAAAGTGAAAGACAAACATTGAGTCATTTTTAGGATAATATCAAAAATGTCCTAGGGACTTTATGTGAAATCTACAAACATCCAAAATATTCATTTTTAATTCATAGGGACACGAAATGAGACAGATTGAAACCGGAATATCCAATTTGGTGAAAATATGTTGTATGTTTAGTTTAGACTTCTGTTCTTTACAGGCAGATAGTGAGATGTGAAAGAAGTGCCACGAAAAAAATGTCAACAGAACTTCACACAATAACAAATAGAAAGATCAAAATTGATCGAAATATAGCGCGTTACATTTATCTTGCAACCCAGTCCGTGTCAGCGTTGCAGCTTAAATGTACGAATGTAATAAACTTAGCAAACATTTTTCATAAAGTACTTCGTAAGGAGAGAAAGCTATGTAATCGTGCGCCGGGAAACGGTAATTGTTTCGGCAGAAAACCTCTTATTGACAGGTCCTGGTAATAAAAAGTGGATAAATCATGTTGCAAAATATAGAAAAAATCGCTAACTCGTGATATAGCCAGAATCCATTTATTGTTGGTCCTTGATTCCGAACAATCGATTGGCGACAAAACGTCCCTTGGTCTGTTCGCCCGGTGACCAGAACAACACTAGCGCCTGAAACATAAGTACGATATCTTCTAAAATTCCCCGGTCGATCTGGTTCCACCCGAGGCGCCGCGATTTTGAAAAACTTTCTTCAAACTTTGGGGTACTTTACATGAAAATCCCCCCGACATTTTAAAAATTTTCTCAAAAACTGCGCCCAATTGTTTCCTTAAACCTTTGGTAAGGATAGTGCCTAATGTACTCTATAAGATGACCTAAGCTCCATATTGCTCTATTCTTTTTATTTTCAAAACTTTTCATGACCTTAATGATAGTGCTCACATTGGAAAACAAATTTTATTTGAAAGAAGCATTTCTATTTTTTCTCTATTCTTAGAACAAATTTAAAGGAAAAATTTGGAGCAGTTTTTGAGAAAATTTTGAAAAATCCGAGGGGCTACATCTAAAGTACCCCCAAATTTTGAAGAAAGTTTTTCAAAATCGCGGCGCGTCGAGTGGAAGTAGATTGATCGAGGAATATCCATTTTGGAAGAAATCGTACGTATGGCTTAGACGCTACTATTGTTCACAAGCTGACGGACGGACGGACGGACGTTTTGAAAAAATCACGCTTTTTCGGTATCAGGAGACCCCAAAACGTGTATATCCGTTGAAATCTAGAAATCGATTTTCTGCAGCATTACATAACTTTGCCTCTACTACTCCATATATACGTACGTATACGGGAAATTTTAAAAAAATGTGGTATTTGTTGGAATTGAAATAATGTTTCGGATTCACGATATTTGGCACGTCACATTTAGGTTTTAGCGAGGAAACCCCTTGAGGTTGAAGGGAAATGAGGGACGTTTCACCTCAAACGTGTCCAGCAGAGTGTGCGGCCAGGGCCCGCACTGGGTTGAGGTGCGATGGAGGAGGGAAGGGAAGGGAGGGTCGCCCTTTGCGCGCGATGGCCCAGTGCCCGCGGGTGCCGCTCCCCGCCACCAGAGCGCGTCGGGGGCGGGGCGGCGGAGGGCACTAGGCCGGGGGGGGGGGCGCGCGGATGCCAAAGAGGCAAGCCGCCCTGCGGGCACATCACAACGACACAAAGGGCGAGCAACTCCCTCGCCAAAGAATTAGTGGCCGCTAGAATAGTCGTTTACAAACATTTTCACAGGAAGAACAAGATGGCAAAACAGGGTGTTGTCTCCCTTTACGGCCCTTCGCAAATTAGATACGCCAGGATTACAAAAGCAGCATTCTATTATTTTAGGATCTGTTTTTTAATACTTATTAAGAAAATTATTTGTATGTAATTATTTTTATTCGTTGTTTACAATACGACTTTATTCAGAGTATTTGTATCCTAAAGCACTAAAGCATAATTTATATCTTATGAAAAAGCATGCTAATAACACTATTTTTCATTGTAATGTATGTACCAGCTTATTGTCACGGTTTTTATATTACATAAATCAGTTTGAATTATTTTTAATTCGGTGAATGAAATGTGACAATTCATATTGTGTCGGAATGGCAGCGTAATTGTTCACGACGTTTTACAACTGTAGATGTCTTAAATTCCCCCTCAGATACGCACACAACTAGAATATTCTGTAGGGATTAGGCCAAAAATAATGCCAACAAAACAATAAACATTGTATCAACATTACATAAAAAATAACATTCTAAATATATTTTTATGGCGAATGCGGAAGAGTCATTTCATTTGATTAATTTATGCCCAGTTCACCTTATTTTCCTGTTTAAATTCAATTTCGTGAATATTGGACGATGGAAAATAGGCAAACCAACTAATGTGAGGCTTAAAGTTGATTTTATTGCTATCTATGAGCAACATTCTTGCACACAACTGGAGAGGACAATACGAGATGGATGTATTAGATTAAAAATTGCCAGAAATAATGTGTTAATAGCTATTTTCACACGACCTCATAAATTATAAGTCAATGAACTTTGCTGATGTACAAACATTTGCGTTCATTAATTTACATTTTTGTCGGTGTCATTCACATTTCAAGCCCATATGCAGAATTTATTTTAGTATTTTAAAGAGATATATCCAAGTCCAGCTCTAGTATCAACATTGAATCTTTCCATCTTCAATGTATCTTATTTAATTCTCCAAGCGATTATCAGTGTCCATAAACTTAAAAAACAATGCAAGTGTTTTTTGGTGTTTTGTTGAAACTTAAGAAAAAATATTAAAAAAGAAATTTATGATCAAATTACGCGTTTTTCGAAATAAATACTTTTTAATATATCTATTATTTGTAGAATATTTTATATTATTTTACGTTAAATGCTATAAAATGAACTGAATATTTATTGATAGCAAACAATATTCATATAAATGTATATCTATATCAAAACCAGTACTCAAATATGTACATAGGTGATTCAAAACAATGTTAACTCACCACTTCAATTGGAACACGCAAAGAGGCTTGTCGGAGTAGCTCGGAAACGCAAACGCCAACTCACCTGAAAACAAGCAAGCATCTCAGATTATGACATTTCTATCAAAGAGCCGGTCTGTTAATTATTAGTAACAGCACAATATGTAACAACTTAAACATTTGTTTTCCTAAAGGCCATAAGAGACGTCTAATTACTTCAATTTTAAAATTACCATTTTCAATGAGAATTTAATAATTGTTTAATGAAATGAATCGTGCGGAAAATTTGTTCTGGGAGAAATCTTTTTTCAATTTATGTATATAATGCCTATATAAACGTATATATCCTCTAAATCATAGGCTCCCGGTAAACAGTGCGCATTGAAACCTCTTGATTATCAGGAGGGCTCAACTATAAATCTATTCTGTTTCAAATTATATCACTGGAATGAGATGTTTTATTCTAAAATTTTATTTCTCTAATTGTTTCTGTAAACTACTTATCTAATTTCTCGGTATTGGAATGTGAACTTATCTTCAGACGGTTGTATAAACAATTGTTGAGTTGTGAAAACACAGTATATCACGGTGTGTGGCAAATGATTACTTTACGTGGAAACATCAAACAAAATTCGGATATTTTTAGAAAAAGGCCGCCTCAGATGTTTCTGTTTTTTGTTCTGCTTTGTAGCCTTAGCAATTGTAGTTCGCAACCCCTCTTTGCTGCATGCGTCCGCGTTTTTAAAATCACAGTTTTAATAATATCAACTTTTTAGTAAGTTCTGAAAACAAGTAAAACATTTTCGCCCCGCACCGGCAACTCCGATCCTTGTTGGAAAGTACTTAGTTCGACAGAAAACAAAAAGCAGTTTCAGACAATACTTACTCCGGCACACTGAAAGTGATCCAACCGACTGCATCATCGACTCAACGGAGTTAAAAAGAAATTTAGGTCACACGCCTTTTTATAAAAAAAATACGAGAAATGGATGAATTAAAATTGAACATTATTTCCTTTGTAAGGACTAATGCGTATATCTTTGAATTAATTACGAGTTTTATTACGAGCACTTCGTTCTGTTTACTTTCTTCTTTACTTGATTTATAATGACGATAAAGTCATAGAATTTGATAACGTATACGGAATATATGAGTAATATGTTTCTTTGATCCGTTTATGCTGTGACTTTGTCCTGCAATTCCAACAGGGCTTCAATGTTTTATGAAAACACACGATTTGGCAACTCTTTAAATACTTGTTTTCGGAATACAATGAAGTACATAATTTGTAGTATTTATGACAGACATTTTTTCAGTATACCTCGTAGAATAGAATAGGATAAGGGCACTGGCAAAAGGCGCAGATCCAATTCGAAGAAAGAGAACCCGATGGCATTCTGTATCATATGCTTTGTTAAAGCCCAGAATTCGCTGAAGTTGAACAGGCGTATGCAAAACTATTACCGTTCCAAATTCTCAGAAAATCGTGTGAATTGAGCATATGTGTCAACATACGATCATTTGCTTCGAGGGAGAAATGAAAGGGAAACTGCTTGTCCGCCGTTTTGCCCGGCCGCCAGTATTTGCTTTCGGTTAGTAAAGCACTCTCGTACGTCGCATTCCACCGGAATACGATACAGCGCTGGAACACCTCGGATTGTTTTGAAACCAAATGCATTGGGGAACTTTGCGCGCGGTGTTTCTCATTCGAAAGCGGCGCGGCCGACGGAAAGAAGGGGAAAGGAAGGGGGAGACGGAGGTGGAAACAGCTGAAGAGACGAAAGCAGAGGTGGAGGTAGAGATGGACGCGGAGGCGTAGGCGAATTTGTCGACCTGGATTTGGTGTTGGAGGCGAAGTTGAAGAAAGAGAGGGGAAGGAAGGGAGGCGAAGGCGAAGGTAGGGAAGCGAAGGCGAAGGTAGTTTTTACTGATAAAACTAAGAAATTTTTTACTGATAACAGGCAATATATTTTTGGAAACAAATTCATTGTTTATAACTCGAAATCTGGACAGTTAGGTATATTGCAATGCATTTTCTTCTCAAACCTGTCACTTTTCGGATTCCTTCAGGCATTGATCTATTGCATTTCATTAAATAAGTTTATTTATTTATTTGTCAAAAAACAGTAAAAACTGTATATGACGTGTGGGGAAAGAGATTTATCTGCGCACATTTTCTTGAGGGCCAGAATTTAAAAAAAAACGAAAAAATGAATTTACAAAATAATTATTTTAGTAAAATAAAAGTATCTGAAAAATATTTGTTCCCGAGTTCTAGAAAATCAATTTCAACGGTAAATGAACCACAAGCAAAAGGAGTGCTCAACAACACGTGCGCACAATGAAGCTACATTTACGTCCAGAAGCAAAACAAGGGGCCATCTCAGCATTTGCTCAATGGATCAGGGAAACTGGACAAAAACCTGATCGAGATGGGAGTCATTGACCCGGAAGCTGAAGTACATTACTTGATACAGGCGTATTAAATATTTTTTTAAAATATATACAATGCAAACGTAAACTAATTCAATATATATCTTTCTTTTGTTACAATAAACATTATTTTTCTTTTTCACGATCAGTATAGTCTCTAATTGGATAGAAACAGTTTTGCAGCAGAAAAGATTTTACTTTTAACTTAAATTTGTGTACCGACTTTAATTGTTTTATGTCATCTGGCAATGCGTTGTAAAGTAACGTACTTGTATTGTATGTTGATTTCTTGTACTGAGCAGTTGATACTGACACATGATTTCTACGGCGTGTGTTGTAATTATAAATATCAATATTACATGAAAATATGTTGCCCTCCGTTAAGTAGGTCAATTTTGACAAATATTACAGATTCGTAAATAAATCGGTTGATCGCGAAATTGCTATGAAGAGTCTCTACGCTGCCGGTGAAAATGCCAGAACACAAAGAAAGAGGCAGCTGAAGCCGAATGGTTACCACATCCGTTATAACCACAGGGAACAGGTTCGATTCCCGTGTGAAATTTATGGCGAAGAAAGCGAAATGTTGGAAAGTTTTATTGGGAATTCTCTGTTTCTCTGGTCTCTTGCAATGTACGAATCCTCAACTACCCACCAGATCACTCATGGAGATCAGATGAAGCATCAGTTAAAGGTACCCTAATCTCCAATAAAGTAATCAAGAAGAGGACGAAGCAAGAAGTGTCTGGTTAACAGAGATCGTTAAAGCCGAAGGACCGTATCTGCCTCGCGTCTGAATGGTCGCAGGTTCGAATTCCGTCCGGGGCATTGATGTTTGTGTGTGTTCGTTTACAGTACGTGAATTTCTCTACTGTCACCCCAAAGTTCAAATCAACATTAGTCTAATCCAATATGCAGCGTGTCTCGAATGTTTCTATGCTCCTCGCGAGGCTCAATTTATGATGGTAGGAATGGCGTTTGGGAGAGCGAAGCGGGATCTCGCGCTCCGAAAGAGGTGGTGCAGGCACCTCCTTCGCAGCGACCGGACGTCGTCGCCGGTCGCCATGGCCCAGCGGAGGCAGCGCTCCCGGCGGCGCGGCGCGGCAATTAGCGCGTAATTAGGACCGGCGGCCTCTCGCCCCGCGGTCCTCAGCGGCGCTCCCGATCACTTCCGTCCCCCTCGCATCGCTCTGCACCTTTCAACCACTGTCGTCACGCCATTCCTATCCTTCCTATATTCCCATCCTTCGAGCTGCCATCCCCGTCCCGCTCCCTTCCCTTCCCTCCAACGCCCGCTCTGCTCCGCCCCGCTCCGCCCCGCTCCGCCCCGCTCCGCTCCGCCCCCTTTTCCCCGACGTGCTCTCCTTGTCAATCCTCCCGCTCTTTCTCGCCCCTTTTCTTTCCTCATTCCCGCTGGCTCGCCCCGACAATCTCATTCATCCATACCCTGCCCCTTCCCCTTCAATTTTTCGACAACCACACCGCCCTGCGGTCCCCAAACTATGTCACTCAAGAGTCAACCTGCTCTGGATTAACCTGCATTGCGCTTCCCCACGCTTCCACACCCGTCGCCACCCTCTCCCGCCCTGTCCGTCCCTTCCCTTCCCTCCCTTACCTTCCCTTACCTTACCTTACCTTCCCTTACCTTCCCTTACCTTCCCTTACTTTCCCTTACCTTCCCTTACCTTACCTTACCTTACCTTACCTTCCCTTCCCTTTCCTTACCTTCCCTTACCTTCCCTTACCTTCCCTTACCTTACCTTCTTTGCGACGCCCTCCGTATCTTCACTCGCTCCACTCACGCTCCTGCCCACCGGTGTGAAGAAAAAGGCGTGAGAAAAAACATGAATTGATACTGCCGGTTTTCTGGGCGTGGGATATGCAGTTGTTTAGGTTAATGTAGATGATCGGCATGTACAAAAGAAAAATTGGTTATGCTAGAGTTGTCAAAATATACCTTGTTTTATTACCTACAATATTAAATAACCGTGTTAGAATGGCGTATTTCCCAAACGCTTTCTATAAAATCAATTTTACTTCATCATTCTCATCTTGGTCAAGAATGTTGTGTTCAAGTCAAAAGCGGATCACTGAAAACCACTCGATGTCACCTCAAAAAAGGTCGACTTCAGAGAAAATTTCAAAAAACCCGCGTTCTAAAAAACATTGCGTTCTATCGAAACAATTGTTATTTATAAAATTAAAGCAGCTAAACTTTACTACAAAATGCTTATATAAACTTTAAATTTGTAAAAGGCTGTTTAGGCGCTACAGCTCACTCAAAAATGCTTCCTTTTATGGGCCTCTGGCCAAAGCGGCGAATAGCTCTTTCCAGTCATCTTACCTCGCGGCGGCGCTCTAGTTTCACTTTGTCATGTTTGAAAAATGATATTGTGAACAAATGATTGGCATTGTTAGATTATTAACACTCGACATTCACGAAATTAATAGGGTCGTGTTTGTTCGCGCGGAGTACCTGTAAATCCAAGCCTTAAGTAACCCAAATAGAGGGATATAAGAAAATTATTACGACAGTACGTTCTGATAATACAATATATTCACCAAAAATTTGTACCAACAATATGTTTTGTCAATATGTGCCAAATTATGAGTAAAAGTAACCCTAAGATGAAAGTTTAGGCATTAAACAAAAATATTGAACCAGATAATTATATAGATGTTTAGAATGCAAACTGCAGGTTAAAACGAAATAGACTATCACTATAGAATAAAACGATGATAAGGAATCAGCGGATATCACCGATCCGATGTATGGTCTATTTTTTTAAAAATTATTATTTTTGTTTTGTCAATTACGATTAATAGTTATCTCATTTCTAGACAATTACTGATGTGTAAACCAGATCTATTTTTGTGTACCAGATCTATGTTAGTGACTGTGTTAGTCGATAATTATGTTATTATCTAAGGAAAAAACAATGATAAATCGTATTCTTTTAAAATCTTTACCACAGAATGTGTAGATATGGGCTACATTGACGGAAGTATTTGAGTCTGTCTCTACAAGTTGTAACATCGCAATGGAGAAAGACACCTCATCTAAGCGAGAAAGATATTTACTGACAATCGATACTTCCGTTTTGTCCACAAAATATCTCCTGATCTCTCTTTTTCAGCCATCTCGTCTCCTCCAGCTGTAATTCTAAAGATAGTTTTGTTACCACTACATTATATGGTCGGTGATTATAATATGACTTAGATTACTTCTGCAAATTTCCGACAGTGATAATATAATCCCCAAGAAAACGACAGTGAGATAACAACGAATAGAGATAATTCAGATTTTCGCGCGTGATACGAGATCCTCACAGCAAATGTTTGGAAATCTATAACTTGCATATTAATCCACGAAGTATTTCATTCACCGACTCGTGACTGCACGTGAAATATCATTCTACACCATGCACCAACGTGTGACTGACTGACTTCAGCGATACGCTGAATATACTGTCAAACATATGCGCTATCGCGAGATCGGCAGTCAATTGTAAAGATACTCGCAGTTTGCCATATCACGAACTCATTATGAAATAATATGAACCTGTAATATTTGTAATTTTATTACGTGCGCATAATTCTTTGCAGGAAGTGGGCTTTTG
The DNA here is from genome assembly GCA_031308135.1 of Acheta domesticus. Lineage (NCBI taxonomy): Eukaryota > Metazoa > Arthropoda > Insecta > Orthoptera > Gryllidae > Acheta > Acheta domesticus. The sequence goes on from JAHLJT010004567.1 coordinate 182,966,793, forward strand.
GTGACTATTTCACTCATGTCTGTCCGCGTCGTAAGTAGCCAATGGTAAGCCTGGATATATTCAAATTAAACCAATCCAGATGTTTATCGCCATCAGCTTGTTTACCTTTTTTTATCGCTGTAAAACCTTTGTTTACCTTCTTAAGATAACGATAGCAATTGTTTCACCTCCAAAATAGCTCTTGTGCATCAATATAATATTAAAATGTGTGGTTTTGGTAATGTTTAAAACTCTGAAATAGATTCTATTATTAAAGATTCAGTGCCGAAAAACAGCAAAAGGAACAGAAAAAGTGTGTGGAAGAAATTTCAAGAATTTTGTCAAGATAGAAAATACAAATGGACAGCACAAACTACAAATGAAGAAATTACACATGTTTTAGGCAATTAATATTCGAAGATAAGATTGTGAAGAGTACAAAGAATATGCCATCAAAACTACGTGGAACGTTACAACCAAAATTATTCAGGAAAATATTTTAATGAGTACACACGTGTGTTCAATCCATTCGAAAATGACAAATTCCGCTGCTAATTCATCTTGTACATCTTCCATTTCAAATACTTCTATGGAAGACCAAGACTTGGAAACCAACTTCCTACAACTTTAATGATTGTGCTTTTAATAAATGGTCTTGTCAGTAGCCTTGTTATAATTGTTTTCCGAAACTTTTATTACCATAAAATTGAAACATATTTGAAATCATTTTCTGCATTAAACTGTTATTCAAATGTTACTTGATTATAAGTTATACCAGGAGGCAGTGATAAGTCGGAACTGAATGAAAGTTTTTCATTTTTCGATTGTAATTTTGAGTAATATTTCCCTTTTTTCGTAATTCCTGTGATTTAAATTATCCTTTCAAATCATGTAATGTGTTTATTCGTGAAATAGTCACACTAAATATCACTCGAAGTGCTGTGCTAGCCGGTAAATTCACTCCTCGCTACGCGAGTCGTGAATTTACCGGCTAGCACAGCACTTCTCGTGATATTACTTATGATAAAACGTTGGAAGATGGAATGCAGACAGTAAGGGGGCAGAAATATTTAAAAGCAAGGGGTGGAAATATTTCGTTGAAGTCAGAGAGAGACGGCCAGTTTTTTCGTTTAAATGTAACTCACAAATTGAAGTACACTGTAAGTACGAGATGGTCGAAATGTTTATAGCCTAACAATAAAATTATGCCAGGAATTTCATAACACCAGTTTATTTTTCAACATGATACCCTTATACACTAATACGCTTACGGATATGATCATAAAACTCTTGCAGGCCATTCAAATAAAGGTTTTTGGTTTCGGGTCCATCCAGGTGTTCACAGCATCAATCACTGCATCACTACTGTCAAATCGCATTGTCAAATAATGTATTAAGCGTAATAGGAGGCTGATTATTTTGTTTCGTAGTATTTTTACTTAACATTTTTACATAGTAGTTAACTTGCTTTGTTTCCTCTTCTTTGATTAATTATGTTCTAAACAAATCCGAACGCCCACCCCTTCTCTTAGTTACATGTTGAGTATTTACTAATTTTCTCAGTTAATAAGGTTCTCTATATTGCAAAGAAATATCTTGAAACATTAAACACGGAATTTTAATTCTTGATACTCTGACACATACCATGTTCTCTATTCTCTTCGTCGCAAACTCAAATTCCCTAAATGTGTCAGAAGTCAGTCTTTACCTGTTTTCACCATTTTTCTCTTGTTAACGTATTGCATGAGAAAAATGACAAAACTGGACTGCCTGACAATCTAATAGGTATTTGTGATATGAGTGGCAGAAGTTTCATTTTATTTTAGGAGAAGGAAACTTTGCGACATAAGGACGATGGGCCGAGCAAAAACAAGCAAAATAAAATCAATTTTACCATGTGTGTCATACATTATTTTTCTACTCTTACTGGAATTGTATCATGTATTTCTACATATTTAATCGTAACAATAAAACAATAAATCATCATTAAATAATAATTATTTATGGTATGAGTGATAAAATCAGTTTTTCCACGCGTATCATACACTTATTTTAGAGTGCCTTTCTGACTTTCATTTTATTTTCATTCAAGCATACAAATCACTGTGTTCCATTAAGGTCAGTATTAGCTTATGGGATCAGACGAAAGTATTTTGCTTTCTTTGAAATCATAGTTTTATCTGAACGTTAGAGAATTGTCTCACTTTAAGCACCTTGTGAAAGTAATTACTTTTACTAGAGGCTGTCTAAAAATAGTAATTTAGATGACCAAAAAAGTGTCCATCTTTATATAAACACTGAAATGATTGATTTAATGTATGAACTATTATTTAAAGTAATCAATTCCTTACGAAAATAACATTACAGCAAATACTTCAAATACATATCGTCAGTCACTAAAACAAAACTTCAGAAATTGTCATACATGACCAAACCTCTAATTCTTAGTGTAATAATTATGAAATTTCAGTATATTTCAAATAACTGACAAATAGTTAAACTTCATACAAATAAACAGTGATGAATTGCTAAATTAGTAAATGTAAAATGAAAATACAAACCACTGAACAACTCATAAACAAAAAAGGTCTCTAATAATAAAGTTGTC
>JAHLJT010004567.1:182970379-182986702 GCA_031308135.1 Acheta domesticus
AAAAAACAATGATAAATAGTATTCTTTAAATCTTGCCACAGAATGTGTAGAGTCGGATACATTGACAGAAGTATTTGAGTCTGTCTCTACAAGATGTAACATCGCAATGGAGAAAGACACCTCATCTAAGCGAGAAAGATATTTACTGACAATCGATACTTCCGTTTCGTACACAAAATATCTCCTGATCTCTCTTTTTCAGCCATCTCGTCTCCTCCAGCTGTAATTCTAAAGGTAGTTTTGTTACCACTACATTATAATGGTTCCGTGATTAAAATATGACTTAGATTACTTCTGCAAATTTCCGACAGTGATAATATAATCCCCAAGAAAACGACAGTGAGATAACAACGAATAGAGATAATTCAGATTCTCTCGCGTGATACGAGATCCTCACAGCAAATGTTAGGAAATCTATAATTTGCATAACACGAAGTATTTCATTCACCGACTCGTGTGACTGCACGTGAAATATCATTCTACACCATGCACCAGCGTGTGACTGACTGACTGACTTCAGCGATACGCTGAATATACTCGTCAAAACATATGGGCTGTCGCGAGATCGGCAGTCAATTGTAAAGATAACTCGCAGTTTGCCATATCACGAACTCATTATGAAATAATATGAACCTGTAATACTTGTAATTTTATTACGTGCGCATAATTCTTTGCTTTTAGTGATATAAAACGTTGGAAGATGGAATGCAGACAGTAAGGGGGCAGAAATATTTAAAAGCAAGGGGGTGGAAATATTTCGTTGAAGTCAGAGAGAGACGGCCAGTTTTTTCGTTTAAATGTAACTCACAAATTGAAGTACACTGTAAGTACGAGATGGTCGAAATGTTTATAGCCTAACAATAAAATTATGCCAGGAATTTCATAACACCAGTTTATTTTTCAACATGATACCCTTATACACTAATACGCTTACGGATATGATCATAAAACTCTTGCAGGCCATTCAAATAAAAGGTTTTTGGTTTCGGGTCCATCCAGGTGTTCACAGCATCAATCACTGCATCACTACTGTCAAATCGCATTGTCAAATAATGTATTAAGCGTAATAGGAGGCTGATTATTTTGTTTCGTAGTATTTTTACTTAACATTTTTACATAGTAGTTAACTTGCTTTGTTTCCTCTTCTTTGATTAATTATGTTCTAAACAAATCCGAACGCCCACCCCTTCTCTTAGTTACATGTTGAGTATTTACTAATTTTCTCAGTTAATAAGGTTCTCTATATTGCAAAGAAATATCTTGAAACATTAAACACGGAATTTTAATTCTTGATACTCTGACACATACCATGTTCTCTATTCTCTTCGTCGCAAACTCAAATTCCCTAAATGTGTCAGAAGTCAGTCTTTACCTGTTTTCACCATTTTTCTCTTGTTAACGTATTGCATGAGAAAAATGACAAAACTGGACTGCCTGACAATCTAATAGGTATTTGTGATATGAGTGGCAGAAGTTTCATTTTATTTTAGGAGAAGGAAACTTTGCGACATAAGGACGATGGGCCGAGCAAAAACAAGCAAAATAAAATCAATTTTACCATGTGTGTCATACATTATTTTTCTACTCTTACTGGAATTGTATCATGTTATTTCTACATATTTAATCGTAACAATAAACAATAAATCATCATTAAATAATAATTATTTATGGTATGAGTGATAAAATCAGTTTTTCCACGCGTATCATACACTTATTTTAGAGTGCCTTTCTGACTTTCATTTTATTTTCATTCAAGCATACAAATCACTGTGTTCCATTAAGGTCAGTATTAGCTTATGGGATCAGACGAAAGTATTTTGCTTTCTTTGAAATCATAGTTTTATCTGAACGTTAGAGAATTGTCTCACTTTAAGCACCTTGTGAAAGTAATTACTTTTACTAGAGGCTGTCTAAAAATAGTAATTTAGATGACCAAAAAAGTGTCCATCTTTATATAAACACTGAAATGATTGATTTAATGTATGAACTATTATTTAAAGTAATCAATTCCTTACGAAAATAACATTACAGCAAATACTTCAAATACATATCGTCAGTCACTAAAACAAAACTTCAGAAATTGTCATACATGACCAAACCTCTAAATTCTTAGTGTAATAATTATGAAATTTCAGTATATTTCAAATAACTGACAAATAGTTAAACTTCATACAAATAAACAGTGATGAATTGCTAAATTAGTAAATGTAAAATGAAAATACAAACCACTGAACAACTCATAAACAAAAAAGGTCTCTAATAATAAAGTTGTCGATAAATAAATAAATGTAAAGACAAAAATTATAAATTATCACAAAAACGTTTACTACTTATAACTTATTACAACAAATTACATTTTAAAACAAACTCTAAAATTATATCAATAATGTAAAAATGAAAAAATCATAGTAGCCAAAGTGCCATGAACGTTGAGCTCTTCCAAATGAAAGAAAATTTAAAATTACCATTCAATAACGTACACAATATTACGCAATACAATTTATCGGCACACTATTCAATTTTCTCGATTCTTTTGCGTATGTTGTATCGCGTATATTGTATTGGGATCTATTAGTTTTTATTCGCGTTCGCGCGGCATTCCCAATAAAAGCAGCGAGACTCGTACCTTCGCCTTCCCTCTGTTCGCCCGTGCATGTTCAGTTCACGTATGAGCGCTCGCATCTCCTGTGTGGAGGTGGGCGCTGGGTTTCCGCTTCGATTGTCCCGCGCTTTGTAGTAGAGAAATTGGCTCGACGAATGTTACACGATAAATCGATTCTTCATTGAGCACAGAAGAGGTATTCACTTTCCGAACGATATTAATTGTACACAATTGAAAATGTGTGGCATTAAAGAGATTGATTCCCCTGAAGCCTTTTAGATTAATATGACGCAAATCATACAAACATGAGTCTGGGTTCAGAAAATATTTGTTTAGTCTCTTCAGGCTGATACAATTTTGTTTCTTTGTTTAGTATGCTTTTTAAAACAAAGATTAGGAACAATATTATATATATTTGGCATACATTTGGCAATATTTGGCATAGCGTGTATTGAACCCGTTCGAATATTACGATATTTCTAATTTATTGTTTTGAGAGTGAAAATAGCTTCGTAGTGGAACCCAACATCGAATGGTCAGCCTTGAAACTAGTTTTATAGCACTATATGCCCGGTAAGGTGTGAGTGAACATTATAATACTGCTATGCGTATTAATTTTACTTGGATTTCGAGATTCAGCTCGCTTCTGATCATCCGTACTATGAAGTGGAGAAACACAGATCAGCACATCTCCAAAATGTAATATAAATTTTAAAAAGGTCTCATTTTGTATATAATGCTTCAGAATCATAATTCGGCTGTTTTATAGTACGTTCCCTGAATTTTCCTCGTATGTTCCATGCACCGTACCCCAATGTTCTGCTGCATGTTCCCTACACGTACCTCGTGTTCTCCCACATTTACCCCTTATATTTTCCCACATATTAATCACAAGTTAACGCACACATTTCCTATCCAACCGGGATCAAGAAATAAATCAGAGGATAAATATTGTACTTATTCTAACTACATTAATTATCCTCAGCAACGTCATCACATATTAGACCAGCTTTAAACAAACCCGCGGCTTGTCAGTGCAATTCCTGCGGTTCGCTAGTTTCAAATGCATAAATATATTTACAAAAACTTAGGAAATAACAGCTGATCTTTTAACCCAATTTCTCCCCACAGGGGGGGGGTCATGAGCATCTAGGTGAGCACGATCTCTGGTGGAGAATCGTAGACGACCACCCCTACCTCGAGTCTCGCGGCCCAACTGAGGTCGTTAGCCTAATGTGTAGGCAGTGAGTGGGAAAGCCAAGCTCCTGGTTGTCGGTTCAACCCGGCAACCCACCAGTTGTCCCCCTGGCGCGTTGACCTTAGAGTCCGTCCGACCTCAAGGCAGGATTGGGTGAAGGAGACCCTTCGGGGTGTTCTGGATTCCACAAATAGAAGTCCGGCGATTAAATGACCATCCGCCAGGTTGCCCTGGTCACGACCACACCTGGGTCGATAGCTTCAGGCAGCGGGTAGACGGGGTGGGGGCCCCGAGCCGCCCGAACCTTAGTTCGGGTTGGCCCCCAGTTAGGCTCTTGGCTTCGTCTTGGCAGTGGCCCAATACTCTGAGCAAAGAGAAGGGAGCGCGATGTCCCAACGCACGTGAGTGGCGAGTTACCATATAGGTGATATTGACTCCGGTACTAGCCTGGGAAGCCAGTAGCTCTGAGCTGTCAGAGCGGTCCCACCCAGGCATTGCATGGGGAGGTTGCCGTGAGGGCAAACTGGGTACCGGCCGGATCTGTCGGCATACGCTAGCGGGGGTGAGGATAAAAGCGAAAGCTTAGGAGCCCACCCTGGGGATTCGTCCCCCGATAGAACAAGAAAAGTAGTGTGGTTGTGTAGACCACGCTGGGTCCCAACTGACCCAATTTCTTCAGATAATGCTTGCTCGGAACGTCTGACGCTGCTTTGTTACCGTTGACAAAAGGGGCCGTTCAGCAAGGTTTCAATCAATGTGTGTCCGACGCTGCTGGAGCGACTGAGATACGTGAAAATGTACTTCGAATTTTTGTTCGCAAAATGAACAAAAACTGCTTCTTTGACCTCACTCTTGCCTGAAACTCTTCTTACCCGAAGGTTTTTTCATCAGTTTGATAAGTGATAGACGTCGCAGAGTTCCCAATCTGGACTGTAGTGTGAATGGTCCAACTCCTTAAAGCCATAGCTCTTCTACGACGTTCCTTACAATCCGTGTAAGCATAGGTAAGTTGTAGTGAAGTCGCTAAATACCATGATATTTCACGCACCGTACCCAACTCAAGTACTTCTCTCCATAAAAGTGAGTGCAATGCTGGGCGCAAACTTTGATTATTACAACTATAGTGATAATGCTATACTGCTCAGGCTTTCCCATAGATGAGCGTTGTCTTGGTCAGGTCGGAAACATATTGAACCTCCCACTTGCTTCAAATCGTGATCGACCACGAGTTTGAAAACGAGTACTAAACCGATTTGACCTTATTTTAAGTCAGAACAGAAGATTTTTCTAAACAAGGATGCATGTGTGAAGTTCAAACTAGGAATGTTTGCAGTGTTGTAATAAGTGTGGTACTTATTTGGCGTTCGATACAGAGCAGTGGTTGAGCATATACTAAAAGGAGAAAGTTACTGAGAAAAGCCGCTCCTTTTAGGAGAAATGGATATAATTTTCCTTTTGAATTGAATGAAAGCATATGAAGACAGCGCTTTTTATTAAACTAGGTCAAGGTAACTAGCTTACTAGTGTCTGCAGGTACAGCGACCAGAGCAACTGTCGCAAGATTTAAACGTAAAGATTTGTACAAAGGGCTCATGGGAGGTGGTGCGACACTTATTACCTGGCCCTTGACAGTCTTTTGGAGAACTTTTGTTGACAGTTATTGCCTCCAAACCGATATTAATTCACATTTTATCAATCAAGGCAAAGAAATGATACATTAAAATGAAATATCACGCTAGTCAGGTTTCAAATAATTAACTGAAAGTAAATTAAGCATTAAGAAACTAAAACGATATTGCCTTCGTAATCGTCTTAACTTAAGAGAGCAATAAATATATTAATTTTATATTTCAGTTTAGAAGACATAACAATGATTCTTGTCTATTTGAGACGTCCGCTCGTAAGCGAGATTTGTTAACTTGTACAGGCTTGCTCATTTATTTCAGATTATTGCTTTAAACAACAAATACCTGAATGATTTAATAAAATATAACACAAATCGAAAACATGGAAAGAATTCGTTTTTCAAACCATATCTCTACCTCTTGGCAAAAACAAATTTATCGAAGACAGAATTTAAAAAGAAAATATACATGAAATAACGTAATAAATAGTGAAAGATAATTCAAATCTCGATTGTCCAATGAAAAATATCAGATCAACATACTTTCGTTTGAAGCCATTATTCTATATGATACTTGGAGCATGTTTTTCGATTACACTCACCCCATCAGCTTGCGCGTGTACACCTCTTTCTGGACTTGGAGGGGAAATGGATATACAATATAGGATAATGGACATAAAATATAGGAGCGAATATTTTGTCAACAAAACTTGAAAAGAAACGCTCTTTTTCCTGTATTCAAAATTCGACTATAATATGATTTAGGATAGAGATCACAAAATTATGAAAACGTGCACAAATTTCACTTCTCCCCATAGCTCGTCACACACATAAACTGTTTTTGACGTAAATAAATAAATAAAATATGAGAGCGGCGCCAGGGGGAAGCAGCCCGTGCGTATAGGCTTCCAAGGCGGGCAAGTACCTCGCAAGGGGCGCAGTTCAACATGCCTACATTACACGAAACGACCCCGCCCTGCTCTAATTAATTAATGTGTAACACAAAACGCATTGTGGATATAAACGCACACTGAATTAGGTTGCAAGAGAACACGTGTCAAATGCGGCTACAGCTAGACCGGCGTCCGAGTAAGTAGCGTCGTTGTTCGGGACCGCGAATATCGCACGATACATCGACTCATTTCCGCAAACTAGTTGGTACGGCACCAAATCCCGCAAACGGTGCGCCGATAACAACAAACAATAACGACGGCAGGCTCCCGGTGCATTGGGTTCACCTCGGAATTCCACCGCCGCCACCGCTCGGAGTTCCATTGGCGCTCTCGCTCTCGGAGGTCGATAGTCAAGTGTTGGCGCGCGCGTTTCCCCGATTGCTCTCGCTCTCTGAGAGCGTTCCCGCGCGCAACTTTTTATCGAGCTTTAATTAAGAGAAATATCGCCATTAGCGACGTTGTTCCATGCCGAGCAAACAGATGAATAAATAAGTAAATAAATAAAGACGCACGCGAACTTTCCCGGCACTCGCGAATGCCGTTTTCGCTGGCCGCCTGCCCGCGGGGCGGAATCGAGACTCGCAGGGAGGGGCAACAGCAGCTTGCGCTTTGAACTTTGCTCCGGAGTTTGCGTGTACGAAATAATGATTTCGTCGGAGATTCTGAATATCACAAGTTGTTTCGAGGGTCGAAAAAATAAAATAAATGTTTTGTCCTTTGTGACAAATATCCGTGTTATGTGATGTGTTGAGTGAATGAAAAAATGTTGTCACTTTCAGACAAAAACTGCTCAGAAGCAGCTTAAGGAAAACAGTGAGTGTTTTCAACTAGTTTGCAAAATAATTTTTGAACGCAGAATATATATTTTGTATAATTCCGGCAATTTTACACGACGTCACTTCATGGCATCATTATTTTTTTCCTCAACTTTCCTGAACCGCATTGTGTGAATAATAGTAACTGTAGGTTCTCCGCTTTTCTCGTATTTTTAAATATTCCACCTGGTAGATGCGTCCCCGACCTGCATCAACGTGTTGCGTCACCGGGACGGTTCTAGGCGTTGACGTAGGCTAGGCCCTTAGGGGACACCCGGTCATGATGTGCCCGGGGCTGCACTGAGCCGCTGCACTGGGAAGTCCACGATCGGCGCCATGGGGCCAGGCCGGCACTGGCTAATGCAACTGATTCACCAGAGACTAATATGATTTAATGCTCTGCGCGTCGCATATCGAAGGTAGAAATTGATCCAACATTGAGGCAATTTACGTTTGTCCGAAATCAGAGATTCTTATATAGTAATCGAGTTAACTGAGTCCATTTGTCCGACTGAGTCCGTTCGTCTGTTTCTAGTCTACCAATCGAGATAAATGATGCGTCTTGGTCTCCTGATAGGAAACTGATTTCTTGTGCGTATCCATCCTGAACATTCAAATATATTTATATAAATATGCATTTTTAAATAAAAAATGCTGGTCTATTTGCTTACGGCACCTATAGAAGTGAGCAATTACTCATTTAATTCCTTCTTACAAGACAATACATCTTAGCCGGTTCCCCAACCAATTATAATATTCTGAAATAAATTTAGAAAAACACGTGACTTTGGCATTTCAAAGGACTTACACGTATATAGTGAAACGCTGTGAACTGCTGTACTCTCCTTAAAGATGTGTAATTGATATAGTTATGTAATATCCGTTAGTCTCGTTTACATGGAACTGTTTTCATTGAAATTTCATTCGATAAAGAGTTTCTTTTTGTACCAGAGAGTATGTAAACTCTCTTTTCAAGAAAACAAAAAGCAGGATTTTTGGATTGGAGTAGAAAAGCCGAAACGTATAGATTAATTTTTCCCATTTCGCTAAAATTACGGAACCTTTACTGTAAACGTGTATTGCGTGCAAATCCGAGCCGCAGGTCGCAAACCACGACTCGATTAGTTTCGTAGTTCGGAGGTTAAAATAATTCCCCGGTTCGCATTTCACAACTCGCTTCACACTCTCCGCGAATTCCTGCATGATGAATTTCTTTTGATCCTTTAAATGCCAAAACCGTATTTAAAAAACAAAAGTGTACGGAACTTTTCTTACAAAATAAAGAGAAGCGTCGGAAAGATAAACCACCTTTCATTGTACTTTATTGCTACCGCTTACGCAATAGAGAGAAACTTAAGCTGCGGGAAATTTTAGACAGAAAAACTCTTATTGTCGGTCTCTGATAATGAATAACAGGAAAAATCCAGTTTGTAAATTTAGAAAATCCTCCAACACGTAGTGTTGCAAGAATCCACGTTTCGTGGGTCTTTGATACTGAAAAATCGATTAACGGCAAAACTTCTGACAGTTTGACTGTGAACAACGCTAGCGGCTAAACCGTTTAGGCTATTTTGTCCAAAATTGATATTCCCCAGATCTAGATGATGAATTTGAAACCAATATTTTAATTTTGGGGGATACTTTATTTGAAAATCCTGGGATATTTTCCAAATTTTCAAAAAAAATGTTTCCATTGGTTTTAATTAAATTTTGTTTTTGGATAGTTTGAAGGACGTTAAAGAGAATGATACGGTAATGTTCGTTGAAAACGCTGATTTTTCGAAAAATGCAAAAGTTCAAAATGTTTTCGGCGTCTTCCTACTACTAAAATATTAAAGATTGACTTTTTCCCTTATTTAAATCTGTTCTTTAGAGATAGATTTTGAAATAAGGTCTTGTACAATTTTTCCAAAATTTCAGTGCTCTTCGCGGCAACGTCTCCTTTCTAAAATCAAAGAATCGTGCTTAGGAATTTTAATAAATGTTGGAATTATCATCTCATATGTCATGAGTTGTTGCTTGATTATATTCGAAATAAATAGTTTGTACTTTAAAGTATATTTTTGGACATTTTGAATTAGGTTTTTTATTGATTCAATTTTTATTTTCATAAGTTGAGATAATAACAATAACAATAATGAGAAACTTCAGGATTCAAATCATGCAATATTGGTTTTTAATTATTGTTTCGTTATTAATTTGATTAAGTTTGTCCCAAGGTCCTTTTAAACTCTTCACCTTTCTCCTCCGCCGTCACGCTGTGGTTTTGCAGCACCCTTCCTTCCTTTACCACGTGACTATACTCCGTTATCACAGTGTGCCTGGAGTTTAGTTGGCAAGAAGTCACTGCGGTTTTAATCCGCCATTTCTACGATTCTTAATAACCATGAAATTGCTTTTATGATTATAAAACATATGATGAACTGAAGTTTTCCTAAGTAATTATCGTACAAGTAGTGTAAATTGGATAAAACGTTCATAAGATAAAAAATTGTGCGCAATAGGAGATCGTCCTTTAGCTTTCAATTTTAGGTAGTGAATTTTAAGTTAATGTATTTTTTCCTTCCTCCCCTTTGTCTACTACGAGAAATATTGTACCAGGATATTTTAGGTGCAATATTTATACCAGCAATCGCAATCATGAGAATCATAACTATTGTAATTTAATTTCTACCTGAGTAGATCCCACCTACTGGTGACAGTATTTGCTACGTCACATTATCTCATGTTCAGCTTTTGGTGGGGATGGACCACAAGAGTTTTAGCCGAATCACGGTCAGTGATTCATGTTCTCTATTTATATATTGTTTCCAAACAAGAAATTATGTGTTTCATTGTGCATGAAAGTTAATGATAGCAAATACAAATCAACTTTTTCTTCGCTTAAATCGAAACGAAGAAAAATACTTTCCTCCAACTAATTTTTCCGCACTATTACATACTCATCAGTGCTCCGATAACTTTGGCCACCATCTTTAGTAACTTTGGAAACATATTAATTATTGTGAACTCACGAAAAAGCCCAAGACCCACAATTAAAATAAAGAGAAGGAATTATCTTTAACTTCAACCTTTCTACTGGGAAACTTTCAACATTTCCTTAACCTGAGAGGGTGCACGTCTCGAAATAAATATTTGGTTCCTGTATATTCGGCTATCACGGCCGTGATTTTCCTGATAAAATCAGACAATTCTTGTGAGTACGTTATGTGATTTTTGTGTTAAATATAATTTCAGGAGGTATTTTGAATATAATTTGAGGTGATTTATATTTAAAGTCTTATCCATTAGGAATTTTATGCTTTTGTTAATGTACTTGATATTTGTTAAAAGCGCTATTTCAACAAAGCTTGCGTGAAGAGGAAGTTATTTAGAAAGTCTTCTAACACAAAAAGAAGAAAGCGACCGTTGTGCGAGAATGAGAGTCTTCGGGGACATTTTAAATGTTTTCAGCTACATGCCCTTATCGCAATCCGAATGCCGCGTGGCGAGCGTGAAATTAAACGCGGGCTGGGCCGGGCCGGGCTGGGCCGCGCGCAGGCGGGGCGGGGCGGGGGGGGGCGGGGTGGGGCGGCGACGGAGGAAAACTGAGATAAACACTGTGGGCGGTGCAGCTGGCCTTTGTCCACCCGCGCGGAATCTGCTCCACCCGCACAGCCCACGCGCCCAGCTGGCAGCAGGCCTTTCGCAGCCCCATGCCTCGCCCCATGTACTTGCACCCTGGCACCTCCTGTAGTCTCCTCCTGCTCCGAACCTCCCCCATTCCTTCCCTCCTCATGCTACGCTCCTCTCCGTCACGTTCCTCTTCTCCACACTCCTCTCCGCTAATGCTCCTCGCCGCCACGCCCCTTCCCGCCCCGCTTCTCGCCATCACGTTCCGTTCCTTGAAGCCCCTCCCCACCACGCTCCTCCCCGCCACGCTCCCCCGTTACGAGCCTCCCGGCCATGCTCCTCCCCGCCACGCTCCTCCCCGCCACGCTCCTCCCGCCACGCTCCTCCCCGCCATGCTCACCCCGCCACGCTCATCCCGCCACGCTCCTCCCCACCACGCTCCTCCCCGCCATGCTCCTCCCCGCCACGCTCACCCCCGCCACGCTCCTCTCCCTCACGCTCCTCTCCACCATGGCCCCTCCTCCACCTTCCCCCTCGACTTTCCTCTGTCATGCTCTCCTTGCCACGTTCGCATCCACCACGCTCTTCATTACTGCGGTCATTCTTACCACTATCCATCCCACGCCTTCCCTCCCTTCTCCTTCTCATCCTAATACCACACCTCGTCTTTCTCCAACTCACTCCTCCCCGTCTCGGCAAGTACCTCCATCGCAGTCCCCGTTTCGCTGCCTCGCGCCGTGTGCGCAGCGGCTCCCGCATCTGTCGGCGCGAGGCGCCCCGTGTTCGCTTCGTGTCGGGTGGACGCACCCCGCTCTGCACCAGGCGCCAGCCACACAGCCTGCTCAGCGACTCTCTGAATGCATTCAAGTGCTCTCGCTCAACTCCATGTTGTTGACTCCCCACGGTGTGGCGGACTTTCGCTACCAGCGAGATAGTAGGTCTCGAGAAAAATTCTACTGGACTGCTTCTCTGATCGTGGTTTTGAAATCATTACCCAAGTGAATGCCAATGCAGTTCTTTAACATACTTGATGCGGACGGCGTCTGATGTTAATAATTGTATTCTCCGCCCCCCATACCCACCATACACCCATACACACACACACACACACACAACCACACACACACACATATGACTAGCGGCCGGGGGACGAGGAAGCACCCAGTACGGCGGGAGATTCGAATCTGCCGGAACGACATGAGCGCGGGAGGCGGCTTCGGCGGAGGACTTGAATGCATGGGCCACTGCCTCAAGGAAACAGAGGTAGTCGGTATCCTTGAGAAGAAGATCATAGAGCTTTTGGAGTTTGTTAAACCTCGGCACAATGTGCACGGAGAGATCAAAAGTTGGCGCATGAAATTCGTACATGCTTTAATGAAGTTGTGGCAGTTCTCGAAAGAGAACCGTCAGTCACAGCTAAGGAGCCAGAAGAGACCGTCAATGAGGTGTCCCCTCCAAGCAAGAAAAATCCCAAAAATCCCAAGGGAAAGGCAAGGACGACAGGACTGTCGGGCTACCCAGGGTGGAGGAGTCGCATACCTCACAGAGGACCCCACCAGAGTCTAAGAAGCACCCCGTGAGCCAATGGAAGACAGTCGAGCCAAGGAGGAAGAAACCATCGCACTCCATCCCAAGCATCGGGATGCCCCTGGTAGTGAGAGCCAGCGAGAGCGGCACGTACGCGGACATTTTGCGACGCATGAAACAAGCCCCGGAGCTGAAGAACTGGGACGTCAACGTAGGTAAAATAAGAAAAGAGAGGCACCGGAGACTTGCTTTTGAGATGGGACTGCGAGTGGCTCGAAGCAGCACAGTTCCAGACTGCGGTGGCAGCAGCAACTAGGCACTTAGCGGAGGTAAAGAGCCTGTCACTGAGGTGCTCCTGGAGATAAAAGACATGACGAAGTTACAACAGAAACAGAAATTGTGAGGCCCTTCGAAAGTCATCTGGAGGCGGCCAAGGAAAGAAAGTTGTTAAATCCCTTCGTACCGCCTACGGTGGCACCCAAACAGCGGTGATTGCACTACCAGCAGATCTAGCCAGGAAAGCGGTGCAATTGGATAAAATTAAGATTGGTTGGGTTAGGTGTCGCATTCGAGAGAAATAGTTGCTACAAGGTGTTACAGGTGTTGGGCTTTTGGGCATCTGGCGCGTAACTGCAAAGGGCCTGATAGGTCCAAAAACTGTCATCGTTGCGGAGAGGGAGGGCATATCGCTAGGACCTGCACTAAAACCCCTAACTGTTGTTCTCTGCCAGGGAAAAGACGGAGAACCGCATGCAACTGGTAGCTACAAGTGCCCCTATTACCAAGAGGCCATAAAGAAGGTGGAACGGGGGAAGAAAGAATGAGAATGAGAGTTATTCAGCTTAATCTAAATCATTGCGAGGCGGCACAAGATCTTCTCAGCCAGACAGTGCACGAGATGAAAATAGACGTGGCGATCCTGTGCGAGCAATATAGGAATATCAACAGTCCTCAATGGGTTTCGGACGCGAGTGACCGAGCTGCGGTGTGGATTTGCGGTAATAAACCAGTCCAGGAGGTTTAAGAAAGTCCCGGAGGATGGATTCACTTGGATCAAGGGGTGCGGCATATATTTTTTACAGTGTTTATTCTGCACCCATTGAGTCCCTAGAAGAGTTCAAGGCATTACTCGTATAGGCCTATTGGATGATGCGAGAGGGCGAAGACCTCTAATTATTGCTGGGGACTTCAATGCATGGGCCACGGAGGGGGCAGCAGGGTAACGAACCAACGAGGGACGGCTCTCCTGGACAGCCTAGTCAGTTTGGACGTCTTATCTCTGCAACACGGGTAACCAGCCCGACCTTTGCTATGAATGGTCGCAGCTCCATAGTCGACCTGAATTCGCGTGTGGTCGCCTTGCTAGAAGGATTACGGACGTGGGAGGTTAGTGATCACTACTACACACAGCGACTACCAAGCTATTGTATATGAGGTCAGTGAGAAGAGTAGGGAGAGGGCGTGCTAAAGACAAGAGAAGAGCACGTGGAACTATAGGACGTTCGATCGAGATTCTTTCGCTGTCATGATGGAGGGCAACGTTACGATGGTCGGAAACTCGGAGGATATGGTGGGAACTCTAATGAATCGGGTCTTTGACGCCTGTGATGCGTCAATGACGAAAAGCTCCAGGAAAGAGCGCCGTCCTCCAGTGTATTGGTGGACTGACGAGATCGCGAAACTTCGCAGGGGAATGCCAACCGCATGCAGCAGGTCGGCGCAACGAGGGAGGGGTCGTCCAAACTACGAGATCCTCAAAAAAGAACATATTGCTGCCAGAAGAGCTTTCGCAAAAGCTATCAAGATCAGCACAGAACCGTTGCTGGAGAGAGTTAAGTGACGAGGTGGATGCTGACCCTTGGGGACGGCCGTATAAGGTGGTAACGGCCAGACTCAAAGTTCTTGTCCAGGCCACCCCCGACTTGTCCGGCCTTCTTGGAGAAGATAGTTACCACCTTGTTTCCTCACCAGATGGATACGTTGCAGCCTATGAACCCGCTTGAAGATCCACAAGAGGTTCCGGCAGTTTCATTAGAAGAACTGACATGGGCTTGTGGCAAGGTTCAAGAGTGCAAAGCCCCCGGGTTGGATGGGGTCCCGAATGTTGCTATTAAGACCGCTATTAGAACTCGGCCAGATCTGTTTTTAGAGGTATATAATGCGTGCGTGAGAGAGGGGAATTTCCCCAGACGGTGGAAGAAACAGCAGCTAGTCCTCCTTCCGAAAAGCGACAAGTCACCTAGCGACCCGGCGGCATATAGGCCTATATGTCTACTGGATACAGCAGGGAAGATTTTAGAGCGGATCATCTGCAAGCGGATCGAAGCATACACGGAGGGACCACAAGGACTATCCGACCATCAGTACGGTTTTAGGAAGGCAAGATCTACAGTGGACGCAATTGGGGTTGTCGTCGACATCGCACGCAAGGCTATCGAGGGCAAACGTTGGAGAAGAGGCGCGAAGAAGTATTGCGCTATAGTTACTCTTGACGTCAGGAACGCTTTTAATACGGCTAGGTGGGGTTCCATACTTGCTGCGTTAAAAGAACTGGGAGTTCCGATGTACTTAAGGAAAATAGTTAGAAGCTATTTCGAGGAGAGGATTTTGGTGTACGACACAGAGACTGGAGTTAAGACGTATGGTATCTCGGGTGGTGTTCCACAAGGCTCGGTACTGGGTCCATTGTTGTGGAATATTATGTATGACTCTGTGCTGAAGCTCCAGCTGCCGGAAGGTGCAAGAGCTATCGGATTTGCTGATGATGTTGCGGTGGCTGTGGTAGGCAAATACAAGGAGGAGGTCACACAGGTTGCCAATGAGGCTGTGGCTGCGATCCGGAAGTGGTTAACGTCGGTGGGGCTCCGGATGGCTGAGCACAAAACAGAAGCTGTTCTGGTGACAGGCCGAAAAGTTAAAGAAGATATTACTCTCAATGTAGGGGGTAGTAAAATAGCCTCCCAGCAGTCTCTAAGATATTTAGGAGTTCAGATTGATGCGAGACTGCATTTTGATGAGCACTTGCGGGTAGCCTGCGAAAAAGCGTCTCGCATGGCCTCCGCCTTGGCACGAATCATGCCTAATGTTGGCGGTCCAAGCCAAAGTAGCCGGAGACTATTTTCCGGGGCCGTAAACTCGATGCTGCTCTACGCAGCCCCCATTTGGGCGCATGCCTTAGGGGTACAATCGTACGCCCGCGGGGTGAAGTCCGTGTACAGAAGGTCCGCCCTGAGGGTGGCCCGGGCATTCCGAACGGTCTCGCACGATGCTGTGTGTGTGATAGCCGACATGCCCCCAATAGACCTCCTGGCTCAAGAAAGGGCCAGGCTCTACAGGCGTAAACGTGAAGGAGCTAGTAATAAAAGCGTCATCATGAAGGAAGAGAGGGAGGTGACATTGGCCCAATGGCAAAGGAGATGGGTTACATCATCTACTGGTAGATGGACATTTCGCCTTATTCCGGACGTTGTAAAGTGGAATCAAAGGAAACACGGAGAAGTGGACCATTATTTGACCCAGTTGCTAACGGGGCACGGGTGCTATCGTGCGTACCAACTTCGCTTCCGGTTGGACGATGACGCCTCATGCCCAACCTGTGAACCACTGGTGGAAGATGTGGAGCATGTGTTTTTCCACTGCCCACGTTTTTCTAGGGATAGGGATGAACTTCGCCAACTCCTCCAGGTAATGACTCCTGATACCATCGTCTCTGAGATGCTGGTGTCCGAAGATAACTGGAGTGCGGTAGCCAACTATGCAGCCCTAGTTTTGAAGAGGCTACGATTGGAGGAGCACCTACGAAGGAGTAGCCGAGAATACCCGTCAGTATCTGTAAGTAACCCGTGACACAAGTAGACAGAGCTACAAGCCGATCAACCCTTCCCGCGATGCAATGCCTGACGGCGGTTCCGTGGGGAGGGGATCGCAGACATGGGAGGGGTTTTTAGTGGGTAGGCACAGACTAGCTGTGAATCCTACACGCTGCGGGGTGC
>JAHLJT010004567.1:182987702-183299546 GCA_031308135.1 Acheta domesticus
TGAATGCATTCAAGTGCTCTCGCTCAACTCCATGTTGTTGACTCTGCACGGTGTGGCGGGACTTTCGCTACCAGCGAGATAGTTAGGTCTCGAGAAAAAATTCTACTGGACTGCTTCTCTGATCGTGGTTTTGAAATCAATACCCAAGTGAATGCCAATGCAGTTCTTTAACATACTTGATGCGGACGGCGTCTGATGTTAATAATTGTATTCTCCGCCCCCATACCACCATACACCCATACACACACACACACACACACACACACACACACACACATATGACTAGCGGCCGGGACGAGGA
The DNA here is from genome assembly GCA_031308135.1 of Acheta domesticus. NCBI lineage: Eukaryota > Metazoa > Arthropoda > Insecta > Orthoptera > Gryllidae > Acheta > Acheta domesticus. The sequence continues at coordinate 182,988,004 of JAHLJT010004567.1, forward strand.
AGCACCCAGTACGGCGGGAGATTCGAATCTGCCGGAACGACATGAGCGGCGGGAGGCGGCTTCGGCGGAGGACTTGAATGCATGGGCCACTGCCTCAAGGAAACAGAAGGTAGTCGGTATCCTTGAGAAGAAGATCATAGAGCTTTTGGAGTTTGTTAAACCTCGGCACAATGTGCACGGAGAGATCAAAAAGTTGGCGCATGAAATTCGTACATGCTTTAATGAAGTTGTGGCAGTTCTCGAAAGAGAACCGTCAGTCACAGCTAAGGAGCCAGAAGAGACCGTCAATGAGGTGTCCTCCAAGAAGAAAAATCCCAAAAATCCCAAGGGGAAAGGAAAGACGACAGGAATGGTCGGGCTACCCAGGGTGGAGGAGTCGCATACCTCACAGAGGACCCCACCAGAGTCTAATGAAGCACCCGTGAGCCAATGGAAGACAGTCGAGCCAAGGAGGAAGAAACCATCGCACTCCATTCCCAAGCATCGGGATGCCCTGGTAGTGAGAGCCAGCGAGAGCGGCACGTACGCGGACATTTTGCGACGCATGAAACAAGCCCCGGAGCTTGAAGAACTGGGACGCAACGTGGTAAAAATAAGAAAGAGAGGCACCGGAGACTTGCTTTTTGAGATGGGACCTGCGAGTGGCTCGAAGGCAGCACAGTTCCAGACTGCGGTGGCAGAGCAACTTAAGGGAATAGCGGAGGTAAAGAGCCTGTCAACTGAGGTGCTCCTGGAGATAAAAGACATGGACGAAGTTACAACAGAAAAAGAAATTGTTGAGGCCTTCGAAAGTCATCTGGAGGCGGCAAAGGAAAGGAAAGTTGTTAAATCCCTTCGTACCGCCTACGGTGGCACCCAAACAGCGGTGATTGCACTACCAGCAGATCTAGCCAGGAAAGCGGTGCAATTGGATAAAATTAAGATTGGTTGGGTTAGGTGTCGCATTCGAGAGAAAATAGTTGCTACAAGGTGTTACAGGTGTTGGGCTTTTGGGCATCTGGCGCGTAACTGCAAAGGGCCTGATAGGTCCAAAAACTGTCATCGTTGCGGAGAGGGAGGGCATATCGCTAGGACCTGCACTAAAACCCCTAACTGTTGTCTCTGCCAGGGAAAAGACGGAGAACCGCATGCAACTGGTAGCTACAAGTGCCCCTATTACCAAGAGGCCATAAAGAAGGTGGAACGGGGGAAGAAAGAATGAGAATGAGAGTTATTCAGCTTAATCTAAATCATTGCGAGGCGGCACAAGATCTTCTCAGCCAGACAGTGCACGAGATGAAAATAGACGTGGCGATCCTGTGCGAGCAATATAGGAATATCAACAGTCCTCAATGGGTTTCGGACGCGAGTGACCGAGCTGCGGTGTGGATTTGCGGTAATAAACCAGTCCAGGAGGTTAAGCAAGTCCCGGAGGATGGATTCACTTGGATCAAGGGGTGCGGCATATATTTTTACAGTGTTTATTCTGCACCCAGTGAGTCCCTAGAAGAGTTCAAGGCATTACTCGATAGGCTATTGGATGATGCGAGAGGGCGAAGACCTCTAATTATTGCTGGGGACTTCAATGCATGGGCCACGGAGTGGGGCAGCAGGGTAACGAACCAACGAGGGACGGCTCTCCTGGACAGCCTAGTCAGTTTGGACGTCTATCTCTGCAACACGGGTAACAGCCCGACCTTTGCTATGAATGGTCGCAGCTCCATAGTCGACCTGACATTCGCGTGTGGTAGCCTTGCTAGAAGGATTACGGCGTGGGAGGTTAGTGATCACTATACACACAGCGACTACCAAGCTATTGTATATGAGGTCAGTGAGAAGAGTAGGGAGAGGGCTGCTAAAGACAAGAGAAGAGCAACGTGGAACTATAGGACGTTCGATCGAGATTCTTTCGCTGTCATGATGGAGGGCAACGTTACGATGGTCGGAAACTCGGAGGATATGGTGGGAACTCTAATGAATCGGGTCTTTGACGCCTGTGATGCGTCAATGACGAAAAGCTCCAGGAAAGAGCGCCGTCCTCCAGTGTATTGGTGGACTGACGAGATCGCGAAACTTCGCAGGGAATGCCACCGCATGCGCAGGTCGGCGCAACGAGGGAGGGGTCGTCCAAACTACGAGATCCTCAAAAAAGAACATATTGCTGCCAGAAGAGCTTTCGCAAAAGCTATCAAGATCAGCAAGAACCGTTGCTGGAGAGAGTTAAGTGACGAGGTGGATGCTGACCCTTGGGGACGGCCGTATAAGGTGGTAACGGCCAGACTCAAAGTTCTGTCCAGGCCACCCCCGACTTGTCCGGCCTTCTTGGAGAAGATAGTTACCACCTTGTTTCCTCACCAGATGGATACGTTGCAGCCTATGAACCCGCTTGAAGATCCACAAGAGGTTCCGGCAGTTTCATTAGAAGAACTGACATGGGCTTGTGGCAAGGTTCAAGAGTGCAAAGCCCCCGGGTTGGATGGGGTCCCGAATGTTGCTATTAAAACCGCTATTAGAACTCGGCCAGATCTGTTTTTAGAGATATATAATGCGTGCGTGAGAGAGGGGAATTTCCCCAGACGGTGGAAGAAACAGCAGCTAGTCCTCCTTCCGAAAAGCGACAAGTCACCTAGCGACCCGGCGGCATATAGGCCTATATGTCTACTGGATACAGCAGGGAAGATTTTAGAGCGGATCATCTGCAAGCGGATCGAAGCATACACGGAGGGACCACAAGGACTATCCGACCATCAGTACGGTTTTAGGAAGGCAAGATCTACAGTGGACGCAATTGGGGTTGTCGTCGACATCGCACGCAAGGCTATCGAGGGCAAACGTTGGAGAAGAGGCGCGAAGAAGTATTGCGCTATAGTTACTCTTGACGTCAGGAACGCTTTTAATACGGCTAGGTGGGGTTCCATACTTGCTGCGTTAAAAGAACTGGGAGTTCCGATGTACTTAAGGAAAATAGTTAGAAGCTATTTCGAGGAGAGGATTTTGGTGTACGACACAGAGACTGGAGTTAAGACGTATGCTATCTCGGGTGGTGTCCCACAAGGCTCGGTACTGGGTCCATTGTTGTGGAATATTATGTATGACTCTGTGCTGAAGCTCCAGCTGCCGGAAGGTGCAAGAGCTATCGGATTTGCTGATGATGTTGCGGTGGCTGTGGTAGGCAAATACAAGGAGGAGGTCACACAGGTTGCCAATGAGGCTGTGGCTGCGATCCGGAAGTGGTTAACGTCGGTGGGGCTCCGGATGGCTGAGCACAAAACTGAAGCTGTTCTGGTGACAGGCCGAAAAGTTAAAGAAGATATTACTCTCAATGTAGGGGGTAGTAAAATAGCCTCCCAGCAGTCTCTAAGATATTTAGGAGTTCAGATTGATGCGAGACTGCATTTTGATGAGCACTTGCGGGTAGCCTGCGAAAAAGCGTCTCGCATGGCCTCCGCATTGGCACGAATCATGCCTAATGTTGGCGGTCCAAGCCAAAGTAGCCGGAGACTATTTTCCGGGGCCGTAAACTCGATGCTGCTCTACGCAGCCCCCATTTGGGCGCATGCCTTAAGGGGTACAATCGTACGCCCGCGGGGTGAAGTCCGTGTACAGAAGGTCCGCCCTAAGGGTGGCCCGGGCATTCCGAACGGTCTCGCACGATGCTGTGTGTGTGATAGCCGACATGCCCCCAATAGACCTCCTGGCTCAAGAAAGGGCCAGGCTCTACAGGCGTAAACGTGAAGGAGTTAGTAATAAAAGCGTCATCATGAAGGAAGAGAGGGAGGTGACATTGGCCCAATGGCAAAGGAGATGGGTTACATCATCTACTGGTAGATGGACATTTCGCCTTATTCCGGACGTTGTAAAGTGGAATCAAAGGAAACACGGAGAAGTGGACCATTATTTGACCCAGTTGCTAACGGGGCACGGGTGCTATCGTGCGTACCAACTTCGCTTCCGGTTGGACGATGACGCCTCATGCCCAACCTGTGAACCACTGATGGAAGATGTGGAGCATGTGTTTTTCCACTGCCCACGTTTTTCTAGGGATAGGGATGAACTTCGCCAACTCCTCCAGGTAATGACTCCTGATACCATCGTCTCTGAGATGCTGGTGTCCGAAGATAACTGGAGTGCGGTAGCCAACTATGCAGCCCTAGTTTTGAAGAGGCTACGATTGGAGGAGCACCTACGAAGGAGTAGCCGAGAATAACCGTCAGTATCTGTAAGTAACCCGTGACACAAGTAGACAGAGCTACAAGCCGATCAACCCTTCCCGCGATGCAATGCCTGACGGCGGTTCCGTGGGGAGGGGATCGCAGATATGGGAGTGGTTTTTAGTGGGTAGGCCCAGACTAGCTGTGAATCCTACACGCTGCGGGGTGCGGGCCTCGCAGTGTCTTTCGAAGATTTTCCCCTGCCCTCGTAAAAAACACACACACACACACACACACACACACACATATATATATATATATATATACATATATATATATATATGCGACCAGTTGGAAGCTTCAAGCTTCTTCCGGCTGGGGCGGGGTGTCCCATAAGCGGCAATACCGGGGGAGGGAAACCTCCAAAGCTGACGCAAGATATGTTGGTCCACACGAGATCTAACGTTCAAATCGAGGAGGAACACCGCCACTTCCCGGATATTCCGACAGATTTTCCCTCTTTCTATGACGAACTGTATGGTATTGATCATTTCTATCAAACGCGTAATAACGTGAACAATAATAATTCTATTACTCTTTATCTTATTACCTATCTATATTACCTACCTTATTATCGGCATGCTACTATGACAGATCTCTCTTGAGAATTAATTTTACTGTTGCCACCTAATTTCTATTCTTTTATTTATTCCAATCAATAATACTCTATCTGCTCGCCGATGATTTCAGTCGTGAGAAAATTTTATTTAATGGGCCGACAGGGCCGTCTATACTGAGTTGTGGCGACGAAATTTACGTAATAAATATTTAAACTAACTAAACATTTGAACTCTGGAATTCTCCTTGCCAGTACGAAATAATAATATCCATTTTAATAAACAAAACGTCATAATTTGCTTCTCGACAGCTTATACAAAACAAACTACATAACACATTTCCATTGCAATCAAAACAAACAACAAAAAATAATAACCCTCGAAAACCTTTCAATATTTAATACTCCCATTCACACCATTATTTACATTACATACATTCACTATACCTTTCTATTTCCCCGTGCATGCAAGATCATTTCCCCCTATCATATTATTAAAATTACTAATAGACAACAAACCATTTTGTTCCCATAATACGTCTGTTTTTAAAGTCCCTTTTTGCCACTTTCCTGATGCGTGTCACCTCTGCCTTCTTGACCGTCGAATCGATGTAATTTCCATCTTATATCTGCGTTATAGTCCTACGCATCATTGGTCATCATTTTAGAACCTTTGCCTGCCCACACGAAGTCTCTAATCATCCAACTGAAAATATTGTACCGTCACCGCGGCCAACTAACTTTTATACATCCGATCAACACCTTCTACTGTCCGCATTATGTTCCTTCTTCGTTTGTCTGCACTGATTGCCTCCTCCCTCTCACGCCTTCTTCTTTCTGATTGGATATCCATGTCTAAGCTACTTATGGGCCGGTTTCACCAACATACAGCTAACGTGACGTTAGTAAACGAGTCGTTAAAATTAACTTCCCCGTTAAGATTTGTTCCGTTTCACCAACGTTTCCACGGCTTCTGTTAGCTAATCGCCAGTTAACTTAAATGGGTGTACAATATACATGAATATTTGCTTTTAGAAGGCCGTGAACTGGAAACTCTGTGGAGTCTATCTTGTAGAATTCGTGATACACATTCTCCGTCATTCTAGTGTGGTCAGTTGTGGTGCGTGTTTGTAGTTTTGATTTGTTTTTTTCTGAGTAATTGTTTTGCCATTTCGAAAAGGAGCAGATCCGACAATTTTTCGGCAGAGGAGAAAGAAATCCTTGTAGACTTGCTACACAAGCATAAAATACTAACAAACAGAAAAACTGATGGTGCGAGTCGCGGCGATAAAGCCCAAGCATGGGCTTTACTTACAGATGAATTCAATTCTCTTAGTTCCCACGTGTACAGAACCCAAGACAATCTCAAAACCCTGTGGGAAATCTTGGAAGGGACACGAGGAATGCCATTTCCGCAGAGAAGAGAGAAGTTTTTAGGACAGGTAATTATCATCTGCAAGTTTTATAACATAGTACCTTACAAACATATCTTCCCTGAAGTAGATCACTCGTGTGTAGTTTATCAAATTTTTTAATCGTTTTATGTTTTATATCTCCAATGCAGTACCAATGCTTTACAATTAACAAATGACTATTTTTGTATGTGAAAAAAAATCTTATAAGATCTATTTCTTACTCTTAGGCACTGAAAAATAAAATACTTGGGGTGAATTGGAATGTAAGATATTTTTATAATGAAATGATGTTGAAATTTTTACCTTATTCTACCATCAAACTGGATGAATTGGTATTGAATGTAAAGTTAAATGAAATGTAAATTATTGTAAACGAAGAACTGTTTCATAAACCAATTGTAGTGCTTTTTAGAACGTTTTCTTGTAAGTTCTAATGTTTTTGTTAACCAAGGAGTATTTAGACGATTTCCATCATTTATATTTTATAATTTAAATGATTAGAGACACAGGTGCATCACCCCTAATAGGACATGCTTTTATCATAGTGGCCTCATATCCAGGGCTGGGATTTTTCTGTAATTATACATTCTGTTACTGTTTAGAATTTGTGAAATAAATAATCTCTCAAATTAGCAGAAATGTAAATGATATTAACTTTATTTTACATATTTGAATGAATTTAACATGTTGTTGATTGACACAAAATTATCTATTTCAGTTTGTTTTTCATTGAGAGTACTGAAAAATTAAGCTAAATTTTTATTTATTTCTTGCGGCATTTCACCAGAGTTACTCATCACTATAATGAAAATTTTTTAGTAACTTTTATTGTTTGCAAAGTATAACATAAATGTGAATCACCACCAAGTATCCGCCTTATTTAAAGCCTATTCTGAGGATAACTTTATGAGCTATGCAACAATCTTTCTTCATGAGTATGCCTGTATTATTCTTAAAAAATTGCATTGATAAACTTGAGGCTGCACTTTAAATGAAGATATATTACTGATCACACTGTATCAGGAAAAATTTCTTATATAATGTGTGCTCTTGTTACTTCATTCAGAAGAGAGATCATTCTCTTTCCGTTCTCAATGATCTCAAAAAAATTAGAAAGTTCTTATTCACTGTGCTGCCATGTTAAGGAATTAATGTACTCAGTTCACCATGAAACATATTACATAATTAGAATTTTCCAGTTTTCACTTTGTATTTCCTGATTTCATTCTACACGAGTTCTTATATGGCTATTGTTGTTTCATATAAATCCCAGCACTACTTTCAACAGTCATAAAGGGGAAGATATGTTCTCTATTGTTTATATTTAAAATGATGAACTTCAAGGTTTTTAATTCAGAAAGATATTTTTTACTTTCCCGTATACGTACGTATACACGGAGTGATATACGTAGTACAGGGAAAGTTATGTAATGCTGCGCGAAAAAATGGCCAATTTTCGGCGGAAAAAAATTAATTGCCGGGCCGTGAAAACGAATAAGTGGATAAAACCAGTTGCTAAATTAAGAAAAAAAATCCCCTAACACGTGGTGTGGTCAAAATCCATGATTTGTTGCTTTTTTATACTTAAAAATCGATTGACGGCATTCCGTCCGTCTGTCCGTCTGTGGTCAACGCTAGCGCCTAAACCGTTCGGTCGATTTTCTTCAAAATTGATATTCCCCAGTCGATCTGATTCTAGTCAAAGCTTTGTGATTTTGAAAAAGATTCTTTAAAATTTGGGGGTACTTTATATGAAGCCCCCCGGGGATTTTCAACATTTTCTCAAAACGGCTCCAAATTTTTTCTTTAAATTTCTTGTATGAATAGAGGAAAATACACTTATTAACATGGCATAGGTCCGATTTTCACGTACAGCTCTGAATTTTCGAAAATTGTGAAAGTTTGAATTTTTTTCGGCGTCTTTCTCCAACTACAAAATTGAAGATAGAGATTTTTTCTTCAAATAAAATTTTTTCTGCATATTGAGTTCTTTAATAAAGTCCATGTAAATGTTTTTCACAATTTTGGTAGTTTTCGTGCAATATTGCGTGCAATATGTGCAATTTTAAAAAATTACAAAAACACAATTTTCTCAAAACCGGCTCCAAATTTCTTCTTTCAACTTTTGGTAGGGATAGTGGTAAATGTACTCTATCAATGACATAAAAGCCATTTTGGTCTATCGGTTGGTTTTTTCAAAAATTACAAAAATGTAAATTTTTTACTTGTCTCTCACGTCGTTAATATTTACATGATCGGCGATTTTTTTACATTATTATATTTATGAGTACATATGCTTTAAATAATGTCAAGTAAAGTTTCTCGAAAACACTACCGTTTTCTGTGAAAAGTAGCTCAAATTTCGGCATTTTCAGAAATGCTCAAACGTCATTTTCTCGTATATGGCTGCAATTTTTTTCTTGAAACTTTTGTAACCGATAGTTCTAATTACACTCATTAGTATAGCGTGAAGTTTATTTTGAGTTTTTTTTGTTTTTTTCAAAAATTATATAAATGTAAATTTTTTGAAAGATCTCTCACATCTTTAATATGCACATTATCCGCAATTTGTAAAGATTATTATATTTGTGAGTGTAAGTGCTTCAAATAACTTCAAATAAAGTATTTGGAAAACTCAAAAATTTTCTGTGAAAATGAGCTTCAAATTTCGTATTTTTAGTAGTGCTAAAACGCCATTTTCTCTTAAACGGCACATAATTTTTAAAAGAAAATTGCCATTTACGGCTAGGTTTTTGTGTTCTTTAATATTCTAAAATTAATGTTTCTGTTCTACCAATGGGAAACCGAAAAATTAAGACAATGACAAAAAAATGTACTTTTGGCGATGATAGATGGTAGCTGGCAAGAAAGAATATGTGGCAATTCCGAATATTGACAAATAAATAAATAAAATAAATACGGTCATGCTTAATTTTTTCAAAATACGAGTAGTTTTTCTTTAATTTTGTGACAAACGTAATAGGCCGCTGTAAATTTACTGCGCTTTGGACAGCTGGATGCGTCGTAAATTAGAATGTGCAATTTTGTATATTATTTCTTTCTTCGTTTCTTACATTCTAACTTTGTTATAGACTTACACATTAATATTTTAGAAATTGTTTATTTTGAAATATTTGAAATAAGTAAAAAGAATTAATAGCTCTCAGAATAGCGACAATGCAGGGTCTGCAACAATGGAATTCACTTTGCGCTCGCGAATATCTGTGAATTAGTGTCATTGTTGTGACCTAATGGAGCTGTATGAAAAGGAGTTATAATTGTCTAATTTATGTTGATATTTGCAGGCAAATATTTAGTTTTGCACCAAATGCTGTACCATTTGTAGTGAGTAGAGAATTTTTTGCATGGTTTTAAAATACTCTTCCCTAATCATGGCCCAATGGAAGGCATTTCTATATTTCCAGGGTATCAGGCTTCTTTTTCCAATACAGAGTTACAAAACTTTTGCATTCTATTTTTGTGAAGTTGTAGAATTCACATAGTTCTGACAACACTGCAATGGAAATAGTGAGTTCCAAGCGAAGATGTTAGTAGCGCATAAAGTGCAATATTACAGTACTACTTAGCTGTTTCCTCTAATACGGGAAAGTAAGTGCTGTTGTAGCACCACTAGTTACTATATTTGTGCAAGATTTTCTATTTCATTAATATTGATAGGTCATGCAGATATCTTAGTGGTAATTTTCGAACAACCAAATGCTGATTTGTTAAGTTATAATAAGTAATTCGTAAATTTCTATGTTCAATTTAAAACATGGCTGATTTTATATATTTTGTATTATATTTTAGGAGGAGGTGTGTTTAGAGAAAGAGGCGTAGGGCATTTCCAAACAAAAATTCAAGCAATGCTAGGCCCTGCTGCAGAAGGATTAAGAAACAATTTTGATTCCGATAGGAATTTTCATCTTAACACAGAAGCGGAGGTAATTCTGATTTATTCAGACATATAGTATCATATAGAAGGGAACTTCAAATAAATTGTGACTGATTTTCTAACTTTCATGAATAGTTGGATGATCTAGTACTATCTAATTTGCATTACAAAGAAAGCTGTGTTTAAAACTGAACATGAAACCTGGTTTCACTGTAATGTGAATTATCCCAATGTCATCCAGCTATTCATAATATATCAGAGGTTTTCAGAATTTTCCTTATATATTTTGTTTTAATTGTATTTTAGGAGGAGGAGGAGGCAGCAGCAGCAGCGGTGGTAGTTACTGAGGCACCATCGTGGTGTGACAGTGCAGCAGGCCCGCCAGCAGGCCCTTCAGCAGGCCCACCAGCAGGCCCTTCAGCTGGCCGTCCAGCAGGCCCTTCAGCTGGCCGTCCAGCAGGCCCTTCGGCTGGCCCTTCAGCAGGCCCTTCAGCGTCCCAGGTGCTCGATTAGAGCACTTGGTCGCCAAACTTATTAAGGACTGCTTTGGCATCTCCTCTACTTATAATGGAAGAGCCCTATGAAATTTTAAATCATGGTGTGGTGCCAGGGACAAGTACGGAGGATGAACACACCTCGAATCAAGGGAGGGAAGTGACGACTCAACAAGTGAGTCGGAGGAGACCTCGGCTAATTGCAGACAGGCAAGAAGAGCTGCATGCCAAAAAATTAAATTAGTGGAACTAGTGGAAACATTAATTGAAAGTGCAAAAAGACAGTGAAATTAATTTATTAATTTTACAGGAACGCTTAAAGTAAGAAAAATTAAAAACAAAAAAGCTCGAAAGTTTATTAAATATGTAAATTGTTTTCATTACAATAAATTCTCTGACAATGTTCTAAAATAATTATTAATCATTGCCCGACGTGTTGGGTTAATTTCTCTTCTTTGTGTTCCTTGCTGCCTTTGTTCCCTTATTCTTCCAGCTGCAATAATTTCATCCCATGGAGCAGGGATTTCCAAATCTGGGTCATCTAGTGGATCTGGATCATTGGCCTCAATTAGAATATTATGGAGAACAGCAGTGGCAATAATGATTGCACTACAGTTCTTCAATTGGCACTGCATTCCCAGTGCTAGTACCGGAAACAGTCTCTTCCAGATTCCAAAGAGCCTTTCCACAACGTTTCGAGACCGTATCTGGCTCTCATTATAGAGATTTTCTTCTCTAGTTAAAGGATTACTCAGTGGCATCATGACGTACGGGCGGTTCATGTATCCACTATCTGCTAAAAGAATAGCATCATTGAACTGTCCATTTTCAAATTTAAAATTAATATGGGATGAATTTAAAATAGTTTGGTCTTGAGTGCTACCCGGCCACCGAGTCACTACATCTATTATTTTCCTCCGTGCACTGCAAATAACTTGCACGTTCAAAGACATGTAGCCTTTTCTACTTCGAAAGCACTCTGCGTACTGACCTCCTGGAGAACGGATTTTTATATGAGTGCAATCTAATGCTCCGATTGCTTTCGGAAATTTGGCTACTCGATAGAAATTGATGCCGGCTTGCCTCACATCTGCTCTAGTCTGTGGAAATTCTATGTATCTGGGTGCCAGTCTAGCCAAAGCACAGCTAACTCGATGAATAATACGGTTAGCCGTAGATTTGCTGGCCCCAATGTAATCTCCCATCACCTGCTGGTAGCTGCCAGTTGCATAATATCGTAGAGTTATCAGTAATTGGTTAACTGGTGCGATTGACTCGGTCCTGGAAATTAACATACAATGAAATAAATTTCTAATAATGAGTTCTTATTTTTTTACTTAAATTAATGAAAATAATGGATGAAATTATAATATTATGTAATTAATTCATAACATACTTTGAAGTTTATGATTTTATTTCTAAAATGACTCGTGTCTGTTAAGAAAACTATAGCCTATCTTCTGATAAAAATGAATAGTGACACACAATTTCATGTTTTTATATATAATGTAATACATAATGAACGAAACCACTCATAACCTAATTTGCGTTCGTGAAGGTTATATAACAAGATAGTTTATCAATGTGCATGCATTTAACTGTTACTGTCTGTGGTTTGGTTGTGACAAATGGTATGTACTATTACAAGTGATATTTTCTAACCTGTTTGACGAAAACTCCAGATCTTGCTCAATTAATTCCAGGATTTCCAGGGTAGATTGTTTTGTACATCTGAATCTTATTGAAAAATCCCTATCGTCGTACTCATAAAAATAATTTCTTCTTTCCCTGAAAACACGGGGACGCATAGACGGCATTTCCAGGCTTTCCAATACGTCGTCGTCTTCCAGTACATACAGCAAAGCTCTTTCCATTTTACTCAAACTGCGATGCGCTGCCCACTAACCAAGCGTTAACTGCTGCTAACGGAGCAGAGATCACGCGTTAACTTTAACGGAAAGTTAACAGGCGTTAAAGTTTGGTGAAACACGTATTTTCTCTAACGGGCCGTTAAAATCTCCTAACATCCGGTTAGCGTGTTAACAAGCATTGGTGAAATCGGCCCTAAAACTGTTTATTCCTTAACTAATCGATTGTGTCATCCTTTTATATAATTGATTACTTCCACAGAAAATTCCTAATGTATCCATTTTAAGTTTATTATTACAACAAATCCTACTACTTTCCTTGTTTATTACACTTCCCTTAAGTCCATATTCTTTACTAAATCGCCATGTGATTATTTAGGATTCCCCGTTGTTGACGTCGTACGTTTTTATACATTTTATTTTGACAATATTTATTGATCCCTGTAATGATTCATCACAATATAACATTCACTTCATTCCTGGAAAACAATTTATGCCCCAATGTTGCGTTTTCGCAGCACAGTGCATCAGTGTTTATTTTTCATTTTTCTGTGTAGAACTCCGGCCTCAAAGATTTTTGTATGTTCTCATACACGTCTCTCTTAAATGTTATAATCTTCCTGCGAGTTCAATGGTTTCCGCTTTTCGGAAATTCTTTCTTTGATAACTCAGAAACAATGTCCTTAACTCCCAGTTTTAAAGGAACCTTACGCTTCGTAGATGAAATCTAGTTATGCTTCATAGATGAAATCTACAAAATGAAACTTTTCTTGGACCTTAATTACGGTTTTAATGATATTTTGCTTCCTATTCTCTCACACAAGTCGTCCAAAATTCTCAGAATTTCTAATTTTATGCAAAATTAAATAGAGTATTGGATATTCCGTTCGATATAAGCTGACAAATCCAACATTCTCTGTATGCCAATGAACGCTTAACAATATAGGACTGTTCACATACTACTGTACAGAGTCTATAGATGTTTCATAATGAACTTTACAAACTTCTAGGGTGTGGAGAGGGGTCGAAGATAATTGTAATTTTGCAAATGAGCATGTGGTCGGAAATTTCATATAACCAAGTTATACATGTGACCCCTTCTCCTCATTGTTAGTGTTACCTGCCGTGTGAGTGGCTCAGCGAGTATCGCTCTGATTTCGCAGTCGGGACGCCTTGGTTCGATCCCCGGGCCGGCCATCCTGACTCAGGTTTTCGTGTTTGTCCTCGGCGATTCAAGCGAATGCTAGGAATGGTTCAAAAAGGCCACCATCACCTCTCATCATCATCATCATCATCATCATCCTATCTCCTCATTATTCATAACTGAAGGCTTAACAACCTTTTCTTACCAAGGGACGCAGCCGAAAATCCGATCCCACAATGACACACGTTAATCTCTCTGCGCGATAGAATATTACTAGGCCTCGGAACAGAGCATTTAGCATGGTCAGAAATGGCCGATTCGCAAATAACAACAACGACAACAACAACAACAATTATTATTATTATTAGGCAACTTTTTTCCCACCATGCATTTATGGGCAAATAGTAATTATCTTCGATCCCTCTACGTGCCTAATATTTAATATCTATCTAATATTTATTCTGAGACACGCAGCATATGTTATCCAAGACTCATCCGTTTAGAGTTGGGTTCCAGTTTAAAGCTATTTTCACATTTAAACCATAATTTACGATGTGCGGCATGTTTGCGAGGATCTGGTGAGTAATAATGTGTCCGTGTGTCTCCGTTCCCGAGCGGAATTTCGTGGCGAGCGCACTCAGCACGTTTTACCTCCCGAAGAAGCCTTGACCGCTTAACCGCACAGTAATGGGTTACATCCCGACGGGAAATGGAAACTAGTTGAAGGGACGACCACAAAAGTGACTACACTGGGTTTCACCGGCCCTCAGCCGACAGGCGAGTCGTCACCTGGCCGCCATTCCACACTGGGATCCTGTTAGGAGGATAGACGACAATAAACATTTTCTTGTGCAGTTAACGTACATCTTTTAGTTTCCTTGCTGTAATTCTGCCCTGCATCTGTCCGACCCGCCCAGTAAACCTGCAATGAGACTGAACTGTAAAAATCGCCGCATTCTACGAGGATATTCCTACATTAAAGAGACTGCTGTATGTGTTAAAATTTCCTTTTAATGCCAAAAACCAAGGCAGCATTACAAACTTATTCCGTGTTACGTCCTGAGTGTTAAGTGTATTTCTCTGTTTCGGACACTATTTGGAGGGATTTACAAGTTCATAATTCTACAAGACGCTAAGAACACGAATTATTAAACATCCAACAATTGCAAGCCGCTAATAAAAACTAAGCTTTCATTTTGTGACAGTAATGGCAAGGTAACACATTCAAATTAGATTTGTGATGACTCAACCACTTTTTTTGTAACCGAAATTTAAACCAAACGATTTTTGTGTATCTAAATAAAATCTCACAAAAATTCTTACAATCTGAATTTAAGTTATAACCCACATAGTTCAATATATTTTTGATCTACTACTATCCAGAAATTCTCTTTATTCTCCCTGAATTATTCAGCCCATTCAAGAATGAAGATGGAATGGTTATAAGGTTCTTGGAGGAACCAATAGAGTTCAGAAATACAGCAAATTTGCCAGCATTTTTTCACAACGCATGCTGTTATACGTATTTTGCAATTTTTTTTTTATTTTTCTTAAATGATAACGATTAAAACAGCGGCGATAGTGAATTTTAAACATTGAAACAACACCTTGATCCTAAGAGTCCATCCGGAGGTGATCTCGATCTCATATCTGCCTTTCACCGCCTTCGAAATTCGATTTTTGGTCGGTGCTCATGCAGCTTCGGCCACTGTGCTTGAATTGCGTTTCCCGTCCCCGTCCCCCCCCCCTCGCGAGGCATCCCCGCGCTCCCCTGACGCCCCCACGATTGGGCGACTGCGTTAATTCCTCAGCGGACGCCCTCGCCGTTCCGCGCCCGGGGACCGTGCGGCGCGGCGAGGCGAGGCGGGGGGAGGGAGCGGGGAACGGGGCGGGATGCGCCCCAAAGCAGCGTGATGAGCCGGCGCATTTGCAGCTACTAACGGACTGGCGAAAAGGCACGGTCAAGCGACGCAGAAGATATTCAGCACGTGTAGTAAAAAGTGTAATAGACAGACGACGCAGAAGATATTCATTACCTGTAGTAAAAACTGTAACAGATTTGAATGCAAGTAAGACAATGACAAGAGAAACCTGTAGATAAGCCAATAAGTCATATAAAATAACATTCTATATACAGGGACATTAAAATACATTTAGAAATATTTCGTGAATCTGCTTACTGCCGATGACAAAAAATGTTTCGATCCAGATGGGATGAAATTTCAGTGTGGGCAATGAGGCTACAATATCTAATGGGGAAAGTGATAATTGAAGATTTCTTACAATTGTAAGAAAGTAGAAATATGTTGATGCAACGGAAAAAATTACACAACAATTATAGATGAAGACCATAAGTTAAGAAACCGTACTTGGGGGTTTTGTAAATTTCATTGAACCAGAATTTGAATTGACATCGACATCGTCTTTAAGAACAATTTTATAAACGTTTAATTTGTTAGAAACTTTTGAAAACCTTGTTTCCGTAATTCAATTAAGGTCCCAGGAGGGAGATTTGAATAGGAAGTCAACGTTAGCTGTTCATCATATAAATAAAAATAAAAATGTTGGTAAAGAAATGTCAATATCAATGCCAAAGAAATGTCATTGCATTATGATATCAAATCCAAAAACTCCTCATCAGCAGATTGAAAAATTTTATTATAAGAACCTGGAAGCATTTGGTTGCGAGGGCGTTACATGTTTTTTATGATCTGATTGATATATTCATTCTACAACATTCCAAAAAAATATTTGTCCTAAATAATCATGTATTTACGTAGTGTAAAATTTACAGAAATATTTCGAAAATTGTATTGTCTCGTGTCAGACGTTTTCTAACCACATAGATAAAACGCTCGCGGCAAAGAGTGAATCAATGTAATATTTCCAGTGAACTGCACAATAGCAAAGAGCCCATCTTCCTATGAGCTCAGAATCTTCGAAGAACCATGCGAAAATTTTATTGCACCAAGTGCGTCTGCTGAAGATTTTACTCAGATGTTACCTTTATGTATGATCTTTTTTCTTCATATTTTATTAGATAAAAAAATCATCGTCACCTTATCATTAACCTTCACTGGGATACTTTTTCCCAGACAGAAGCACAGAAGTACTTCGAAGAAACAAAATTCGAATATCAAAGTTTTCTAAATACAAGATAGTGAGTTCAATAAGACGTATTGAGAACATTTTTGACATTTTATGTACCTGATGTATCTTAAGAGTGGTAACTTTCAATACAATGCCAAAAGTTGAATTCTATTTTGACAAAAAAGCAAACAAACACTGTTTAAATGTTTAATTAAAGAAAGTGCTGACGTATTAGAAATCGTGGGATTCTAAAATGCATGCATCTTCTGGAATTCGATTCAAAATTCCATTATCCAAAAATCCCATTATATTCTTCTTAGCTCATGCGTTGGTTAGGACCATGCGGAATGAACATTCCTTAACTTTCCTTTGCGATCAGTGTTCCTTGATGTGTATGCTTTTCGTGTACTCAGACCATAACTTCTCTCATCTAATATCTTATTCAAGATTTTGCAGATATTAGAAATCTCGTTGTTTATTTTATTTAATATGTTTTCTTTATTTAATTGATGCAACCAGCTTTGTAGGTCAGGAATGTGTATAATTTGTTTAATAATTTTCATGATAAATTCTTTAACATTTTATTTAAGCTGGGCATGGAATTCTTCAATTGTTCTTGTTCTATCTGAAACTTGCAAGTTTTGTTGTAGGTTAGCGTATGTATTTATGCACTGCATTACGTTAGTATTTCATTTTCCGTTCTAGGATTTTTCTCATAATTTCGCCGTTATTTAACTCTGTCTCTATAATTTAGAGTATTAACCTCCTTTGTACCTGACAGCTCTGTTTCGAGAGGCGCGGTTTTGCGGGCTTTACCGCCCGTGCTGCGAGCTCGGGGCGTGTGCTTGACTGCAAAGCAAACACCACCTGCTGGTCAAAATGAATTATATTTTTATGCAGTTGCGACACCCACACATTGCCACGTTCTAATATAAAATATGTCAAAACAGCCACTTCAGGGGGTAGTAAAAACATTTGATTTCTAACTTTCGAGTCATTAATTTTTTTTGAACGTCAAATTATGTATTTGATTTTACTTGACTTGAAATGACTTGAGGGATTTTCAAATAGATATTGTATTTTTCACGGAAATTATTACTAATTTGATTTTATTATTTGATGCCAAAAGTATTCTTAAACTAGTCAATACACACACACACACACACACACACACGCACACGCACGCACTTTAAAGAGTTTTGGGAGTCTTTGCCTTGAAGGCTGAATGGTTACTGTTCCTTGCGGGCAGTCAGAGCACATCCCTGCAACTACAATGACGTCGTTTCCCAGGAAATTTTTAACTCGCTTCAAAAACAAGTTCGGTGCTCCTTTCTATAAAGATATAAGAAATTACAAAAGTATGCATCTAAAACAGTATTCCCAGAAACGTAATATTCATCAAACAAATGATGAATTTATTAATGTGCAGTCCCACAGCAACAAATGACTATTACGAATGTCCCCTTCAATTGTTCCCTACTAGTTGGAGGCAACAAGGATAGGCGACGTCGTGTGAGAAACTGTAGCAGTTGCTCGCCGCCAGGGCAGCCCACTGCCTCCGAAGAGTCGTGTAGAAAGAAGATTGCAACGCGCCGTAACGCGTCCGCTGTTCTTCCCTGAAGTGCGACGGCGGCGGGGAGCGGGTCGCCCCTGGGCCGGGAGCGGAGCCCCGAGGGGCGGAAGCGGACGCGTTGCTGTTGCGCAAGTTGGGGAATTCCTCGCTGGGGATTCCGCGGCCCCTTGATCGATCCCCGGCGGCCGCAGCGGTCGCCGCCCGCCCGCGCGCCCGCGTGCGTTCGAGAGACACAGGCCGGAGAGCGAAAGGCGAAGGATGGGCGGAAGAGAGAGGCAACGTGAGAGGCGGAGGGCGGGTGGGGGACTGGAGGGCAGAGGGCACGAGGTGCGGTGGGGTGACGCGGCGTGTGAGAGCGGAAAGCGGAGCACATGGCAGAAGTGTAGTGTAGTGCAGTGAAGTGTTGGGAACGAGATAAATGCCTTTTTTCAATCCAATTTAGCCAATATCTATGCAACTCGTGCTGATTTTTATTATGGCAGAAGCGTAGTGTAGTTTTTACATGGCAGAAGTGCAGTGTAGTGCAGTGAAGTGTTGTTCACGTGATACATGCCTTTTTTTCTATCTAATTTAGCCAATATCTATGCAACTCGTACTGATTTTTATTATCACCAACATATAATTGTTGTATATCATAGTAGAGTTGAAATAATTGTTATAAAACTTAATATTAGAGATAGTATCATTATTGCATCGTTTTGTATTGTACTATATCGTTTCTGTTATAATTATTGTAATTATTGTTAATCAACTGCCACCGGGTCATACTCAATTGCAGTTCAAGTAACTGTAATGTCAGTCGTTGTAGCGCGCGCCTGGCGGGAACGGGAGGGCAGAGGCCAAAACCTAAAGATGAAAGGAGGAAGGAGAACGAAATAGGAGGGCAGAACCCGGGGCTGCTTGCGCGGGTCAGGGAAGAGAAGGCAGAAACCAGAGAGCAAAAGGCAAAAGATGGACGGAAGAGAGCAAGTTACACGAGACAGAGGCGGGTGGAGGACATGAGGATTGGAGGGCAGAGGGTGAAGGGTTGTGACGCAGCGAGAGATAGTGGAAGATGGAAGAGAGGATAGAAGACAGGGCTGCACGTGCGGGTGGAAGAACAGAGGGCAGAGACCAGAAAGAGGAAGGCGAAAATGGGCGGAAGAGAGCGAAACGCAGGAGGTGGAGAACAGGAGGGCCAGAGGGCAAAGGGAGGAGTGGGGTGAGAGGAGTGTGGCGAAGCGGAACGGCGGGCAACTAGGCGTGCGGGGTGGAGGACGAAGACACAAGAGAGCAAAAGGCAAAAATGGACGGAAAAGACTATGCACGCGAGACGAAAAGCGGAAGGAGGATTGGCGGGCAGAAGGTGACGTGATGAGTGAAGGTGAAAGAGTGAAGGCGAAAAAGAAGGCAGAAGACAGGGTTGCCGTACGAGTCGAAAAATGGAGAGCAGAGTGCAAAAGGTGAAAGGAGGGAAGAGAGGAAATGCGAGAGACAGAGGACGAGGCGATGGTCTCTTTTTCATTCCGCTGATGTGACTTAAGTTCCTCTGACCGGGAGGGCCTAGGTTCGAGTCCCGACGGCGGTAGGATTTTCGGCACTAGCTTTTCAGCTAGGTCAAATTCAGTCGCTGTCTGGAGGAGACTTCTAGCGGCCGGCTGCTCTGATCGGTAGCTTTCCGTGATTTCTCCGATCAACACCAGGCGAATGACGGAGCAGTAACCCTAACAAACGGGCCACGGACCGCGCGCGAATCTTTCCTTCCTCTTCCTTCGCCTACCCCCTTACACACAAACACACACACATACACACACTAACATGCACTACACTACCACACATGCCGGGAGACCGATCGGAAGCTTGGAGCTTGTCCCGGCTGAGGCGGTGCCCCGCTGATGGGAGATACGTGGTTGAGGGGAAAAACCCCCGCTAGTCGACAGCAAGTCGTCGCCAGATCTCGCCATCCAGCGTGGAAAAAAATCGCCATCATCTACCGATGACAGAACACGCACTACACTTACGGGACTAATGACCTAAGTAGTTGACGTGTCCTGGAAACACTAACAATCCATCAATCAATCATTTCCCCTTCCGCACTTGACCCCCTGGCTTATACCCACCGTCTCGGTCTCTTTCTCTTCCTTTAGCCTTCTGCACTCTGATCTCTGCTCTCCTATCCTCCACCCCACACCAGCAACGATGGCTGAGGGCATCTTTGCCTTACTCCTTCTTGTCCTATCCTCATTCCTTACTTACAGGTACATGGACTACTACCACACTTTTCGGGAATCCAGTTGGGAGCTTAGAGCTTGTCCCGGCCAGAGGTGGTGCCACAATGGCGGGAGACACCTGGTTAAGGACAATCCCAAGAGCCCGATGTAGGTCGGCGCCGGATCTCACCATCTAGCGGAGGAAGACAACTTCCGCAACTTCCCACGATAAAAAACATGCACTACACTAACAAACTAATGACCTTAGAAGTTGAGGCATCCGGAATCACTAATCAATCAATCAGTCCTCCGCTCCGTGCTCACAGCCCCGTCTTCTGCCATCTCCTCTGCTATCCGCCCTCGCTCGCCACGTCGCCACGCTCCATCCTCTGCCCTCCAGTCCTCCGTCCGCCCTCCCTCATCCATTCTCTGTCCTCCAGTCCTCCGTCCACCCTCCCTCGTCCATTCTCTTCCCTCCAGTCCTCCGTCCGCCCTCCCTCGTCCATCCTCTGCCCTCCAGTCTTCCATCTGCTCTCTGTCACGCGCGTTTCGCTCTCTTTGCCTGTCTTCTGCTTCACCTTCCGCCCTGCGCGCAACGTTACCACGAGAAGACAGTGGCTTTTGTGTGCTTTTGGGGGTAGAATGTGGGGAAACTCCTGTCTTAACCGCTAGCACATGCACATCGCTGAGACAGGATTTGAATCCTGACTCATGCGTCTGTAATTTACGCTGGCGAAAGCCAGCATTCGCTAGGTTTTCTCTAGGTTCTCTCGTGCTTCCTGCCTTTTGTTGCACCATTCACATCACGTGGGTGTGGTAAGAAATGTAGTTAAATATTAAATCATTTAATAGATAGAACATTTGTAATGTTTTTAAAGCAGTTAATTCGCTGGTCGTTCAGCCCTAGAGCGTCAGTTCAATCCCTGGGGAATGCCTGGAATTACAGCACGACCAACAATTGTGAGTCCAAGTCGTTCCCGCATATTAAGTAAGCCTCGGTAAATGAGCCATAAAATGAAATCCTCCAAGAAGACTTGCCCTAATCAGATCCCATTCTAACCCAACCAGAGAGCGACTCTCGTAAGAGAAGAAATGCCAGAGCTGTTGGCGATCTGCCCTGTAGGTGAACATGGAAGTAAAACTTCGTAACGTTGTTAGCCCATGACGTGACATGCGATAATAGCCACGAAAGATTAAAACAATATATTAATATTATAAATAAGTATTCCCTTTAATACGTAGTAAAACCAAACTGAAATATTATCACCATATTTACCTACTGACATAACATTTTTTTACATAAATGATCATATGATGCTATTCACTAATTTGTTTTAATTACTGTCAAAATGAATTTGTTAATGCAAAAGTACTGTGAAGGACATAATTGTGAAAACTCAAAAACCGTAAATTTTAGGCATTGTTGGCGAAAATTTAAAACAATCACATTTGAATGTTATAAGCACGTAATGTGTAGTATATGATTCGTCAAAATAAGATAACTTTCCCTATTATTGAAAGTACGGTACCTTTCTCCGTCGCGTTGCTTTGTTCTCTCACGTAACTGTATATTTTCACATGAGAAAGCGTGAAAACGGTATTAATAATTGTTCATTGCCATTACTTTCACAAATAAAGACATCGAGTGAAAATAAGCAGTCTAAATGCGTGAGTGCAGCACAATTGCGTAATTCTTGAAACGCCAGAAGAAAATGAGCGCCTTTTCGAGGCGGAAGGTGGTGGGGGGCGATGAGGTCCCGTTCGCCTATCGCTCGCTTCACGCAGCGTCAGCCCCTTTGTCGGTCCTCACTGCTCAAGTCGCGCGCACCAAGGGATCAAGGACCGGACTTCATTTGGCGCGTCGCGCATGAGGTCCTCTCTATTCTAATCCATCCCGCCCGTGCCCGGGCCACCCTGTAAGGAGGCCACCCTGCTCCACCTCACCGCGTCCGCCTCACCCCACTGCAGCTCAAGCAACCCCTCGATCCCTCCGTCACCGGCCTTGCGTCGTTATACATTGGTGTTTATTTCTTGGCGCGTGGGGGCTCGTCTTCACGATGGAATATCTCACGGTATTTCCCGTCGTTTTCAGTCATGTCACTATGAGTCGCATGACTGCGACTGTATCGAGCAGTGCTGGCGATCATGTGACTACTAGCGGCACGATCGAGAACGATGCGAAATACTTGTGAGATATTCCATCGTAATGACACGCCCCCACACGCCAACAAATAAAAACCCAAGTATACAACCCCTGTCGCCTCACATTTCCACGCATCATTCCCTTGTGTTATGAGGGCTAGTTTACTGACTGCCAAATCCCAGTTTGCGGGTTGGAACCCTAGACATTTTTGAGTGGGTTGGAAGTGGGCGGTGGATTTTTGAAGGTTGAAAAATCCTTGCGAGCCTCCTTACGTTGGTTGTTTGGAAAAGGAACCGTAGCGGGTGCCAAGTTCAATTAATTCCCCCCGGCAATATCAGACTTAAACGAGATTTCGATTTCTCGTTACCAGAAAGTTTGTATTTATTTAAGTGATACCGACATGTGGCGGACAATGGGAGCCACATCCAGGCGTTGCTAGGGACGCCAACGAGGAGCGCCTTCTCGAAATATCCGCGCTGAAGGTACGCTTCAAACCTTAAGATAAGCATTAAAATGCAGGTAATGGTATTAACTAGTTAAATCTTTTCAAGTAAATCCCGCAAAACGAAGATCTGTGGCAGAAAAGTACACTTATGAACTATACAGATACTTGAAGACGCAAAAATATTGCTTCATGTCCTGCAATATGAGTAAAATGATGGAGGTCAACAAATTCTGGAACAATGAAATCATGTTCACTGCGAACTTGGATTTAAACGGGTTTCTTAACATGTAATTGAAATGGTTTATATTTATTAAGATTTGTGAATGTATATTGTAGTCAACTCTTGCCAAGAAATCCTACTATCGATCTTACCTTGAAAACGTAATACATCATATGCAATTATGAACACAATTTAGTTATTTATTATATTTTTACTTTCCAGTATACATATGTATATACGGAGTAATATATGTAATATAGGGAAACTTATGTAATGCTGCTGAAAATCGATTTCGAGATTTCAACGAAAACGCCCTAACGCGATCTCACTTTCTCCCAACCAGACAGATCGGACTACACCGGGAGAGATGGCTCAGTGCATCAACCTGATGTCACTGCAATCCCTCTGACTGGGAGGTCCTAGGTTCGAGTCCCGACAGCGGCAGGAGTTTCGACACTAGCTTTACAAGCTACGTCGAATTCAGTCGCTGACTGGAGGAGAATTCTAGCGGCCGGCTGCTCTGATCTTCCGTGGTTTCTCCGATCAACATCAGGCGAATGCCGGAGCAGTTCCCTAACAAACAGGTCACGGACCGCGCGCGATCTTTCCTTCCTCTTCCTTAGTCCTATCCTCACCCCTTGCACACACACTAACATGCACTACACTACCACACATGCTGGGAAGGGAGCTTACAGCTTGTCCCGGCTGGGGTGGTGCCCTGCTGGCGGGAGACACCTGGTTGAGGGGAAAACCCCGCTAGTCGACGGTAAGTCGGTGCCAGATCTCGCCATCCAGCGGGGAAAAGATCACCGCCATCTCCCGAGAAAAAAAACTCTCACTACACTTACGGGACTAATGACCAAAGTAGTTGACGCGCCCGGAAACACGAATCAATCATTCAATCAAGATCGGATTCTAAGACCGAGACCGACATCTGGTAAAAGGAAGTGGGAGTCAAATCCCATCTGGTAAAAGGAAGTGGGAGTCAAATCCCATCTGGTAAAAGGAAGTGGGAGTCAAATCCCAGGCGCATTTAGGGAACCGCCCACGTGAATCGCCTGCTCCGATAAAGGTCTCCTGACTCGCGTCGGAGATAGGCTTCCGAGGACGCCTGGGTCGAAATTCGGGCGCGGAACAATTGTGTAAGGGCAGTCTCCCCGCAAATAAAAAACCTATACGATAAATAATTAAATATTGTGAAAGAATATTTCTTTTTCGTTGAATTAAATTTTAAATAGATTTCGGGTGTATGCACCTCCATCAACACCCATGCTATGGGATGAGTAGGATCACTAAAGAGCAACTAAATCTCCAAAATATAAAAATTCAAAAATATCTCATTATGCAGACTATTTCTTAAGATATTTGGGGCCTGGGTTGTGCTCTAACTGCCCTTCATCACAGAACTATCTTGTCCTCACACGAGACGTGTCCCTAAGGAACACGAAGTTTTAAAGTCCTAACGAAGTTTTAAAGTCCTAACACTTACTATAATGTGTTTTGCAGTAATTCGTTTTTATGTTATAATCTGCAGACTTAATTTTTTGTCGTAAATCTGTAGTATGAACGACGAGGAAATATTTCCTCTATTCAGTGATATCAAAATTTCAGGATTTCGTGTCAATGGCTTCTTATAAATTATCCAAAACCGTCATCTGTTCTTAGTTTATTGTATTTAGAGTGAACATTGGGGGCGGGTATCAAATCCAATGACGCATCAAATGAAGGCAGCCACGGTCCTTCCAGCATGAGTGACCTCAGCCATGCAGCCTTACTGTTATTTCTTATTCATTTTGTGTTTATTATTATAAGTTTAATACATTCTATTGTAGCATTTGATACATTTGATTTGATTTTTAATACATAACAAATACATTAGGTACTAATAATATGCAAATATATTTTTATATTTAATTTATAATTAACTGTTACAAACTATGGGGAGTTGGAATCTTTGTTCTTCTATAGGTGCAGTGGTCCAGAAAATGTTGGGAACTTCTGACATACTGCGTTAGTTCTACTACACCCCGTCTCGATCAGCTCCGCCCTACCCGCCACGCCCCAACTCTGCTCCTCCCTCACCCTGACCATCTCTTTCCCTCCGCCCCCCTTTTCGATTCATCCCTCCTCCGTCGTTGCCAGCCCGTCCTCGGGCGCCCCTCTCCAGTTGTGTCTGCTCCCTCGAGGCGCTTTATCAGGCCTTATTCCCATTGGCGCCCCTCGTCACCGCAGATACGGCGCGGCGCCCCCTTCAAGCTGCTCACGCGCGCTATCTGGTGCTGCAGCGTCTCAGGCCATTACACGCCTCGCGCCCTTCAACTCCCACCCTCACAGCTCCTCCATTCGGCACTCACTGGCACCACTGGGGCAATAGAGAACAACAGCAATAACAATAATAATAATAATAATAATAATAATTCAAGTGTTGGAATTACCATTCTCATGCGTGGAAGAAATGCAGAAAGCAGTTTTACTGGATAGCTGCAGAATAGTAAGAGAATTCTTGGGATGTACGACTGATTAGGACACGATTGATTGAAATGTCAAGAGTAACATTCGTTCGTGTCATGTCTCTGCGAGATCGACCGAGCCTAGACCAGCAATGGTCAGGTGAATGTTCCTGCACATAGTGCAGAGAGTGAAAAATTCGGATGATAATAATAATAATAATAATAATAATAATAATAATAATAATGTTGCTGTACCTTGCGATCAAGACGTCGCTGTTGTCATTGCAATTAAAACGTCGCCGTTGTCATTGCGATCAAAACGTCGTTGCTGTGCCATGCGATCAAAAAGTCGTTACCAAGGACGCAGAGAAACGTCTTAAATACAAGAGTTTGGAAATCGAGATCAGCCGAATGTGGGGCGTAAAAGCACAGGTCGTACCGATAGTTATCGGAGCCCTGGGATTTGTTCCGCAATATTTGTGTAAGAACTTGTCTAAACCCCCAGGTAATTCAAAAGACTGGGAAGTGCAAGAAATAGCTTTATTTGGAACAGCCCACATCTTGCGCAAAGTATTGTAGAGGCACCGACAGTCCCTAGATCTGCTCCTTAGGTCGCTGGTTGGGATCGTCGCCCCGCTCCACCCCGCTCCTATATTCTCCGATCCCCTCATGCAGTTCGCCCCGGAGATGGTTCAAGACCTCGAAATCGCGAAGCCAGTGATCAACAACGCGAGACGAGGTCAGCTCAAAAGCAAATTCTTTCTATACTTATTCAGCCACAAGAGAGCAAGCATCTACTCAGAAGATACAGTGGCGGCTCGTGCCACTCAAAGATTGGATTGCAGCTCCATCGAATGACAAATATGTAATTTAATCAAATTCGTTATCTAATGGTATACTGTACTGGGAGTTCCTACTAGAAGTAATTGCAAACTGTTTGTAGGTGGGTTTACAGAAGCTTCAGGTTTCATTTTTCTAATACGCGGTTCAAATTATTTATACAACGGAAAGATATTTGTTATGCTTTAAAACCATTCTTCGTACATATATCGCCACTTCTCAACAATAAACTGGAAAATCAAAAAGAGAGCTGTCTTGGAATCACACCCACATTACCACCTGCATTTACTATAAAAAAAAGCTCGTTTGAATTTTCGGTTAAAAGCACTTTTTTCAGATTTTACAGTTTGATAAAATTTTGAACTTGGAATACGCCTACCAAATCTCCTTTATTTCCAGTTTTTCTTCAGTAGGGCGCGAACCGAAAGGATTTTTTTTTAATTTTACACTGGATTCATTGTCTAATACCGGGGAAATAAACATTGAACACTCATTTTCTCTAAAGTAAGGATAAAAATCACACAAAAAATCCTGCACAAAATCATAAGATATTATTACTTTGGTGAGAAAAACGATTGGTCGGACCTTGTCACACGCAGCAGCAGCGACGACGAAAAACAAAATAACAATAGTAAAAAAACTTGTCACAAAAAATAATTGTGGTAAGAATTCCCAGATACATCCGCATGTGTAACACTGCAAAATCACTTCGAAAATACACACTGCGAGAACTACACGTTACCACATACAGAGATCCAATAGAAAAATTCTATATCGTGGGGCAAGACAGTGGTAAGCACCTCTTCAACCATTTTCTAGATTTGATCATTCTCACTTTATTCCCTTGTTCTATTTCCCATCTACACACTAAGTTTGGTCATATCTCTCCCATAAATAGCTTTTTTAAAATCAGTTGAAAATGCCTCCGATTGCATTGAGGGCCCACGTAGAGGCAATCGCCATTCTCATTTAGAAAATGGATGTTAGAAGGACAAAATTGGCGTTTTCCGGAGGAATTGTCTCTGTAAATAGTCCACCTATGACTTAAAATTTAGAAGTTACAAGTAATGCTAATATAGACAAAAACTGAAATGAATGAGCCTGTGAAATAACTAAACAAGTAATAAAACGTATGGAATAGACCATTATTCACATGGATGATCAAGTTTACGACAGTATTATGAACAAAGTTATAATTTAAACAATAAGGTTTTAAAATTAAGCCTATATTTATTATTTCAAATTATTTTATTTCATTTCCCCTTCATAAGAACGTATACAACAACAAACCCGATTTTTTGGCTCATGAGACACCAACATGAGAGCTCTCCTTTCTAGTCCCATGAAGACAGAAGAAGAGAAGATGGTCAAAAAACGATGGTGTACTAGTACTTCAAATCTCTCTCCGACGACACGAGAGAAAATAAAAGCTACCTCACTGACTTCGCTAGGCTGACCAGGACGACGTGACAAATGCCATATCTGAGCATTCTGTCGTGCATCCCTCTCAATAGCAAACCTCTCCTCAATTCTAAAATACAGAAGAGTCATTTGCCTGTGGCTTGCCTTCCACCTCGAAAGTGTTGACCCTAAACTCGTTTCAAATTACCTCATATCCTGCCCACCCACACAATCCCTTTGCGAAGGCGCGCGACGAGGTATCAAATTCCTTCGCATCCGGCGCGCCATTCCCCCCCCCCGCCATACTCCTCCCCCTGCCCACCCGCGTCGAAAGGTCACGACTCACCGGAGAGTGAGAAAAGCTGCCAGCGCGCTCACGCGGCGCGCATGTGAAAGAAGCAGTTCGCGAAGGCACGGCTGCAATAGCAACTGGAGGTCGAGAGAGGGGTTTACGTGGTTTACTCTCTCAGTCTGAATCAGTGAAAAACTACTGATTGACAGTGACTATTCACTGATGGTGTCAGTTATAACCCTGCCACTGACAATCAGTGAATTGAACTGAACAAATCAGTGAAAATGGGGTCCACTTTTTGAATCAGTGGAACTTCGCTGTTTGAATCAGTGAAATCTGTGACAACTAATTGAACGTGACGACTGAACAATTAGTGAGTGATGGTGGCGCGGCAACTTTTTCCACTGACGACCAGTGAAATGCTGGCGGTCATTATGAAAAGGTTCGCATATTCGCTGATTGTCAGCAAAACTACACATTTCGACTGAAGATATCAGTGACTTCGGCTCTCACTGATTGAATCCGCGACAATTTCACTGATTAAGATTCAGAGAGTAGAGAGTCAATTGATGTTGCTAGTGCCTCTGATCGGGTGGTCTTCGAGACCTGACGATGGCAGAATTTTCAACAAAGGCTAGATCAAGTCATCCGCTGTCCTCTAACGGCCGACTGCTCTGATCGGTAGTTTTCCGTGGTTTCTCCGATCAACACTAGCCGATTGCCGGAGCAGAACACTAACAAACGGTCCACGGACCGCGCGCGATCTTTCCTTCCTCATCCTAGCTCTATCCTCACCCCTTTCTGAGATATTCTTACATTTCCATGCCGGAAGACACTACCACATTCGCCGGGAGACCATTTGGGAGCTTAGAGCTTGTCCCTGCGGGGGCGTCGCCCCGCTGCTAAGAGATACTTGGTTTCAGAAAACCCACAAGCCGACGGCTAGGTCGGCACCGAATCTCGCCATCCAGCCGGGGAAGGTCACACAGTAAAACATGCAATACACTTACGGGACCAATGACTTTGGCGCGCTTGGAATCGCTAATCAATTGAGTTGCGAGACCGCATGTGGATCGGGAGGCCAACGTTGAGTTCTGACGGCAGTAGTATTTTTGAAACCAGATCAATAGCTGGGTTTTAGCAGTAGACTGACCTAGCATGCATGTGAAATTGTGCATGTCCTATACCCCTTCAATAAAATAATTGTTGAAAAGCTTCATTTATTGGCATGCAGCTATCAATTGCACTACGGTTGCGTATCGGGCAAGACGAAATGGTAAAGATGATTCTGGAAGTCTGCTTTGTGTAATTATTTCATAAAATAACCTACTTCGAAGAGCTTTGATAACTATGTTTGTTAGTTGTCGAATATACATTTTTGAAAATTGAAATTATGAAACTATGACCGCACAGGTTATCGTTTATTGATGTAATGAAATTAAAGTATATCGTGAAGGTTTGTAGGAATACTGCGTTAAGTTATGAATTTAAATTTATAGAGACTATATTAGCGAAGCTTATTTATAGAGACCTATTAGCTCTAAAAGAATAGAGAAGAATAGCCTTTGAATTTTGATCTTTCAGTATTTTGTAAAATATTTATTATTACGACCGATAAGTCTAGTTTCAGTTTGTTGAAAAATACTATCCCTCATTTTCCTTCCCGATTCAGAATATCGCATTCTCTGACTTCAAATTTGACTTAAAATCATAAAAATTTGTTCGGAGAATCTTAAAATCAAAGGTATAAATATACATGTTCCTAAAAATATTGCATTTTCTTTGCTAAGTTTTGCACGCACGTGAGAGCTCAAATTCGAAAGAAAAAATTCATTTTTTACGAGGGTATTTATCCAACCGATAGTCGGCTGCCCTTCAAGTCCCGATGGGACCTTAAATAGACACCAACACGCTTGGGGGTTCCTCCGATCTGGAGTGTGCAGAACGCGAGGCCCTGTGCGACAACACAAACATGAATGATAAGGGACAAATAACCATACCCGAGGCAGGATTCGAACCCGCGACCTTCTGACCAAAGCGCTGAGTAGAGACACGCTCTTCGCTACCTCGGCTATCTATGTCGGCAAAAAAACTCAATAAATTTTAATCATTCTATTTCTGGTATGTTTGTCTAATATTCGGTTGTGAGTAGTTTAACTTTCTCTTACAACCTTCTATAGAATCGGGAGGTAACTCATTGTTCGCCCGAGCACAAAGGCGCTTCCGGCAACGAAGTGGCTCGCGGCCCGCGCCAATGGGAGGTCGCGACGAGCGGCCAATGAGCGCGAGGAGCGATCGACGGCAGCGCCACCTGGCGTGGACGCCGCGCCGAACGCGCCGGCCATCTTTCAATCGGGCGATTGGTCGATAATTAGATTCGTTTCTTCGATTAGAGAGTAATTACGCGATGTGTCGGCGCGACGAGGAATCCGCCTTAATTACCATCCGCGAGAGCGCGCGCGCAGCGGCGGCCAGACTCACGGAGCAGCGGGCTGACAGAGGGAGTATCGCGCCTTGGGGGCGAGCCAAGGGGGTGCTAAAAGCTGTACGACGCATGGCGCAGGTCACCAACCAATGCACAGGATGGGATAGGTTGGGATGGCATGGAATGACATGGGATGAAATGGAATGATATGAGATGGCATGGAATGACGTGTGATGGCATGGAATGACATGGGGTGGCATGGAATGATATGGGATGGCATGGAATGACGTGGGATGGCATGGAATGACGTGAGATGGCATGGAATGACATGGGATGGCATGGAATGACATGGGATGGCAAGGGATGAGATGGCCTGACATGGAATGGGGTGGACTGATATGAATACGAGTTGCAATAAAATGTGTAAGTACGGTCTGTTCAGTCATGCAACCGGTTTTCTGATACTCATTGATGCCAAACTAAATTGGGGGCCGCGATCAGTGAGTAGCAGAGGAAATAATTCACATTAATTTCTGCGGTATCAAAAATTCGATTGCGAATATTTCTCCGTGAGCTACCTGAAATGGCCTGATGCGTGAAGAGTTTATTTCTGGGAAACTGCCTTGTGAACCGATTGGGAGCCCCGATTTCGAAAGCAGTGTCGGCGCCTTTGGAGCCTGAGGGATCGATGCCTGAAGAGCAATCTGGAGGGTGTGGGTGAGGAGGGGAGAGGAGATGTGTGCGAAAGCGGGGGCGACGGAAGGACGGTTGTACGAGTAATTATGTAGGCACAGGCAGGGCGAAACTAGGAGAGAAGGGACGGGTGCGGTCAGATCGGGGAGGGTCGGGACGTAGCGCAAGCGCGTTAGGGAGGGGAAGTCGTGACGGAACAGAAAGCGGGAGTGTCGGGTCGAGTGGGTGCTGGACGGGGTGGGATGGAAGGGATGGGAGAGAAGATGTGTGCAAAGACGGGGTGGGGTTTTGTAATTATGTAGACACGGAGCAGAACGAAGCGAGGAGAGGCAGAATGTGTCCCGTCACGTCGAGGAGAAACGCGGGGTGTTGGGGACGGATGGGGTGGGACGGAACAGAACGGAACGGAAACGAACGGGATGAGATGCAACGGGGAGGGATGGGACGAAGCGGGATGGCCCGGGACGACATGGGTCGGGACAGGACGGAACGGAATGGGCCGGAACGGGATGGGATGGGACGGAACAGGATGGGACGGGACGGGACGGGACGAGACGGGACGGGATGGGAAGGGGCGGGACGGGATGGGATGGGATGGCACGGAACGGGGCGGGACGACATGGGTCGGGACGCGACGGAACGGAATGGGACGGGAAGGGGGTGGGACGGAACTGGATGGGACGGGACGGGATGGGGCGGAGAGGGGCAGGATGAAGCGAGGGCGGAAGCGTGGAGGGACGGACTAGATCGGGAGGGAGGGAAGAATGGGAAAGACGTGTGCGAAGACGGGGACGAGGTGCATTGTAATTACGGGTACAGGAGCGGGACGTGGCGGGAAGAGGAGGCGCGGGGGTGGATTGGGATGACGAGGGGAGAGCTGTCGCACAACCGCCCTTGTGGTGTGCCGCGGGGGCGCTGCAGCGGTTGCCCGCAGCCGCTCTCTTAATGAACCACGCGACCGCCGACACCACAGCGCCACGTGGGCGCCTGCCCACTGCCTCCCCTCCGCTCTGTTCGGTCAGGGCGGCAATTCAATACCGTGACTGTAATTTTGTAAAGGGAGAACGTTTTTAAAATCACTGGAGCCCAAACTCATAAGAAATAGGGGTGGAAGACGGAAATGGAATTTTCCAATTCCAAAAACAAAATAATTAATAGACACTAAGAAATTAAGAAAACTACTCTAAGAAGCCCTTTCTTAGTATTTCTTATTGATTAAAAAAACAATTCACCCGTCTAATTCTAACGTTCTAAATTATTTTATTCTCCCTAATTTAAATCTGATTAAGGTATATTTTTAAATATTGCTCTTACTCCAGAATAAATAACGAAATTTAAGTATCAGAACACCTCATAATATTTCACACGACATAATTTAACGCATAAGTTAATTATTCTAAAAAATTACTTAGAAAATGATGGGAAGATGGATAAGATGTGATCTATGATTTTCAGTTCAGTTGTAACTTTAGTACATGCATATTTGTTATAACTGTTCATAAAAAAAGGGACTTACTTTTTGAAAACAGTGTTATATACCTTTGGTAATTGCAAGTGAAATTTACTTCGTCTAAAATATAAATGACGAAGCCTTCCGTCTCAGCAAAGAGGCCAGATTTTGTTAGCCAGGAGACTGACGATCCCATTTCCACAGCATTCCCTTTGAGTTCAGCGCCGTGCAAACGCTTCTGGGTCCATTCTCACGCAGCCTATCTTCTTTGGTGATACATGGTCTCTGAGAGTCCGCTAGATCCAGGTTCAGTGGGGTAAAATTCTTGTCCGTGACACAAATTGCTTCATGCACAACCGTCGTTTTCTGAAGGAAGTATTTACGAAGATTGTTGATTTGTTTCGCACACAATAACTCAAAATCCAGAAGACCTCTACCTCCTTCATTCCGAGGTAAGTATAGTCTTGCCATTGAGCTGTTGCGATGGTGCATGGGGTACTTACTAAGAGTGGTCCTAACTTTTCAATTAAGGTCCTGCAGTGCAGTTGTTGTCCAATGAAGAACACCAAATGTATAGACAGCCACGGGTACTACCCACGAATTGATGGCTGATATAAGGTTCTTTCCATTTAAAAGAGTTTTACAGATTTTAGCGACTCTTTGCAAGACTTTATTTTGAATATCATGCCTCATCTTGCTTCATTTGTGCTTCAAAGTTGATGCACTCCTAAATATTTATAGGAATCCTCTTGCCCAAGTTCTTGGACATTGGTGCCACACATCAGGACGAGTTTGTCAGGATCAAAGATTTTTCCCCTTTTCACGTGCACTGCAGTGCATTTATCAATGCAGAACTCCATGCAAATAGAATCACTGAAGGACTATGCAAGTTCAAGCAACGAAGAAAGCTGGTTCTTATCTCTGGCGTCCAACTTGAGATCGTCCATGTAGAACTGATGATTAATGAGGATGTGGGGATTTTTGGTATTATTATTATTATTATTATATTATTATTATTATTATTATTATTATTATTATTATCATACAGTTCTGTCTCTGAATAAAATCTCAGGATTGAGGTAACCGTACGGGCTCTTGCCAAGTAACTGCCCTTTTCGATGTCGAAGCAGGATTACATGTATTAGGCATGAGTAATACTATTTTTGAGGAACTTTCTGACTATTGCGCAAGTATTGAGGATGGCAACTTTCTGTAACTCCATGTACAATGTCTTGGCATTTTCAACTGTTGTAGGCTGTTATGCAAAGTTGTTGGGATGACACCAGTTGTGGACACAATGATGGGTACTGTGTAAACTTCTCCATTTTCCACTGTTCTTTTATTTCTATTGCTAAATCAGTGTATTTGGACACCTTTTATGTGTGAGAGGACTGAAGGTTGTGTGTGTTTGGGATTGCGATATCAATTAGGTAAGTGATTCTGTTAATTTTATCAATTAGCGTAATGTCTGGCCTATTGTGTGCTATCATCTTGTCTGTAATAATAGTTCTGTCCCAATATAGCTTGCATGTAGAATTTTCCATCATAGTTGTTGGTGTGTACTTGTAATATGGCAGCTTGTTTTCCAGAAGCTCACTCTCTATTGCAATCCTTTGGTGAATAATTTTGGCTACCTGATCATGCCTATGTTTGTAATCGGTTTGGGCTATGGCTTTGCAGCCAGATGTGACATGTTGAATTGTCTCGCTGGACAGATGACACCTTCTACATAAATCATTTCCCAGAGTTGAATCTTTAAGGATGTATTTACGATAATTTCTTGTGTTGATGACTTGATCCTGGATTGCTATCATCAGTCCCTCGGTTTCGGCAAACAAATCGCCACGGAGAAAGCCAGGCGTTCGACGCTTCCAAGTCGACACAGGGCTGTTCCAGATCGTGGCGATGTCTCCCATGGTCATTATTATTATTATTATTATTATTATTATTATTATATTATTATTATTATTATTATTATTACTATTTAATCCGCATGTACTGTAGGCCGATGGCGTGCATGACATCTCCCCGCAAGAACGCGACGAGCCTCCTTCAAGACACCCCCTCTCGCCCTGCCCGCTCCCCCTCCCCCCTGCCCCCCACCGCGTCTGCGAAATTAATTGAAAGATTCCCTCACGGGCGGCGCGGATTTGCGAAAGCGCAGCCGCTTCCCGAGGGATCCCGCATTCCAGGGGCTTCCTTCAATTTATGCTGACGCTCACTCGGTGGAGGGGTTTTATGCACTCACTGTCTCCGCATTTCGCGACGCAAGTCAGCCAGGGACTCCCTTAGCAGAAGAATTTTCGTCTGCTTCTCAGACCTCTTACTAATTATTTTCCAAGAAAAGAATAACGTCTCGAGATACAAGAAACGGGAAGTCTTTGCTCGAAACTAAAATTAGAATATTCCTGGAAAAGTACCGACGTTTCAAACGAAATAAACGTAAAACTGTAATGTTAATATCACTCGAGTTAAAAGGAAACGTTAAGAATTGGTGTTATGCTCGTAGTTCAGTATAAATCATTTAAATCTGACATGATTAATTTGAGACATTTTATTTTTGCTTGGCAATGCCTTTTCACTGAAATTTAGAAGAATATTTTCCCAGGGAAGATTCCATTGCTTCTAATCTTTGGAAATTCGAAAAGAAAATTATTAGCAAGCACGATGCAATGAAAATGAACATATGTGAAAAATGCTTATTTGTTAGTTTAATAAAATATAATTTATCCACCAATTATAAATCAATGAATGTTAGAATCAGATCAATTTATGATATAATCTAAACCTGCCACCGTTGAATTCAATAAATAAATATTTCATATCTTATTTAACACGTTACTTATCCTACTAATAAATTCAATGATCACTTGAGGTTTCAAAGCTGTATAGTGACAATATTTGAAGGTAAAATACCTCTACAATTTAAAAATGCATCATCGAGTTTAATATCTTATTACTTCTATAAATGTGAAGATGTCAAGATATCACTTTAAATTAGATATGAAATTCAGCGATCGCTTGGCAGCCCGTCTCACAACTGTTAAGTAAAGATTCATACTATACAAACTAACGAAACGAAGCGAGTCACGTCAACAACGTGTATTTATGTAGTTCATAAATTAATCTTCTTTTTCCAATGCCTAGAATGATATGTCTAAACCTTTACATTTTTCTCAAAACTCACGTATAGTGACATATGACATAGTTTGTTATTGCCACAAAGTCTTCATATAAACCGCTTAATTACACTTATCTACCAGGTTCTCAGAGAGAGGTCGCGTCCTAGGCACAGTTGCCAACAATTCGGTCACCATGCTGCGACCTTCTCAGGGCGAAATGCCCTAATTATTATACTCTTCAACCCTAAACAACCCTGTCTACCTGACCGATCTCGTTGTTTGAAAGAGCCCAGCAAAGCAACTTGTCACTAATACTTATGTTCCTCTCTGAGGCTGCTGCGTTTCTTTCACCTAATGTTGTCCCCTGCAATTCATTATATTTTCTGAGAAGTCTCTCAATTAATAATCATCAATTTAATAAACACAAAAACTCGTAAGACGACTTTAATTGGAAAGAGATATAACGTGCGGAGAATTATATTTAGAGGATAGACATATATGTGTAACATGTGGATGTGAGGATGATTGACAACAATGATGACATGCCTGAGCGAGCGCTGGGAGTATTGTTCAAGTTAGGTAACTCGCTCGAACGGGATCGGAGCCATCAACCAGAGCAGTTCCGCCGCCCCCACCTCCAACACGTGAGTGTTCGCGGCAGGGGGCTTCCTGCCGAGGAGTTGAGCATCGAAGCGTTTCGCCCTCACCTCTACCCTCACACACTCGCCATCCTCACCACCCACCATCCACCCGCCCTCACTGCCCGTTCCCCCTCACCGCACGTCTGTGCTCTCTGCCTGTTCGTTTTCCTCGCCCGCCCTCACTGCTCGCCCCCCGTCCACCCGCCCGCCCACTCGCCCGATCACTCACCCCATCGCTAGCTCGCCCGCCTTCTATCCCTCCATCTCACTCTCCCTCCCTACCTCTCTTTCTCCCTCCCTTTCTCCCTCCTTTCCTCCCTCTTTTCCTTCCTCCCTTCCTCTTTTCCCTCCATCCCTTCCTCCCTCCTTCCCTCCCTCCCTCCTTCCCTCCCTCCCTCCTTCCCTCCCTCCCTCCTTCCCTTCCATCATCCCTTCCTTCCACCCACTCTCCCTCCCTCACTCACTCTCCTTGCTCCTCGTACTTGCCTGCCCGCCGGCACGACCTCACTGCCCACAATCTCTACTCACTGTCGCTTGCTTCTTCCTCTATTTCCTCTCTGCCACCACTCCCTCCGGCTCACCAGCACCGCCGGATTAATTCCCTGACGTTTTCACCCACAAGATCCCCCTCCACCCGCAACACCTTCAACCGCAAGAACTTCACTCCAGAGTTACTTTGCCCTCTCCTCACTCCTGCGGGCCCTCTCCGTCTCCCAAGTGCGCCCCCGACAACCCCAAGAATTCGTCTAACCTCTTCCGCCCCTCATGTGTTCGCCCTCCATTGGCGCCTCGGGGAACCCCCTCCGAGGCCGACCCCCGTGGCCTCCATACGTGTCACCTCCGCCCTCGCCCCGCCCCTGCCCCGCCCCCGCCCCGCTACGCCCCGTCCCGTCACCCGCCCCTCCCCCGCCCCGCTCCACTCCCATCCCGCCACCGGCCGTCCCCTCCCCCCGCCCCCTCGAGCCCCTGCCCCACCCCCGTCCCCGCCTCCGCCACGCCTCCACCACGCTCCCCCAATGGCCCGTCCCGCCCCCGCCCAGCCGAGCCCCGCCCAGCCGAGCCCCGCTCAGCCGAGCCCCGCCCAGTTCCGTCCAGCCCAGCCCCCACCCAGCCCCCCCGCCCAGCCCCGTCCCGTCCAGCACCTCCCCGCCCAGCCCCGCCCCGTCCAGCACCTCCCCGCCCAGCCCCGCCGAGCCCCGCCCCGCTCCGCCCAGCCCCGCCCCGCCCCGCCCCGTCAACCCCCGCCCCGTCAACCCCGCCCCGTCAGCCCCGCCCCGTCCAGCCCCGCCCACGCCCTGCCCACGCCCCCGCTGTGCCCCCGGCTCTGCCCCGCTCGCGCCCCGAAGCTGCCGTCACGCGTTCCCCTGCCGCGTAGCGCGCGCGCCTCACCAGTTGCGAGCGAAACTGCCTTCGGCGCAGCCTCCGGCCGCTCGCCCGCCCGTTGCAGCGGGAATGCAGTAGGCGGGGGAGGGGGCGCCACACGAGGACGAGTTGCCTGCCGTCAAACGTACCTTGTAACGAGATGGAAAGGAAGAATGCCGCTGTATAGATATCCTTCTTGCTACGATTTTATGTAGTGCATGAAGAGCTTGGGATTGTTAACATGTTACGCCTGATGAAATTGAGTCAGTAGTGTATTTCAAAGCCCCAAGATGTATCTAGCTAAGTTCGTTTGCTCTAACTTTACTCAGCACGTAAACAAATGCACGTGGTCATCGCTCGTTCTTCGTTGGCTGACGGACACTACACTCCCCTTCACGGCGTTGTGCGCTATAGGAGTTAGGTCCCCTCTCAAAATTGATTTATTTCCTGACTCTGTACACAAACAGTCGAAATAATTTTCTCCTTTGCCATGAAGTAAAATCAGACACCGCGAGCATGACCTTAACTGACAACCTTCAGCTGCCAACGGACCTCTATGAGATAACGTTCGTTCGCCAGGCCGTCGGCGCCGCTCCTGCCAAATTTTGTCAGTAGCATTTCCGTTCACGAATGAGAAAGTTCTAAAAGAAAGCTGTATTTTTTTTTGGTTAGTGAAAGTTGTGTTTGCTCATTGCGTTGATTTTTGTTTCCACATCGAACACAATAAGTGAAGCAGTTCCCGGGATAATCCGTGTTTGAAACATTCGCAAGGGAAAATCCCTCAGAAGTGGTGAGAAGAAGGTTGTATTGATGTGTTTGAATAATTAGCGGCTAAAATTCGTCAATGTCTTTGTAGCAGGTGGAAGAAATGACTGCTGAATTGCAGGTGTCGGTGACAAAAATGTTTGAGAAGTTTGTAATGGTTTTACTGTGTGTTTGAGGGACTGTTTCAATGTCATGTAATTGGAAAGGTAACTTCTCCACGTAAGAAGAGATGTAGAGCAAAACGGGTGGAGGGCGAGTGCGATGAATATGTTAATCTGCCACTCGTATTCATGTGCACATATTTTCGTAGAAACGAATTTCCAACATAAAAGAAAACTCTTGATGTGGTTAATGAAGATAGGGGACTGCCAAATTTTTGAAAGAACGACACTGTATATTCTATTGAAATTTGTGCTTCGGTCGGGATTTCACTGCTACTTTGCTAGAACACACCTAAGTGTACGTTCTGTGATTTTACCCTGAAAAATTATTCCTGACTTTTTCCATCAATTTATTTCCACAGATTTCGGGATTCTGCACTTTTTCGGCAATCCATGCTATAGAGTGAGAGAAAAAAAATTGAATCTTCAGAAATATTTTCCAGTTTAATCTCTATCATCTCCATAAATAATTTGTTTAAGTGTAAATTAGGGTTCTTGAGAATTTATAAGAATTTACTTACGTGTGTTCGCATTATGTACAAATCGAAATCTTTCAAGTAATAGAAATTTATTTTTAATTTTTGTAGTTTTATATTTGCATTACTATTTAATAAAATGGATTTAATTTGAAAAAAAAATCCACATTTAAATTTCTTTTCTTAAATCTTGTATACGGCAACTGTATCAAGTGGAAATGCACACATTGCCGTATTTCTTACAACCATATGGAAGCATTGTTTAATTACATCACTGTTTGTGAAAGTACAACATCCCGATAGAATGACTTCAATGAATCCAAACTTGGAAAACGTGCACAAGTGTCCTAGCCGTGATTAAGTTTGTAAAGAGTTAGTACACTCATAGGCTCAACGGTGACCTATATTATGAGATCAGAGGCTTCACTGTGTGGCCAACACTCAGCGACGAGCTGACAAACGCGTAAAGTGGAAGCATGAAAGCTCGTGCTAGCGTGTCTAGTCCACGACAAAGGGCCGAATATCAGCACGTGAGTGAGTTTCAACAGGTCACAAAGATTGGTCTCCAGCAAACGGATTTGCCACGTCGTGACATTCCGGCGTGTACAGAACACGCCGCCCGCCGCGACTGATGCGTGTGTGGATAGAAGAGAATCGGACGAGCGGGTTCTGCTCCCGGCAATGTGACCACAGCACAAGGACGACCGCCATTCTAGACCGCATAGCGCTAACGGACCGTACAGCGTCGTTCTCTATTATTGGCTCCATCCTCCAACTCCGAAAAGGGTGATGCAATTCTGTGTCGCAATTCTGCGACTCCGTTTCGACAGTTTGACGTCGGATCCTGCGAGTCTGGTGTCACGCATACAATTGGACAGTGTTATGCATCAATCGGCAAAGTGCCATATTTGAAAAACTAGTGGCGCTACAGAATAGCACAGACTTTCCCATATTAGTTTTCTATTTCCTGGGGTCTTCGCTAGCTATTCCGAATTGCCACGTACTCTTTCTTGGAAGCTGCAATCTATCACCGCCCAAAAGTACATTTTTTTGTCATTTTCCTAATTTTTTCGGTTTCCTATTGGTAGAACAAAAATATTAATTTTAGAATATTAAAGAACACAAAAACCTAGCCCCTAAATCGCAATTTTCTTTTAAAATTTATGTGCGTCGTTTTAAAGAAAATTGCGTTTTAGCGCCACTAAAATGCGAAATTTCAAGCTCATTTTCACAGAAAAAATTTTAGTTTTCAAAATACTTTATTTGAAGT
The DNA here is from genome assembly GCA_031308135.1 of Acheta domesticus. Classification (NCBI taxonomy): domain Eukaryota; kingdom Metazoa; phylum Arthropoda; class Insecta; order Orthoptera; family Gryllidae; genus Acheta; species Acheta domesticus. The sequence continues at coordinate 183,028,574 of JAHLJT010004567.1, forward strand.
TATTTGAAGCACTTACACTCACAAATATAATAATTGTTACAAATTGCTGGTAATGTGCATATTAAAGATGTGAGAGATCTTTCTCAAATTTATATTTATATAATTTTTGAAAAAAACAAAAAAAATAACTCAAATAAACTTTACGCTATACTAATGAGTGTAATTAGCACTATCCGTTACCAAAGTTTCAAGAAAAAAATTGCTGCCATATATGAGGAAAATAGCTTTTTGAGCGTTTCTGAAAATGGCGAAATTTTGAGCTACTTTTCACAGAAAATGGTTGTGTTTTCAAGAAACTTTACTTGACATTATTTAAGCACATGTACTCCATAAATATAATAATGGGAAAAAATTGCCGATAATGTAAATATTATCGACATGAGAAACATGCGAAAAAAATTTACAATTTTGTAAATTTTGAAAACACAACCAATAGAGTAATATGTCATTTATGTCATCTGATAAGAGTACTTTTACCACTATCCCTACCAAAAGTTTAAAGAAAAAAATTGGAGTCGTTTTTTGAGAAAATATCTATTTTTGTAATTTTTTTAAAATTGCACATATTGCACGTAGTATTTCACGAAATCTACTACTAAAATTTGAATAACATTTACATGGCCTTGATGAAAGAACTGAATATCCAGAACAAATTTTATTTGAAGAAAAATCTCTATCTTCAATTTTGTAGTTGAAGAAAGACGCCGAAAAAAGTCAAACTTCCACAATTAGAAATTCAGTTATCCGTGAAAGTCAGACCTATGCCATGTTAATAAGTGTATTTTACTCTATTCATACATGAAATTAAAAGAAAAAATTTGGAGCCGTTATGAGAAAATTTTGAAAATCCCCGGGGAGCTTCATATAAAGTACCCCCAAATTTTGAAGAATCTTTTTCAAAATCTCAAAGCTTCGACTAGAACCAGATCGACCGAGGAACATCCATTTTGGAAGAAATCGTACGTATGGTTTAGGCGCTAGCAGTGTTCACAGATGGACATACAGACGGACGGACGGACAGACCGACGTTTTCCTTTCAATTGGTTTTTCGGTATCAAGGACCTAGATAACCGGATTTCTGCTACACCACGTGTTAGGGGATTTTTTTTCTTAATTTACCAGCTGGTTTTATCCACTTTTTCGCTTTCACGGCCTGGCAATTAATTTTTTTCTGCCGAAATTGGCCATTTTTTCGCGCAGCATTACATAACTTCCCTTATACTACGTATATCACTCTGTGTATACGTACGTATACGGGGAAAGTAAAAATGACAATATGGACGCCATCAGTTGCATTGGACCATGTTCTAAGTGTACGCAAAATTTTGGCTCCAATCTGTAAAAATAGCTATATTAATTAATGAAAAATGTAAACGTCATCCGTCCACATCAAGAATTTTATATTTCGCAACTACTGGCTATAATCCTAGATCTTCGAATTTGCTCTTCTTAATTTCACATTATGCAGGTATTATTCCACTCATGTTTGTGTGGTTTGGCGCTTCAATGAATGAAAAATTAAATTACAGGTTTTAGAACTGAAAATGTAATAAAACCTTTGAACACAATTATCCTCAATACTAGTATGATGTTGCATAGTTGTATGAGTGTGATGTTGCACCGTCCAATTATCCTGTCTTCCCTCGTTCAGAAACTGACGCCTCTGTCTGCCCAAAGCTAGTGAATGCCGTCGCAGACATTCTGCCTGGTGTAGTTTTAGGATAGTGCCGCTACGACTTGTCGTACATTTGATTACCGCATCATGTGTTAGACTCTAACTGGGTGGAAAACAATCTGAAATCGTGCGCTGTTGAGGCAGGAGAGCCGACAAAAATCAAGTATGATTATTTGGAGCGTTACTGTTTCGAACCACAATGCAATTTTACCCTTCTACGAATTGAGAACAGACACAGCTACGCCAGAAAGGTGTTAGAGCCCAAGGTGATGCCCAATCCTCCAGACAACTAACGCCGCATATTTTATTGGAACAATGCTCACCATATATGGTGAGCAATGTACAAGCCACCTTCGATAAGCCACGAATACCACTACTTTCCTGGTCAGCACGTTTGCATGATATATCATCCTCAAACTGGTCTGGGATATGGTTGGTCTACAACTGGTTCGTCAATGTCCTTTAGAACCTCTGTTTGCAGCTTTGCAGCTTTGTAGACTCACCTACAAACCGAGTAAAGGAAGCACTTCAGAGACATATCCTAGTCCTCTTTGACCCCACATTTTGGGTGAAGAGGAGTTCGTTCCTCATCATGGATGCCGCACATAGTACTAAATTTTCACTGTAAGTCATAATGTATATTTATGTAATTTTAATCCTTGTAATGTAAATATAAACTCGTTTTGCACATAAAAACAAGTTGTCTTTAATTCAGGAGCGAGGTCCAGCTTTCCAATTACGCCTTGCTTTGCTGGCACTTTTATTCATCATTGAACAATGTTTGTAACAGGGTGGAGCTAAAGAAAACGTGCACAGATTATTATTCTCCCCTGTACGTCACATTAAGTTTCAACTGATTATTGATTTTCAACAAAAATAAATCAAATCAATAAAATTAAATAAATAATTTGTGAATTGTTTATGAATGTGGTATAAAACTCGTTTAAACCGCATGTAAAATTGCATGTTTTTACAAACAGTAATGCACTTTGGTTAGCAACAATTAATTAATACAACTTTAGTATATACCTCAGTGAAACTAGTATGTCCCTGGATTATCCGAATTACTAGGAAATTATAAAACGTTTTCTGACTTGTAGAAACTTGGGATTCACTCCGGTAACGGTGGCTTCAGCGGAGACGTGTGTGACGGTGGAGAAGGCGGAGACGGAGGAGACGACGGAGACGACGGAGGCGGCGGACACGGTGGCGGTGACTGGGATGGCGAAGGCGACTACGGCGGCGGCTGTGACGGCGACGACGACGACAGCGGCGGACTGTGACGGCGACGGCGGCGACTGCGGTGTCGTCGTCGTCGGCGGCGGCGGCGGCGACGGCGGCGGCGACGACGGCGGCGACGACGGCGGCGACGGCAGCCGCGACGGCGATGGCGGCGGCGGCGGCCGACGGCGACGGCGACGGCGACGGCGGCCGGCAGCGGCGGCGGTGACGACGATGACGACGGCGACGGAGACGACGAGGGCGGAGGCGACGACAGCGGCAGCGACTTCGAGGGACGCGCCCTTTCAAGAACACTTTCAGGTGAGGAAGGGGTTCCTTAGGTTGTTTGCAGGTGAACTGTCGTAGTATAATCAATAAAGAAATAGAGTTTTGGAATCTAGTTGATGCCTGCGATCCCGACATAGTGATAGGGACTGAGTCGTGGCTAACTGAGGAAATCGGGTCCTCTGAAATTTTTCATTCCCATACAAGATCCTTAGGAGGGATAGAAATAGTAGAGGGGGCGGAGTCTTTATTTGCGTCAAAGAGGACATTAATATTGGATTAGAGTGGGTCAGCAGAGAGTTTGAAATGATGGGAATAGAAATTATTACGTCAGGAACTGTTTTAGAATTTATTGCATGCTATAGGCCTCCGAGCGATGGATATGACATTTTAGATAAACATCATTCAGAGAACGGGAACGAAAATGGCCATGCTATTGTTATTGGAGGCGACTTAAATATTCCGAGCGTAAACTGGGAGGGAACCGTTAGCGAAGGGAAAGTCCAAAATTTAGTGAACGGACTGGTTTGGGAAAGGGGGTTTTATCAGGTAGTTCGGACCGGGACGCGACAGGATGCGATTTGGATGTCTACCTAATTAGGCGAAAGAACTTTTCATATCTTGTGCAGTTGTTGAGGGTATTAGTGACCACAAAGCGGTTCTTCTTGACTTAGACGGAAATTTTTCAAGGAAAGGCATTACAATAGGAACGAAAGTACGGCAATACAAGAAAGCAAATGTAAGCGGGCTTCAAGGTCAAGGCTTAGGGAACAATATGACCGCTCTTCTAAGAACAGAGGGCGGTTATGAAGAAATATGGGGCGTATTTAAAGATATTATATACGAAGCTTTACAAAAGTTTGTTCCGTGCAAAATTCTAAAAAATAATCTGGATCCAGAATACTACAATGCAAAAATTAGGAGAATGAAGAGGATAACGAGAAAGGCATTTAAGAACAGAAAGCGCAGTAGCGAGCATATGAATATTTTTCGAATCATTCAAAAGAATTGGAGCGCGAAAAGAAAATTGCTCAGGAGGCATATTTAAAGAATATTCTAGATGGGAAGGGAAATAACTGGACAGGCTTTTATAAATATGTTCGTAGAAGGAAAGGAAATAAAGAGGATATCCCAGTTATTCCCGGAAAATGGAAACACGCTAATTACTGACAATTGGGCAAAAGCGGATGCATTTAATAAGTATATTAGTTCGGTTTTCAAAAATAGTACGGACCATCCATTTATTCAAGGGCCTTCGGTTGCGAATCAGTTTAATATTGAGGTAAACGTTCTATGGAATAAGTAAATTCAATGAAAAATGGTAAGTCAAGGGGTCCAGACGACACTTTCTACGGATTTAATTAAACTAGCAGGAAAGGCAATATTACCGTACCTAATTAGAATTTTTCGACGTGTCTTTGAATAATTCAAAAGTACCGGAAGATTGGAAATTAGGCCTATGTCGTACCAATTTTAAAAGTGGTGACAAAACTAAATTATGCAATTGTAGGCCGGTAAGTCTTACGTCAGTTGGTGTGCAAGCTATGGAGCATCTAGTTGGGAGTTACATTAAGAAAGAATGGGAAATTAAAAATGGCTCCTCTACGATGGGCAACACGGGTTCAGGAGTGGTTATTCATGCGAAAGTCAGGTAGTCACGCTATTTCAGGATCTAGCAGATGAAATTGACGCGGGCGGGGAGAGTAGATGCAGTAGTTATAGATTTTGCTAAAGCATTTGATGTCGTTCCACACGACCGGCTTGTACAGAAATTAATGAATTCAGGCATAGATCCCAGGGTGGTGGCGTGTGGATTAGCGAGTTTCTGCGAGATAGAAAACAAAGTACGAATTGGACAAGAGTTATCTTCCGGGGCAAGCGTTACGTCAGGAATACCGCAGGGGAGTGTCATTGGACCCCTTCTATTTTCTAGCTTTCGTCAATGATCTGCCGGCGCAATTAACCTCAAATGTTCGGCTATTTGCAGGACGATTGCATAATATATCGTAGTATTAACTCGAAAAGAGATGAAGAATACTGCAAAAGTATCTTGATGCGTTACATTACTGGGCGGAAAATAACGGAATGTCCATAAATAGCTCTAAAAGTAAATCCATCTCTTTTGGCAGGGGTCCTAATTACAGTGAAACACATTACCGTTTAAATAATGACATTATTCCGAGAGTTTTCCTCGTGCAAGTACCTAGGAATTCATTTCGATAGTAAATTAAGTTGGAAAAACACACGTAGATTTTGTTGTAGGGAAAGCCTGGAGATCTCTTCACTTTGTAATGCGCATCCTAAAAAAGAGTACGGCAAACGCGAGGGAAATTGCTTATTATCTCTTGTTCGTCCAATAATGGAATATGGAACAATTTTGTTGGGATCCGCACAAGATTATGCAGTGTAAACACTTGGAAAGGATTCAGCATAGGGCAGCTAAATTTACTTTCAGGGACAAGAAAACGGCAGGGTGGGATTCACTCAAAAACAGTCGATCAGTAGCAAGACTCTGCGCCTTGTAATGGTCATCCAGCTTGGAAAGAAATTAATCGGCGGCTATGTATTCCTACATACATCAGTAGAGTGGATCACAGGCACAAAATAAATTTAAGACAGCAGAGAACGGATGTCGGGAAATTTTCTTCTACAAATCGAACGATTAGGGAATGGCATAGATTGCCTGCAAAAACCTTTGAAACCCTTTCCTCAAGTGTTCAACAGTTTAGGAAATTAATTTAGGGTATTATTAAGTAAATGAGGGAGAATAGTGGGTTATATAGCGATGCATAAGTCTTCTATTGTGAAGTGAGGTGTAGTGCAGTGTATAGCAGAGAAATAAAGAAGGAAATGTTTTCAGGTCTTAGTGAAGTGAAGTGCAGTGAAGTGCAGTGTGATACTAATGCAGTGTGTGTGTGTGTGTGTGTGTTTTCTCTATTAATGTAATTTAATGTTTTATGAATCAGTCAGTTTTTATATTATTATCATTATTTTACCATTATTATTACTACAATTAGTATATAATTTGCTTATTCTTCTTCTTCTTCTTCTTATTATTATTATTATTATTGTTGTTGTTGTTGTTGTTGTTATTATTATTATTATTATTAGTGGTTTTAGAGTTCTATATTACGGAAAGGCTGTGTATATTTATGTTTTTGTAATTAGCTGCCACAGGGTTATGCCCAATTGCAGTTTAAATAAATCTAATCTAAAAAAGCGATCCAATTATAAAAAATCTGTTACAGCATACGTACAGTACCGTCTAGGTCGAATGTTAATCATTTACCTGCTTCAATTTGTTAAGGACATTTCTTTGAGTCAATCAATGTGTGTTAATTTGCATTCATGTTTGAAATTAACTATTGCAATGTGATAAAGTTTTTGACAAAAATGTAAGAAAGATTCCGGAAAGCTTTACAAACAAAGAATGGTTGGATAATGTGTATTTTCAGTTACAACTTTGTGTCTAACATTACGAGAAACCTCTTGTGTAAAAAAGTTCAAGACGGGGACCGCGTCTTCTAGTCTCCGTCCAAAGGGAAGGAATGACATTTTTCTGCGAATTTTTACTTATGTTTCATCGAAAGAAAGATATTGTTTCAGAATCCATTTTTACTGGATACGCATAAAACTACAGTTGTGCATCCTAACGTCTTCGAATATGGAGTCAGTAAAGAGGACGCCAATATAGCGAAGCACCGCAGAGGAAGGCGAAGTCTGAGTCCACAAAGAACATAATGCGAAGAACGCTTTGAGATTGCGAGACGGAACTCTTTAGGCATTATAGCCATAGACGTATTTAGGCAGATAAGGAGCAAATAGTGGAAGTGGTGAATTTTGTAAACCAAAGGCGTTAGAAAAGGTTTATAACCAACTAAGTTATTTGTAATATCGGTCCTGTTGTTCAATACTTTTCCGGATACCATCTTTTCCAAAGAAAAAATCCTATAAGTAGGACGTAACTTTTCTTGAAATGGGAGTATGCATATGCAATTTTTAGTTACAATTCATTTGTTTTCATTGCTCAAATCGTACGGCGGCCATTAAAAATGGCATTTCACCCTTGTGTTTCGTGTCAATTTAACGGTACAGTATTACAAAAACCAATTAATGATCGAATTAATTTTGCGACATGTTGTGCGTGGTTGTAGCGCACAGGAAGACAGACCGAAGGGTTTTGATGAAGCTGTGTGTGCTTCAGAGCTGTCTTCAAATGAGGACGCTAAACGGAAGTAGGTTACGTAAAGAAATACCACCGTCATTCCGGAAAATTATTATTCTCTTCTGCGCCAAATCTGAAGACTAGTGGAAGAACAGAGACGAAGCAAGTAGGGTTCCAATGTTCGTCTACAGCACGACATTGCTCCAGTTAATAGTGCTGTTGTTATCCCGGCTTCATTGAAATATTGTTGAGGATATTCAGCATCCATCCAACAGCCCAGATTTATCCCCTCAAAAACTTTCTTTCAAACAGAAGAAAGACCTTCGCAGAAGAAAACTTTCGGACAACAATGTAAAAAAAGCCGTTTTCAACCATTCTGTAAGGAAACATTTTCACAATGTTTCCACACCGATACAAATGTTAATTAAACATTTGAAAAGTACATTAAAGTAAACTAGCTGAACACGTGATAATACGTCTTAGTAAATAATTGTTTCAAAAGTGAGAATTACTTCATTAAAGAACCCAACTTCGTATGAATTGTATCACAGATCTGTATGACACGTGGTAGCATGAGAGGCTCGGTTTTGTGCGACATCAGCTATTCTAAGAAACTGCAGGGAAAATTAAGCAGTCTCCTAAATTTTACCCTGAAAAATTATTCCTGACTTTTTCCTTCAATTTATTTTCCACAGATTTCGGAATTCTGCACTTTTTTGGCAATCCATGCTATGGTGTGAGAGCACCCAAAAAATTGAATCTTCAGAAATATTTTCCAGTTTAATGTATATCATCTGCACAAATAATTTGTTTAAGTGTAAATTAGGGTTCTTGAGAATTTATAAGAATTCACTGGGTGTAATACTTCACGACAGGGAATTGCTCCCCAGTCCTGTATCCAAGAGACTTAAGACGAAAAAATTAAGATTTTAGATTGTATCATTTAAACAAATTACTGCAACATGCATAAATTCAAAAATCTCTTTTTGTTTCATATTTCTTAAGAAACTTAATTCTGACCCTAGCGGTCCTCCTTCATTTCCACACATTTCCCCTGGGAACTCGTGTCTCCATAGAACTCACTTCACCCCACAAAATTGATGAGGACGGAGAAATCTGATTTTAAGGGCCTACGATGCCCCGCTTCTCAGCTGTGCGCGCTAGACTTGTAAGCAGTAATCTGTTTTAATGGCAGAATCTGCAAACTTCATTTTTTGTCGTGTTATTTCTGTTAGGGAATTACTCTCCAGTCCTGTATCTATCTTGAAGTAGCACATCCAGAGTTTTATGTGTATGGTATCTTATAGTTTGACAAAAACCGCCATCTAACCATAGAGCAATATAAGAGTATGATGATTAAATTAAAAAGTAACACTGATATTTCCCTCTACCTTTTGTTAAACGTAAATGGACCAGAATAGTTGCGAAATACCTGCCGAAAAGCGTTTACTTCTTGGCCATTCACTACATAATAATTGGATAACACTTTACGACAACCAAAAGAGCGTTGAAAAAGCAAACTTTGCTTCGCACATTCTGCCAGATGTTGAGTACAACCCAAGTGTAATGTGTAAAAGATGTAGTATCACTCGTCAAAATTCGACGCCCAGGATCTAGCACCATTAGCCCCAAATGCAAATCCGCAGTTGGGAAGCACCTCAGCAATAAAGGAAGAGCGCCAGCGAGCGAGAAATTCCCTCCGAGGGTGAATCCCGCGACCCCTGCCAGAGGCAATTAGCACAGGGCGACCCGCAGCGCCGCTCGCGGCGCCTTCCTCTCTCTACCAGTGCAGGGCCAGCCCCGCCTCGTAACCTCGCTCGTCCGCCCAAACCACCCCGCCGCCCCCGCCTTCCAGCCCCTTGCCACTGCCCGCAGACACCCTCCTCACGCTCTCACCATCCACCACGCCACCGCCACTCCACCCCTCCGCTATCCCACCCCTCCGCCATCCCATCTCTCCTCCATCCCATCTCTCCGCCTGCCCACCCCTCCGCCGCCCAAACCCCTCAGCCACCCCTCCCCTCCGCCACTCCACCCCTCTGCCACACCACCCTTCCGCCATACCACCCCTCTGCCACACCACCCCTCTGCCACACCACCCCTCCACCATACCACCCCTCCACCATACCACCCCTCTGCCACCCCACCCCTCCGCCACCCCACCCCTCCGCCACCCCACCCCTCCGCCACCCCACCCCTCTGCCACCCCACTCCTCCGCCATACCACCCCTCCGCCATACCACCCCTCCGCCATACCACCCCTCCGCCATACCTACCCTTTGCCACACCACCGCTCCGCCATACCATCCCTCTGCCACACCACCCCTCCGCCATACCACCCCTCCGCCACATCACCCCTCCGCTATCCTACGCGCGACCCACACCCCGTCCTTTCCTCCACCCTTCCCTCCCTTCCTCAACACCTCCGCACCCCAGGCCCGCCGCTCGCCGCCTGGAGGGGTCGTCTGGAGGGAAATTCAATGTGGAGGAGAATTCTAGAGGCCGGTTGCCCTGATCGGTAGTTTTCCGTTGTTTCTCCAATCAATGCTATTCGAATGCCGGAGCAGTAACACAACAAACGGATATGGACCGAACGCGATCTTTCTTCCCTCTTCCTTGTCCTACCCTTACCCCCAACACACAAGCTTACATCCTCTACACCCACACATGTCGGGAAGGTAGAGCTTGTCCAGACCGAGGCGGTGACCTGTTGATGGGAGATACCTTACTGGAGAAGCATACAAGCTACCGTGTAGATTAGAGCCGGACCCGCATCAGCTTGCGGGGGCCATCCATGCTAAAAGCATGCACTACACTTACGGTACTAATAACCATAGCAGTCGACGCCCCGCGAAACACGAATTAATCAATCAAAACAATCCACACCACACTTACACTAGCATGCACTACACTACCACAATTGCCAGGACATCGCTCGGGAGCTTAGAGCTTGACCCGGCTGGGGCGGCTCTCCCGCTGATAGGAGATACCTGGCTGAGGAAACTGCCGCTAGCTGACGGTAGATCGGTGCATCCAGCGGGAGAAGATCACCGCCACCTCCCGAAGAAAAATATACACTACACTTACGGGACTGTCTGATCCGTTGACGCGCCCGGAGTCACTAACAATAGTACATTATGAAACGATGTAATGATGGGTATTAATGCACGAGTGTGATATTACGATACGAGCAAGGAACGAGCGAGTATCGTAAACTTCACACGAGTGTATTAATATCCATTTCATCGAGTTTCATACGGTAATTTTTCTATTATTTTATAAGTTAAACTTTCACACTGAATAGTTTCGTGACAGTTGATTCAGCCAAGACCACCTTGCGGACAGCTACCTAAATCTACTCTCGCATGCTGCCGCAGGTGGCTGTGGTTACCTGAACACCTGAGAGGGAGTAGTGCGCTAGTCAAATAGGATCAAAGTGAAATTACGATCCAATTTATTTTAAATAATATTCCACGAAAAAATACAAATAATATAAAACTATTGCGCATATATAAGATCAAATGCAATTCAAATGTACACAATCGAACGAAACATTTGCTAAAACGATTCTCAATGATTAATTGTCAATACTTGGTTTGTAAACTTCTCTGTGATTGGTGAAGAACCTGTATCATAATGAAAACTGTATCGAAATGACTATCATTATGGAACTGGTTGCAGCCATCAAATGACAGCGTTATACAAATGGGAGTAGAAAAATAATAACATCCACCATCATGTCTCTTCATCAGCCCCCTTTCCACCGCTCCCTTTCCTCCGCCTCCCAAATGTCCTTTGCACTGCCTCTGCCTCCTCCATCGCCCGGAGCCTCACGGAGCGCACGGCCTTGCTCCTTGCTTGGCACTTGTGCACCGCGCGGCGCCGAGTTAGTTCAGCCCCGCGGCTCATGTGCACACGCGCGGCTTCGCGCGTTCGCTTCGCCTGAGTTTGTTCCGCGCGCGAGAGGCGGAGAAACGCCGCAGCATCTCCTCAGTTCCTCCGAAAGCATGACATATTTGAGTCCTCAATTCCCCAAACAATCCTCATCGTGAATATAATAATTTAACTGATTTAGTACTAATTAAATCTTCTAGATAGTTTCTTCACAATATTTCATCATGAACACTGGTTTTCTTTTATTTTTCAGTAAATTAATTATGGTTATTGATATCCTAACTAAATTAATGAAGGCATAAAAAAGATCCAACAAATTTTCAGAATTTGTTATTTGAGATATTTACGAATCCTTGTATGCGAATCCTTGTATTTACGAATCCCACCCTTACGAAACAATGTGAAATAATATCCTGCATAGTTTATTATATTTCTGTTAGAAGTCTTGAAAGATGGCTCATTTGAGATGAGGTGAAAAGATTACCTGGAATGAAATTATTTTCCTTTATTTTCAAAAAGTAATAAATGTGGGGGGTCACAGTCGTAGTTTTCATAATTGATGCAAATTCTGAGTTTTTATAACTTTTGTAGTTTAATTGTTTCTTTACCTCTTTGTCTCTCTGGTTATACGTTTGAACTTCTGGAGAGACCAAATTATCTCTACAATGAAAAGGAGTCGTTTTTAATTTTTTTCATATCTACAGCTCAGTGGAATGCAAAAGTTGTACATAAATGTTTTGCTCAAGTATTTTAAGGAACAACTATTGTTTAAAATGCTGCAAATAATCGAGACTTAAGAGAAATGTTTTTCAGACGTTATCATAATAATACTGCCCCAGTATTATATTAGAATAATATCGAGCGTAAATTTTTGTGTACAATTAAACAATGGATAATTAGTTCGAAAAATGTTAACGGGAATGTACGTAAGTTTAAAAAATGAATGATAGTTTGAAAACACGAAGAGTTCTTCCAAGACAATTTATAGAAATAATAGGTAGAACTGTTGATTTGTAATTTTACTAAAAGAGTACGCCTGAGTCAAATATTAAGATTAAGAATTAGATGTGAAACGTTTGAAGGACTACACTTCATTATTCGTCAATGAAATAATTCCTTTGTAGGTTCTTCGAAATAATTACAATTAGTGCGTTAGTAAGTACGAGAAACGTTTCTGTGTTGTGTTTTTTCACATAGCTGCATTCGCATTCCATCTTTCGAAGGTGATGCCAAGACGTTCAGTCACAATTGGATCACTGTGAAGAAGTAAATACATTATCTTCGGTTAAGCGTTTACTTCCCAGTTGATCCCAAACCAGCATCCATCGAACGTCACGCAGCACCTAATGCTGTTGGCGCACACCAGTTACCGGTAGTCAAATGATTGGCTGATGCCAATTCGCAACTCGCTAATGAATAATCGATCCTCCGCGAGATTCCACTTCGGCTCCAATCCTCGACGGGCCGCAGCCCATTAACGCGATATGACGTTTTCTCGCTTCTGCGCCCGAGGCTCCTGCGGATGGAATCGCGGCGGAGGCCTCGAGCTGGAGAAATCGAAAATCGATTAATGAAGTGGCGGGCTGGATACAAATGGATTTATTTCATGCCGTCCAGACAGCGGCGGAACGGTGGAGCGTCGCCGATATCGACGGACGCCTATTTGGCCCGATAAACTTTTCAGAAAGTCTGTGAATAATTGAGCGAATCGGCGAGCGCTTCGCGCGCCGGAGCTAAGAGAGAGAACTTACGGCCGCCATAATCTCAGTCGTTCGCCACTCACTCGCGTAATTTTACGAGGGATTTTACGAGCGCTCGTTGAGGAGGAGACAACTTCCCCCTGGCCGCGACGAGACAGCGCAGGTCGGACCCGAAGAACGCGCGACCGAACGGACGGCTCTTCTTCTCTTTTGTTTTCGCGAGCCATCTACCCGCGGGAGGAAACGCGACTGCAGCAGGACTTGGAAGAGAGGTGGCAGTTGTGGTTGAGGATACACGTGGACGATAAAACGCACCCATATTCTGCGATTTTTGGAGCTAAATAAGATAATCCATAATCTCTTCTGTCTCTTTGTATGTGTGGGAACAATAAAAGTTTCTCATTACCACAGCGGTACCCAATTACGCAACATTAATTCAGGTTTAGAAATAGGAATGTTGGTCGATCCCAAGCAAAAGCAAAGTATTCTGTATCTTATATTGTAGTTATAAGTATATCTGTATTTCTATGCTTCTTCGTAGCATGAATTTCATAGTTCTAAGTTTTATTTCAAGCTAATGAAAAGGTCTCTTATCTTCCGATGCTGAAATACCGCACATCCCTTCCTCCAAGCGTGCCACGGGAAGCGAAGTGGTCGCCAGCGCTGATCTCTTGCCCTCTCTTCCATGCACCCTTGCAAATCAAGCCACGTGTGTGTGGGCGCAGCTTCTCCCAGGAAACCCCAATGCCCACATTAGCGTGGTGATGTCTTTTCATTTATATTAGTCCATTTCACCTTTCCGAGGTTAAACCGAGCCCCAATGAGCCGAAGTAAAATTCAGTCCCAATGAAATCTCCGTCGTTTCAGGAAGCGTTAGTGTCCAACGTAAAACTTTGTGTCTTCTGTTACTTGTCTATCTACATATGTGTGTGTGTGTGTGTGTGTGTGTGTACAATGTACAAAGAATACCACAAACCAGATCCAAACCAATTACCTAGTGAGTTACCATATGGCTTTAGCAATAGCACTAATCCAATCTCACCGAGCTAAGTGACTCAGGGAATGGAGCGCTGACCCGGCATTCGAGAGGCCCGGGATTAATTCCCGTGCTGGCTTTCCTGGCCGGGTTTTTCGTGGTTTTCTTCGGGCGTCCACGAATATGCTGGGATGGTTCTCCTGAAAGAGAACGACCGCGAAGCCGGCGTTGCTATCCGAATTCGTTAACTACGTGAAACCACGAAGGTTAAGCGAATTTGAGACATCGCGGGTTCCTGGTTGGGTGACCGACTGGGAGCCCCGGGATCTAACGGCGCCGAGGCCAATTGCCATTTACGGACATACAGTGACTAAATACAAATACAAAAAATCAATCGTAATAATACAGTCCATTCATAATTCTTGCAAGTGCAACACTGTAACAATTGTAATACTTTACTGCGGAGTAACAATTAAAATAATCTCCCATGTTGAGGAGCTCACGTATATTGGGAATAATATTCCCTCCATAATTTTCGTCTGCGACAGACTTGGTCAGTGATTGCGGGCGGAGAATCCTTTCGGATGTGATTGGTGGAGCCGTCCGCTCAACAAGATTTTATCAGTAGTTTATTCGAATTTCTGTTCTGAGAAAAATTTGTTTCAGTCATTACTAATCACTATAGTGATGCAAGATTTTTCTGTGTGGGTGCGCGTGCGCGTTGTGTGTGTGTGCGTGCGTGGTGTGTGTGATGGAGGAACTACAGGTGTAATGTCTAGCTGGCTAAATTAATGTTTTCCTTATGAATGTAATTGCAATTATACTGAATTTAAGATATTTTTCTGATGCATAGTTATTTATAAAGTATTAAATAGAGATATTTAATGACTTTCTTTATTGTGGAAAATTAGCAATAACTCTATTAGTGAATATGTTTCATTGGTTTCCGAGAACACTAAAGCCTCATGAAACCTTTCATTGCGCCTCGTTTTTTTTCTTTGATAAAATTGCAGAATTATGTGTACAGAACATTACCAAACTAAAAAAATGCACTGAAAAACAGTAAAAAGTAAGACATTCTTTTCACGACGAAATAATAAAGAGCAGAAAATCGGATATTAAAACAGTAAATATTCTCCGTTGTAATTTTTCAATTTCTGTCAATCATTACATTATCTACGCTCTTCTACAGCTCTCTATGAACCTTATCCCAACACTGCAGTTACTTCTCAGAATTTTGTCGAGGTTTTCCTGTCTCTGTGAGGATTGGTCATTTAGGAATGGCATGTCAGCCCTAAGAAAGTGACTGAGGATAGAATAGGGAAGAAAGTGGCACATGCGACGCGTAGCTTATGATACTCCTTCGCACGCGCCTGGATTGATTGATAGATGTTTTCATGTACGTCAACTGATATGATCATTAGTTCCGTCAGTGTCGTGAATGTTGTATCTCGTTCCTTCCCCTTAAATGATTATATCCGGTTCCGACCCACACTCCTGTTTCCGGGGATTTCCTTATCCGGGTATCTCTTACGTGCAGGACAGAGACAATCTCAAAGCTCTTGACTGGCCTACCATCTTAAGTGGTGGTCTAGTGGATGTAAGTGTGAGTAAAGGGAGAGTATAGGACGAGGAAGAGTAAGGAAAGATCACAGGCGCTCTGTGGCCCGGTTATTTGCATACTGCTCTGTTATATACCAGGTATTGATAGCCAAAACCGCGTAAACTACCAAGCAAGAAGCCGGCGGCTATAATTCTCCTCCAGGCAGCGTTCGATTTGCAGTCGCCAGGACTAGTAGCTGGGAACTCCCAAATCGCAAACTCGTACTATAATATACTATATTTGTTAGCTTAAATTTCTAAAAAAAGTTCCGTATTCAGACGTTCTAAGCAGAATACAGAATGAAATGGAATATGATACATTTTCCTCACATCTGATTCTATCTCTTGACGCAGTCTATCCCTTGCAAATCCCGTCGATTAGCAATGAATGCAACGCACTCTGTTTGGTTTTGACATGCGATAAAATGATAGTGGTGCAGCAGAGTAAGGTGGTTAGCGAAATAATTTCTATGGAGCAAAATAAGGCTGTCGAGGCGACTTTATCCCCTTTACTCTCGCATTCAGCGGCAATCTCGGCGCGCGCTTTCAGAAAGAGCGCTCTGGCCCAGACTAAGCCGGGTGTGTTCAGATGCAATTTCCTGTGGATATTAAAATGCCTCTAGGTTGTCTTCTGTGTGTACATTTTAACTCATTAAGATTGGTCCGCGTTTGGATATGGGAGATATGTACGCATGGGACCCAAACAAGCTGGATAGAAAGAACAACGAACACTTAGTATTAAAAGAACTGAGTATAAAGAAAATATATTTAACACATTTCTGGAGGGAACAAAAAATGCCCTTACGCATGCAGGCAGTATTCGGCTTATATCTCGAAACAAAAGTTGTAGACAAAAGATAAAGATTGACTGAAGGAGACCTACCCGAAAGATGTAAGCAAATGATTGGATTGTTGAAAGCCAAATGTCAGCAGAATACATAAACTTTTAAGTGGCTATCATTTCTAATGTCAGTACACTAACTCTTTGCCTTTAGATTTAAGATGAAGATTATTTTTCGGGATTATACTATTGTTGTACATTATTATTTTTTTCTTTCACTTATCCATAAATTATTATTATTAATATATTTCACATTACCAATTGCTATAATTTCTATTATCGGAAGTTTACCGGGCATTCTATGTTACTACAATCCACTGCACGCAGATTTTGAAACTATGCAGTCTCCGAGTATGTAAGATGTGTGTATTGTTTTGTTAGATACCCAAGAAATCCTAAAGCAATGAAACAGTTTCGAATTTAGTCTGAAAAAGGCAAATACCTGATTGTGTTCTTTCGCTTATTCTTATGCAGCGTCTACCGGCCATTAAATATTTGCTAATTACGTATTTATTATCAACGCCACTTTTTTATATTCTCGGGATGTAAATAAATGTTGTGCTCCATTAATAAACAATAATATTTTATTGCATTATTCCTTTATATTTAATTTATGGCATTATAATTTATTGTTATACGAGAGTAATTTGTTTGTTTTTTAGCAGTATCCTCCTACATTTTCGGAAACTAGTGTATTTATTATTTCAATAGACGTTTCCAAATTAATTACAAAGATGTTTTACCTCCTGTGAACCGTGAAATGTGACCCTCACGTGACCATTCATGTTTTGGCAAGAAACAACGCGAATCGTAAACCAGCTGAAATTGATAAGGGTAACAACTTTTGAAACTACAGCACTTCTCAACCGGAGGTCTCAGGGTTTGAGTTCGGTACCGGATTTTCGACACTAGCATGATAGATAGGTCGTATTCAGTTGCTGTCGGGAGGAGATTTTTGTGGCTGGCTGCGCTGGTAGGTAGGTTTTCTTTCCGTGGTTTCTGCGCTCAAAATCAGGCGAATGCTGGAGAAGTGTCATAAAGTAACCTCTTTGTCTGTTCCCGGTTGCAACTCAGGGTTTGCGAACCGTGGCATCTTTCGCGTGCAATCTTTGCTCCCTAATCATTTGTCCCCTTACACACACAGACACACACGCAATTATCATATGTAGGCTGACCAACCGCAGGAGCGGGGGTAAACAGTCGCAGGGCCTGTGGCTCCTCTTAGTGTAGGAGGTAACCTCCACTCGGATTCGAGTTACTCGGCGGGCTTACGTCGTTTGCTGCAAGATGGAGGCAGTTAGATGATGATGCGCCACCGCCCTTCGGGCAGGGTTGGGTGTGGGACTCAACCCAAAACTCACATATAGTCCGAGCATGGACTTCCCTGGCAGGCTGCCTAGATTGCGGTGGTACTCACGTCGACAGCTTCAAGGTGGAAGGCAGTGAGACGGGTTGAGGGCCTAGAGACATCCGCCCAATTCTCATGAGTAATTTAGCAGAGATTCGTCCCGGCGTATTGTGAATGAAGCTTAATTTGACTCCATTGCAAACCTGGAAAGCTAGTAGCTCTGGGCTGACAGAGTGACCCCACCCAGACTAAATTGGGGAGTTTCCCATGAAGGGTAAGTGCGTTCCGGCGGGATCCGGATTCCAGTCTGTACGACGTAATGAGGTGCGGATAAAGGCCCAGAGCCTAGGTTCCCGCCGTGGCGAGCAATCCTTCTGGTAGAACAAGAAACAGTGTGGGGTTTATCCCACGCGGCAAGCGTACTGTCAACAAGCATACTGTCATATAATCGGGAGCCTCGAGCTTCTCCCGTGTGGGGTGGTGCCCTGCTGGTGAAGATGCCGGAAACTCCCTTAACCCATGGGCTCTGTTTGGGGTCATTTGTTATCCTAGGCGCAAATTATGTTTTGCAACACTTGAAAGTTATTCAATGAATTTCTCCTTTTACATATGCTATTTACGTCCAGTTTTACATGTGTTGTAAACTTTTCAGTTTATTAAGTTTTCTTGGTTTGAAGTAATTTGATTTTTATGCGGTTGGGATCAGAAATGCTCCAAAATAAATTCCAAGTTACACGTCTCCATTATAAGAAAAATTCTAGATACGATGTTTATTTCCGTTTTATAATATTATATTGTGGTTTCTGAAATATAATCTGGAGTGTTTATGCATTACGAGTTAGTAGTCCTATCGAACTTTCTCATGCTGGTATGATAGGCACCTATGTATAATTATTAGGACATGCTAGAATATTTTTCTGTAAACGGTGTTATTCTTTATTCTTTGGTTTCTAAGTACGATATAGTAAATAAAGAAAGTAAATTCCATCCTTTCCTCAAATAATAATTGCAAATATCTGTTCACGGATTGCTAGTAAACATATGGGTAAAAAGTGAGAGCTCAAATCTGACCCCAAACAAAATCCAGGTAATTAAGAAACAGAGTGGAAAAGTTATGCCTATGTGTAGTTTGGCGCTGTATTTAACTGGCGGCTCCCGTAATAGAACATGCTTTACACTTACTGGTGTAATGGCCACAGCAGTTGACGCACGGCTCAAAAGAGCCAATCGTAATCAAGCAAAGCACTCACAAACATGTCTGAGCATCAGATTGCCACCCCTACAAAGCATGAGCGATGAAGAAACCGGTTTATACAAGAACTTGAGATTGAGAATTTTTATTTTTTAAATATTTAATATGCAGTCTTACTTTACTTAATTTTTATTTATAAATGTAGAAATTGCTCATGTTTTTAGTGTTAATGTTCAAAGTGCAGATATTGTTACTTAGTGTCGAAAATGTCATTTATCGTTACACTTTTAACATTTTCAAGTCTTTATTAACTAGCGAATAAAACTTACGTTTTCAGACAGCGAAATATTTGATATCGTGAGCTCCATTAGTTTGAGTAAGTAAAGCTAATCGCTGTGTGGAGCAGCAGTTCCTTTCCAAAAGAGATCTGCAATCAAAAAAGTTTGGGAAAACAAGACTTAAATGTTTTAGCACTGAATATTGTTCTGCATTCCACCCTCTCGGCGGGTTTCAAGGTAGTGAGTCACTACTAGTGACCTCCGCGGCAGATGCTGTGGAGAAACACGGTGTCTGGATGCAGTTCATCTTCCTCTCAATGGGCGCGCCTCGTGGCTTTCATTTCCCAGTAAAAAAAAGCAGCGCAACGCTTGAATGAAGCGGCTACCCACAGCCGATCTCCATATTGACAGAGATTGAAGAAAAAAGTGAGCGATTGTTGCTATTGCGAGGGATCGCATCGTGTGGCTTAGGCTGAAAGTTTTTTCTTTGGGAAGACGCGCGGTTATGGTTCACTCTTTAATTTCAAATTTTGTTGATTTTTATCTTTTCCCTATCAGATGTATCTGCGTATTTATAATTTTTTGACAAATGGCACTAGTATAAGTGGAAGATAACTTCTTTTTCAAAATTTCAGACAAATATAACAGAACTCTATGGAGGGAATTCTTGTTACATAATTTGTGGTCACACGAACAAAATTCGTTTACTCGCTGACGTTACGAAGTATGTGTTGTGAAGTGAGCGACATATCGTAATATATTTTATTTAAAGATATTTACAAATGAAATTATCATTTTCGATGTTGGAAAAAATGTTAATATATTTTAGATTTATTCAAGGAAAAATTTTTGGGCACTTTTCGATTATATTTAGTGCAAATCAAAAACGATTTTGTTTTCAATATTTTCGTTTTGTTATTAGTGTACGTCACTTTTTTCTTATTGAAATCATTGTATCTATATCCCTTGCAACAACTGTTACTCTAGCTTATATCGTTTCCCAATTTTTCATCGTGCAATTTCTGCTCCATCTGAGCCTTTTAATACACTTCAGAATGCTGATGATATGTAATGATCTAGTTAATAACAAACGATTCACTCTCAGGTCACCTGATAGCCTGTGTTTGATCCAATTCGTTAACCAACTAGTACTCGTTTTTAATTAAAATTATAAGCAGGATAAACTTTTACATTCGTGGCTATAATGCAAAGTTATTGTGTTGAAAAAAATATTTGGCACAACAGTCTATTTTACACTCATTAACTACCAAAAACAATGACTTATGTGTTGGCTGCTTTTTAGAAAATAAATGTTGTTTCCCTGGAAAACGGATTCGATGGTGTAACGGTTAGCGTACCGGACTGTCATACCCGATCAAAGCCGTGGATTTTTAAGGGCAAAAAAATCCTTCGTACGCCTTCCTTCGAAAGGGAAGAAAAGCCGGTTGTCCCATGTTAGTAGATTTACTTGCATGTAAAAGATCCTCAAGCCTAAATGACGCCTCTGAGCTAAATTCAAATCGCCTGTTTCGTCGCCCGAGATAATACCTTCTTTCTCCGCTAGGTGGTGAAAGGAGCGTAGTAGAAATTTGCGTGGTCAGGCGGAAGAGCGGGCCTGATGGCCCGAGTCTCGCCACGTAAAATAAGGCATTAACTAAACTAAACTAAAAAAATACAGCCTTCCCCCACTTCTGGGCGAACGTGCCGTCTCGATTCGATTGCTGCGAAGCCCATTCTCGCTTCCCAACTCCCCTGCGCTATCGCGGCCGGCGCCCTCGCCGGTATAAATAACCAATTTCCCGCTAAGCCTCCGCCAGCAGGGCGTCCGAAGCGGTCGCCGCCCGCGCCCCCGCCGCCCTCGCCGCCAACTGCTGTCCCAGCGTCGCGCAGATAAATTTAGTTATGTAATCGATTCCTTTTCTTCCCCGCTCCGGCCGCAAAACAAGAAAGGATAGGCCGGGAGGCGCGAAGTTCCACTCCCTGCCTTCCCCCCCCCTTTCACACCAGCTGCAGGCCGTCACTTTTCATAGCTCTTGGACAGTCAGCACCGCTGCTTGTGGAGACATGAAATTTTCTGTATCAAGTTGTAAGATTGTTTTAAGTAATATAAAATGTTCACAATGTCAGGAAATGTTCAATGAGAGAAAACTACAACTCTTATTTTCTTGTATTGGTAGTAACGCTTGGCTTATATCATAGCACTAAATAAACCCATGAGCAAATTTCGATGGTTGATTAAGACGTTTGGTTGCAGTTTTACTTCGGAAAGGGATAGTTTGCTCTGTTGGGCGACTGCACTGAAAAAGCAGAAATAAATATCCGCTTACTTCACTTGGTAGAACTTGGAAATCCTACCATTCACCCAACCTTTACCTCTGCCAGTGATACCAACCAATAAAAATATTTGACCGTGCCGGAATTTCAATTTGAGCTCTTAGGTTTCCACGACCAAATACATTCCGCGACGTTCTTAATTCGACAGCTGAGCGCGCCTTTGAAGCCATAATGCTGCTAGTGATACAGAAAACAAAGTATGAAAATAACCATATTTTGACTCAAAATTACTCAAAAAGGATTAAACTTTTGGAGACTCTGTGTAAGTAATTATTTAAATAGTAATACAGAAGAATAAGATAAATATCAGTAATTGTAATGAAAATTGTGACAGAAAATATTTAAATGTTCCACTATTCGAGCACAATTCTTAAAGCAAAACCTCGATCCGTTCTTGAGAAAATTTTCACATTTCCCAGAGATTCCGAAAAATAAAATATACATTTCAAATTTGAAGGACGTCGAATTCTGTCAGATTGATTATCCATTTCGGGAAAACTGCACTGTTTAATGTTGGTCATACACTGCTGCACGGATTCTTCTTCTTCTTGTTCTTCTGCTTCTTATTATTATTATCATTATTATTCCACTACATCACGACTAAAGATGTTATGAGTCGGCTGAATATAAAATCTGTTCCAGCCTGCAGCCAGCTACCTAAGGAGCAAATCTAGGGATTGTCGGCGCCTCTACAATACTTTGCGCAAAATGTGGGCTGTTCCAAATAAAGCAATTTCTTAAACTTACCAGTCTTTTGAACAACCTGGGAGTTTAGCCAAGTTCTATACAAATTTTTGCGGAACAAATCCCAGAGCTCCGATAACTGTCGGGACGACCTGCGCTTTTACGCCCCACATTCGGCTGATCTCGATTTTCAAACTCATGTACTTAAGACGTTTCTCTGCCTCCTTGATAACGACGTTTTGATAGCAAGGTACAGCAACATTGACAAGTAGACACGATTTTTTTCCAAATCCCTGGTAACTATATCCGGTTTGTTTGCCGCTATCGTGCAATCAGTTTGAATTTGTTCGTCATACAATACAGTATACAGCCCAACAGAAGTCACCGATTTTTCTGAGCTTTTGCTTTTCATAGTACTTGGGACATGTGTTCGGAACTTCCAGGGCGGTACAGATCTGCCAGTGCATGTAGCTACACACCCTGTCGTGTCTTTTCAAGTATTCGGTCTTTGCTAGGATTGGACAAGTTGAAACAATGTGGTTAATAGTTTCTACATATTCCTCGCAAATGCATCATTTATCATCTTGGGAAATTTTGAGAACCGCTTTATCATAATATGTTCTCAAGGCCTGATCTTGGGCAGCTATTAGAAGGGCTTCTGATTCTCTCTTCCATCTTCCTCTTTTAAGCCACATCAATGATTGATTTTTATTAATCTGTTCCCTGTCTATTCGTTTTAAATATTGTCCGTGGAGTGATTTGTCTCTCCACGATTTCTTTCACCTTTTTTACGTCTCAAATTTCATGTTAAGTAGCATCAGAAGTTCAGTGTCTCTGTCATTCCGCGAGTCTTCCATAGTCTTTTTCGCAATGCTTCTTGTTACACTGGCAATGCCTCAGTTTCCCCATTCTTCGGTCATATTTCATGACCTGCCTCATTAGTGGGTCATTTCATGCCTTTCCCATCCCGACAATTTCATTGTGCCAGGAAGGTTTAATTTGTCTCAGGCCTCTTCCTCCTTCCTTACGTGACACATAAAGTCTATGTACATCGGCTAGAGGGTGGGCGACATTATGCATCGTTAGCACTTTCATGGTTTTTCAATCCATGATGCGAATTTCCTGTTCAGTCCAGTCTACTAGTCCAAAACTGTATTCGGCTACAGGCACCGCCAAACTACCTATTGCTGATATTCTATTCTTGGAGTTCAGAACGGACTGAATGACAATCTCACTCTTCTGTAATACTCCCTGCGAATTCTCTCTTTTCATTGTGTAGTTCGAGGTCTCACATTCGTCAATGCCCAGGTATTTGTAAGTTTTACCTGGTTCAAGATCTTGAATCACAGTGTTCGTATCAAATTTATTGTTCTCTGACATTGTCATTTTGGCTCTCCTTACATTGATTTTTCTGTCTTTCATCACCATGAAGCCTGTCACCAAATTGAATGTGCGACAACTGTCTAGATAGTAGGATCAAACTAACGCAAAACAGCAGAGGGGATAGCGAATCTCCTTGGAAATTTCCCTGTTAATCTGAATACTTCTTGTTTCTACTACTCCTTTTCCGCTATATATTAGTAACCTGGTATTCTATGACTTCATACCAGCCTTGCAAAACTCGATTAGTCTAGGAAAAATCCATAGATCTCCAGGGTCCTCAAAATCCAATCGTGAGGCACACTGCGAACGGCCTTCTGGTGGTCAATCCAAGCCATGCATAAATTGCCTTTCCGTTTCATTACATAATTGAAGATAAATTTATACAGTAGCAAGATTTCCTTATATCCATAGGAACCTTTAAGACATCCTTTCTGTTCAACTGGCAATCAGATGGTTCTTGTCTAGATGTCTATACATTTTGTCAGCTGTGGCTGCAGTTATAACTTTGTACAATACTGGTAGACCAGTGATTGGCCTGTAGTTCTTCGCCAAAGAGCTGCGTCCCGCTTTGGGTAGCAAATACGTGATGCTGCGAATGAGTCATTCCTGGAGTTCCTTTGGGTTTTCTAAAATTTTCTTAACAGCCTTTGCTAGATGAGAAGGCTGTAATCTTAATCCAATAAATCTCGATCTTATCAATTACCGGGTAATTTCCAACTTCCCATGTTCTTAATTACATGGCAAAGGTGCTATTCCGAGAATTCATTAAACATGTCCACTGTTTTCACGAGTCCATCGGCAGCATCAACTTCAGATTGGAGTCAAGATGCGTTTTTGTTGTACGATCTGGTTTGCTCCCTATTTCCTGCCCAAAATGTTTCGACGTCATCTTTGGAAGAAGGGGTAGCATTGTCATTCGGTTTTTGAAGTCAGACTCCGATAGAATCTCGTCGCGTCTGCTTCAAACAGTCGATTCTGTACACAGAAATCTTCTTTACGTTTGTAATGTCTAATTCGTTAGAGCCCATTCTTGGATTTTCTCGTTTAGCTTCTCAGCTACCATTAGTCTTGTTGTGGTATTTTCAATTAGGTATTTTTGTTCAACATGGGTTATTTTGTGTTAAACTTCAAGTGTGATTTGATTTAGAAGATGCTTCGGCTAAGAGTGATATTCACGCCGGGTGTCGGCTATTCGTTTCATAATTCTTTTCGCCCATTGCGGTATGGTGCTGTTTATTCTGTGTGGCTGTCGGTCGTCGGTGTTCTTGGTTGACCTCAAAATTATCCGAGATATAAGATACCCAGTTGAACATAAGATGTGATTAATTTTCAGTAATATCTAGATCTCTACTTGAGATCTGTACAACCTCATTTAATGAAGAGTTCGCTGTCTCTATCACTCTCTTAGCTCGAGCATTTTCGTAAATTCTTCTCCTCTTTGAAAGAGATTCGAATGGAAGTAGACGAACTCGTTCTATCTCGCATCGGAGGAGGTTCCACATCATGTCCTTATCGTGCAATTCATAGCCAGATGAATTTTTCACTACTGACGGATATTTCACTTAGAAGAGATGAACCTTCAAGAGGACCATCGTGTTTAGGTATATTAGATGGTTCTAAATGTTCGTCATGTGGATACTTGGATCGAAGAACATACTTCGCGTTTCTCTATATGTCTGCAAGTTGTTCTGCTGTAAATTTCCACTGCTGAGTATGTATCTTAGGTGACTGGTAAATTTCTTTGAATCTTCGGTAAGTCTCATATGTGGGTTCCGCTCTCAATGTCTTAAAAACTATATATTTCTGAGACTACCATGTTTTCGCTCTTTTATAGTAAAAGCACCACAGCACCTCCTTTAGTTCATCCCAGGTCCATCTCTGACGATGGCTTCGAGCTACTGCCGACTCCGGGTACCTTGGACTAACATCCGTGGGATGGCTAGACGTCGACAAGGTGACATTAGTTCGCTTTCTGAGTAGGTATGGAACATTGGTAGAACAAGACATGTTAAGATTCATTACATTTCTTATTCTATCAATTTTTCTCATCGGTTTAACCCTCCGGCGGGCGCATCCCATCATTTCCCTTCAGCAGGGGATCCCTTCCCTTCAGTTGGGCATTTATCATCTGCAATTTTCGCGACCATAGGTATTACTTTTGTTATTGAATGTGAAGGAAATATTCTTTATTTATCTTTTTATACAGTTTATTTCATAGTAACTAACTAAATACCAATATTAATATACAAATAATAATATTAACAATATTAATAACAATATTAATAAGAATCTGATCCATCACTCGCTCCCTCCGTGTCTTGGTACGTGTTACATGTCGGGGAATGAATACGGTGCAAACGTATCTTCTAAAGGTTCTTCGGAAACAACGCATTTAAATTTGAATTACTAGTTAGTACTCCAAACAAAGCTCAAGAACAACACAGCAGTAAGAATTCTAATGGATAAAATATGTATATATTATAATTTCATTGACAAAGCGCGTGCGGTACGGGGTGTCGCAACCGTTGCAGACTTCGAATTACTAATGAATAACGGTCGATCGGCAGTGTCTAAAATCGTGATTTGAGTGTCATCCGGTTGAAAATATAATGAATGAAGAATAACTATGAGCTCAATAGTGCGACACCAATTATTTACACGAAATCAACAAAAATGTAAGAATGCGTCACTCAGTGCCGCTACGCGCCCGCCGGAGGGTTAAAGTGATGATTTGCAGGTACCAAGTTCGAGTTCACAGATCACACTTAACCCATCAGTTATGTCCTACCCTCCGTTACTGCGACCCACAGTGGCTTCGGGACATCCCCCAAGGGCTCAGCAAGCGTTCAAGCTCCGATTGCCATTACTAAACCCTTTGGGATTTTCACTCACTGCTGAAGGCCGCGTCCTTCGCTGACTTAAATAAATAAATAAATAAATAAATGTCTTTATTTGTGGCGAGGCTGCGTGGCAAGGTTCCTGCCTCCACTCAGTGGCCTGGTGTGGCAACAGAATTTCTCTCCTGCCTCATGGGGCACTCAAGCTTCACCATCAACTGCGAGGTCGTGTACTCCCTAGGTGGTTGTTGTTATTATTATTACTATAATTATTATCATTATCATTATTTACCTTCACTGAGGTGAGATGAACTGGAGTGCTGTGGAGACTTCGCAAATAAAATTTTAGATTCTCTGTATTTTGTTGAATGTAAAATTAAAATATTTTGCCTGATAAAGTTGCTACTCTTAAATGCAGAATTAATAATAAATCGAATCTAATAGCATACAAATAGTACCTTAAGTGCCAAATTAAGTTGCTCATTTGTAAGTTATATGTAAATTTCAATCTAAAATTAGATTTGTTATGGAACAGGGTATTTGCTTGAAACGTTTCGTGTGTTGTCTTTGGTACTGTTACATATTATTGTTTCCTAGCCCGTTGTAGCGAGGCCACATGAGCGTGGGTTAACGACGTACTGGTTACGTGTTGCTTTGATAAGGGAATACACGCAGAATTATAGAAGCCAACAGATAGCGATACCGAAGACCATTGAAGATTCCTGCTCGAAGTTGTAAATAAATGTAGAAAATCTATGAAAATTTGAACTTTCCTACGTATTTGGAGAGCAGAAAAGAAGCTCCATATGCTCAATCTTATGTTCCTTTCTGTCTTTGCATTTTAGATTTTCATTTACAGATCTGCCATCCTCATCCATTTACAGATCTCTCCATCCTCATAATATTGAAAGAATGGAAAAGTTTCATTTGCTTAAAAATTGTGAATTATTCTTAAAAATAAGGGAATATGAAGAAATATAGATTCATTATTTCAAAATTAAAGTAATCAAAGTAGACGTTTTCAATATAAGTTGTAAACGTGAACTGTAATTACTATTTCCCTCCCCCCTCAGCTGAAATCTGTTTAGGAAATCAGTCTTAGCGACGGAATAAACAAGGTAGACCCTGTTCCCTGCTTTCAAGAAAAACATGCTTCACAGAACTGAATCTAGCATTGAAATTTATTTTCAAAGAGCAAGGTAGAAGTCATCGTGCTGAGACCTAATCCTGACAGCAAATCGAGGAACTCAGATTGGTAGCTGGTAGCATCAGAGAAGGCAGATACCGGCCTGTCTTCTCAGACATAATATTTAAGAAAATAATTCCCGTGAAGATGAGAGGAAAGGCAAAATAAAATCGTGGAGCCTCCTTATTGGCGGAGGGCACATCTCTTCGCTGAAATAGATTTGTCTTTCTCGCTCGTGGTATTGCATTTCGCTGGTATTTGTCTGTGTGACATAGTGACCTATGTGTGGCGTTATGCATCAAAAGTCTCCACTAATAAATTATTTTTTTGTGTGAGGATAGCTTTGCGACAACCACATTTAAAGATCATCACCAGGAAAGGTTTCCACCTTGATCCTGCTGTACACCCCTGGATGCCTTTGATTCATTTTCGATAAAAACGAGCCACATGTTAACGAAGACTGATAAGTTTTGCACTTAAGCACCGAGAAGACACTGAAAAATGATTTAAAAATGATCCCCTGAGATAAAAAACGTACATTTTTGAAGATCGCCTAGAATTTATTATTATTTTGTAACCACGAATTTATTATTATTTTAAAAACGTTTCGTTAGATCTAGATGTTTTGTGGCTTTGCGGCTGTTTTCGAACGTTTGAGAAGGCAGTTTCTTTAGTCAAATGTATCAGTAATATCAATAGTTATCCATTTAGAGCTTTTCCCGACTGAATCAATGCCCCTCTGAGGAGATACCTGGCGACGAAAATCCCCCACCAGCCAACGTGTGGGTCGGCGCCGGGTCTCACTAACCTCTAAAGGGAAACACCGAAATCTCCCGGAATAAAACATTCACTGCATTACAGGTAGTAATGACCATACCAGTTGACGTACCTAGAAAATAAATCAGTCAAGAGTTTTCCAACTTCCGCATCGTACAACAAATCCGCTTGAATGTAAGTCGCATGCTATTAAACGGCCGCGAGCCAGTCTGGTGTTGACTCGCGCGCTCAGGTCCACAGGCAGCGAAGGTTCAGTTGTTTTGCTTGAAAATACTCGAGAGGTTTGAGGAGGTGAGAGGGGGAGGTCAGAACTACGGGTGCGCGTCTCTTGACCGGACATCGCAGCCCAACGGCCACGGCGAAGCGGCGAGCACCCGGCGCGCAGGCTCCCGGACGCCCGCGCGGCCGAGCACACAAGCACCTCCCCGGCAAATGAAGAGGCTCCGCACGCGAGGGCCCTGCGCCCGGTCAGGTCCAGCCAGCCCCGCCCCCTCCACACCCACCCCCAGCCCCGCTCCCTCCAGCCTCGCCCCCACCACATCCCCCAGCCCCGCCCCCTCCACGCCCACCCCCCAGCCCCACCCCCTCCACGCCCACCCCCAGCCCCGCCCCCTCCACGCCCACCCCCCAGCCCCGCCCCCTCCAGCCTCGCCCCCTCCACACACCCCAGCCCCGCCCCCTCCACGCCCACCCCCCCAGCCCCGCGCCCTCCAGCCCAGTGCTCTCCAGCCCTGCGCCCTCCAGCCTCGCCCCCTCCAGTCCCGACCCCCAGCTCCGCCCCCTTCAGCCACGCCCCCTCCAGCCACGCCCCCTCCAGCCACGCCCCCTCTAGCCACGGCCCCTCCCCCAGCATCCACACCTACCCTCGCTCCCCTGCCCGCGCCCAACCCTGTCTCCGCACCTGTCCCACGACTTTCTCCACGCCCCTTCATCTCGACCTCAACTCCACCTACGGTCCCAATCTCCCCTCCACCACCACCCACCCCAATCTTGTTCCCGTGCTTTTCCCCGTCTCTTAAGCCACGCCCCCGCGCCCTACACATTAACTCCTCTCACCCACCCCTTCATCTCGTCCTCACCCCTACATACACCCACTGTATTACCCCCACCCCACCCCAACACCGCCCCCAGCCCGTGTATTCGAACTTCTCCCCGTCACTTAACCCACCAGCGGTCTCCACCTGCTCCGCGCCCCTTACCCGCTCCCCGCCCTGTTATCTCGACCTCGCCCCCACCTACGCCTGCTGCCTTCCCCCCACCCCAACAGTGGCCCCAGACCTTGTCCCCGAACTTCTCTCCGTCTTTTAAGCCACCAGCGCTCTCTATCGCACCCCCCTCCGCCCTCATCCGTTCCGCCCTTGTCTCGACGCTGCTCCCTTCCCGTAGCCACCAACGCTTCCGTTTTCTGCCTTGTTTGCAAGTTGTTTCCCAATTTCAACACGCGCAGAACTTGCCCTGCAGTTATTTTCTCTCATCTAGTCCTTATGAACAACTGATAATATTTGCAACACTTACATACTGTGCGTAATCATATTATTTGCACCCTCTTACAACATGAAATCGTAGTCTTGCGACGTTCACTCTTTCAATATGGTTTTTGACTTCACGTTTACGTCGTTCCATTTAATTTCCTTCTTTTTTATTTTTCTTATTTCTTTTTTATCCAATAAAGTCCTCCATCCGAAACACCTTCCACTTCCGCTCGTGTCTTTCCTATTACTCTCCCTTCCTCTGTTCAATCTTTTTTGTTCCTCTCTATCTCTACTGCAGCTCTCAGAGCTCTCCGACCCCCTACTCCGTCTGACCGTCCGCATTCGCCCTTGACCTCTGCGACCTCTCGCGGCCGCTGCTGCCGAATCTCCTGCGCTCCACGGACCCGTTCTATCAGCCCGCCCCGCCCACCTGCCCGCGCTGACACGACTCGCCGCCGGACTCGGGGGTTACACTCTTCCCGCCCTTCCGTTTCATCCCCCTACCACAAAGTACCTTGCGTACGATCATGCCAACTCTCCATACCCACACCCATCGACCCCACCATCCGCTTTCTGTCCTGCCCAAAGGCACGCCTCGACATCCCAGCCGCTTCTCCTCTGCACTCCCTCTCTTTCCAACCGCGCAGCATCCCCGAGGTTTTTCCTGACCAACCCTCCCATCTACTCTCATCCATCCTTAACACTGCCTACCAAACCCCAACACGTCCAACCCACTCCAAAATATTCCATCCCATCCAAACGCACTTAAATACTCTCCCAATTTCCTACCACACGGAAAAATCTTCAACACTTGCTCTAACGTGCCCTATCGAGTATTAACGTACACCGAACACCCTAACGCACCGCAACGCTCCCCAACACATCCCGACGCTCCCCAACACATCCCAACGCTCCCCAACACATCCTAACGCTCCTCAACACATCCTAACGCTCCTGAACATATCGCAACGCAACTCAACACATCCCAACGCTCCCCATCACATCCCAACGCACCCCAATACCCCCCAATAAACCCCTAACGTAATCCCATCCCACTCCAACTCACTCCCAACACACGCCAACACCCCCAACACCCCTCCAACACACGCCAAAACCCCCAACACCCCCAACACCCCTCCAACACACCCCAATACACCCCAACCACATACATCCCAACACATCCCAACACACCTCATTACATGACAACAGTCCAACACACTCCAACATTCTTCAGCGAACTCCAACTGACTCACTTCATCTTTCCATTTCCGCTGAACCTAGTTTTTTCTCTCTCAAATCCCTCTTCAACACGCTCTAACTCAGATAACAAGCCCCAACATGAACCAATACTCCCCCCACCCTCAACCTACCTCAACGTGTCCAACTCTCCCCTACACACCCCTAACACGCCTCAATCTCCACAGTTTCCACCACGTCTGCTACCTTTCCTACTCACCCCCTCCCCCGCCCTCCCCCGCCCTGCCCCGCGCGCACCGTGCCGGTAGGAGAGCCCTCCGCACGCTCATAACGGCGCCGATTAATTTTTTTACGGCTGCCTGCGCAGGCAGCGAGTGCTCGACCTGGCCGTGCCTCTCGAGGCGGCTGCCCTCGTCCGAACAAGCAGCAGCAGCAGCGGGGCAATGGAAAAGGGGCCCGATTTGTGCGGGACTTTCTCTTGCGCCGCCAGCCGAAGAACCAATGAATAGAGTCTTGAGTCTTTGTTCACGCCACGAAAGATCCGGTTAAGAGGTTGGAAGAGACTGGAAAGACTTGTAAAAGGGTTAGATTTCGGGTGAACATATTATATTTAAACTTGGGTTTCAAGACGTTTTGGAGATACGAGTTGATAAACATCTTTTTAAACGCGATTGAATAATCCTTGAAATGAACGGAGTCGAGTGGAAAATAATGATTAAAATTCAAAACAATCAACACCTAAATACAAATTAAGTATATGATAAAAATTTTGTTTTATTGTGAAAATATTGTTGAATCATTACGACACTTTTTTCTTCCAATGAAGATCAAAAACTACAATATTATAAGGAAAATTAGACGGATATTGAGATTTGCAAATATTCTCACTATTTTATTTCAAACGAGATAAAACAACTAGCTGAAAAGTTAACATGTGGAAGTACGTCTTTGCATTGTTTTTTTTTATACAGAAGAACCTCAACAACTTCTTTCTCAAAATATGAATGTTCTGTATTTATAATTTTTCCTCTTCTTTTTCAATAGATATATCTTCATTAATTTAGTTAAATCTGCATTTCTCCGTTATTTGGCGTTTTTTGTATGCTTGAATCAAGTGAGTAGTCGGCTCGGCGTGTCCTGACTCAACGCTTATCTGTTTATGATAAGTTTTAAAAACTTTATGAGACAGCAGAAATAGCCAAATCTTAAACGAATTATTTTTAGGACCTCTAGAAACTCGGATTCTTAATCTTTCATCCCATTTCTACTCTTCCCTATCATCTTGTTCAGCCACTCATCTGTACGCTTTAGATACATCTGTCAATATTTACACAGGAATCAAATCACGATATTCCAAATACTTACTACATCCTCCTTAATTAGCTGTAAAACAGAATCAAATATTCCTTAATTTAAAATGTATTTGTACTCTAAATATTTCATGGATTTTTCTGAAGGATCCTTCCTGGGTATCGTTAGTTGTTATTTTCTAGTGTAATTGCTTCAAACATTGTACACATATGATGAAATGTAAGTTCAAAAACCCTAGTATGTTAATGTAACCTAAAACTCTTGAAAGACATAATCTTGTCGAACAAGGATAATAAGTAATGTTTTTTTAAAAAAAAGTGCTTATCTGCGGGAAAGCACTACGGGCTGATGGCTGTCCTGTCAGCCCACATTGAGGTGGGCGGTGGAGGGATGTAAGAAAAGGAGATAGGGGGAAGGGGAGGGGGAGGGGAGGCGAGGCGTTGGGCTCCAGTCCAATGAAAGATGAAGGGCTCTCGAGTAACTGGAGCGGGTCACCGCTGGCAATCTGACTGGAATTCTTGCATTTAAAAAGCCCTGATCTTGAGGGTTAAACCCGCAACAACCATCAGGATGCAGGTAACACGAAGGTGGTGTTTCCCCAAGCAAATCAGGATCCGACGGATTTTATTCGTGACGGACGGATTCCGTTTCGTTATCTTCCGTAATTACTGATGAGGGGGCAGTGTACCTGCAGCACTGTATTTGAAATCGTTAGTAATTACTAGATTTTAAAATAATTTCAAACATTAAACTCAAATGCTCATAATGTTTAATAATGTCCTTTGAATGTGTTAGAGTTTATGGTCTGAATAAAATAATAGTGTCTGGAATTCATGAGTATTACAAGAAGTTAAGTATTTTCTGAAGTTATACCGACAAAACGCAACCACAGATGAACTAAAAATCATTATTAACGGTCGGTGTGCGTTAATGATTTAACGGTCCGTCGTCCGTTAAGAATTGAAACGAATGAGTTTCAGGTGAAGAAAACGTATGACTAATTACATTAATGAAAATGTATTTCCTTTTCATGATTTTTATAAGTAGGTGGTATTACGAAAAATATTAAACTTTAAATGACTGATATCAGAAATAACGGATTTGGTATGTTATGAACAACCGTTCTGTGCTTGGTTCAACGACATTAATAATTAGAATAGTCGGTATTATTGAAATTGTCTCTATGGCAAATATTATTATTATTATTATTATTATTATTATTATTATTATTATTATTATCTCCGCGCAGCGAATGCGCGCCCGCTCGGAGCAGAGGAGCGCTGGGGCGCGCAGCCGGCGGGGCTTCCGGGAGAGGAGCGGCGGCGCGGCTC
Source organism: Acheta domesticus (assembly GCA_031308135.1). Lineage (NCBI taxonomy): Eukaryota > Metazoa > Arthropoda > Insecta > Orthoptera > Gryllidae > Acheta > Acheta domesticus. The sequence goes on from JAHLJT010004567.1 coordinate 183,062,263, forward strand.
CAGGGCAGCATTCCAGGAAACGGACTGGCGGGGGAGGGGGAGGGGCGGGCGGGTCTGGGGGATATCGATCCTCGCGGCAGCTCAGGAGCTCATCACTACCTTGCGGGAAATTGCTGCCCGCGGAAGAAATTGCTTAATGCGTTTTACGAAATAATTTTCGCATATCATCGTTCATCTACATTTACACCCTACCACTATTCTCTTAACGTCGTTCTCAAAGGAAAATGAGTAAAATTTGATTTGACAAATACACTACTTCAGCGATAACTCTCCACATACCAACGACTTTGTAAGAGGAACAACAATTGTATTTCACACAAAAGTATTTTGCGGAAAAAAGTTTAGGTGACCATGAAATAATAGAAAATCTTGAAGAAAATGTATAGAAAATATTTGTTCTTGAGTAAAAAGTTTGTTATTGGCTAACGGTTTTACGTTGTAGTTACAACTATGAAAAATAAATTTTCTGTTACCTTATACTTCTGAATTGGATAAAATAACGATTCTAAGTGCGAGTTGATTGCGCGAGAAAGTGATAATCGCTCGCAAGTGACTCGCGAGTTCGCACGTCGGCTGAAGCGCGAGCCGAATCACTCGTCTGCCGGCGCCTCGAGGGAGAAGAGACTGTGAAGGAGCTACGCAGGAAGCGGGAAGGCGAGAAAGGGAGAAGACGGCCAAGGAAGGGAGAGAATGGTCGACAAGACGGCAAGAAAGGGAAGGGAGCGAGTATGGGAGAGGTTGAGTCAAGAAGGAAGGGGAGAGATTGGAAAAAATGCGAGAGAGGGAATGGTGAAAACGGAGAGAGTATGAGGGTACAGGAAAAGTATGAGCGAAAGGGAGACATGGGCGAAAAAGGGAGGGGATGGTGAGGAGGATGAGGGATTGTGCGAAGAAAGGTAAGGCATAGGTTGATCGAGAAAGGGATGAGAAAGTATTAGGCGAGAAAGGAGGGGATGGTCAGGAGGTGAGGTTTGGGTGAGAATGGGAGGGGTGGTGAGGAAGGGATGAGTTTACGAGAAAGGGAGGGGATCGTGAGTAGATGAGGGTTTGTGGGAGAAAGGGGAAAGGATGAGTTGGCGAGAAAGGGAGGGAATGGTGATGAGAAGAGGGGTTGTACGAGAAAAGGAAGATATTCCCAAGAAAAGAATATGATCGTGGAAGGAATTGAGTGGGCGATAAATGAGAGAGGCGAGGAAGAGACAGGCTGAGCGAGTAAACCGGGACGCTGCACTGGCGGGAGAGTGGGGTGAGGCGGTGTTGGGAATACCAGAGGGAAGTTAGGGGGCGGGGAAGCGGCGGGGAAACGGGAGAAGCGGCGAAGTCTCGGCGAAGAGCGGAGGCGGGCGGAATGGGGGGGGGCGAGGAGGGCAACCCGCGGGCTAATTAGAGTTAATTGCCCGCCGCTAATTACAGCGGCGGGTGATTCCGTCGTTCCTGCGCCCGTCGGGTGGCGGCGCGGGCGGCGAGCGCTTCCTGCCCGAGGAGGCAGCGAACAAGGCAGCAAAGGACGCCGCGGGGGCCTCCGCCGTTCATAAGCCACTCTGCGCTCACACACACACACACACACACACACACACACACACACACAATGGGCAATTACACGGGCGACTCTTCAAGAACCAAGCCGCAAACGGAAGGAAATGTTAAATCTTGGCTTCTTAATGTGCTTAAATAAAAGGAATATTTCGTTGTTTATTCACTGCTTAATCTTTCGTTGCAGCACGAACTGTTGATTTAATTATTTCGTATTGACAAGTACGTCTTGTGTACTTTGGCTGCGTATCGGAATGTAACGGACTGGTGTGTGGGGTTACCAATGCGTTAAGGGAGAAAATTCATATAAACGGTTAGTAATATTAGAATTGAGAAGGTATTTATTAATACAGTCCGGTAACTAAATAGAGCTCTATGTAGAAGTGAAAACCAAATATAACTAGGGAATATGTGATGTTCGACATTAGCTTCGGGAAAATTAATAAAAAAACGTAATTTGTTTCCCTCATAGTCCAGTCCCCTTTTCTTTATAAATCCACAACAAAACATGAAATTAAAGCACAGTAAAATAGAATACAAGTTAAATTTTCCCAATAAAACTATACAACTTGTATTTACAACAATCTAACTCAGACAAAATAAGTCCTGCAACTGATTTTAGACATTCACTTCGAATGTGCTGGCGGTCTAATAAAATTCCGACTTCAAGTGGATTTCTTTTAGACACGCAGTAGATAATTTTTAATTTTCCTCACAAAATACGAAAAGGCATTAAACAGCTTGACTCGTGTCGCGAGCACAAATCTCAGGCATAAGAATCGCGACAGAAAAGTTCGCGTTAACACGCGTTATCTTGTTTCTTCTCCCCGTCATGTTTGCCCATTACTTTTCGTTATCAGTTGGTTGAAGGCGGCGGACCGGTTCTTCATCACACCCAATTTCTCCAGTCCGCCATGACCTGCGCCTCTCCCGGCCCCGCCGCCCCACCATCCCGCCGCCAAGCATCTTCGCTACCATTTCCCCGCCGTCTCTTTACCCCCGTTCCCCTTGCCACGCTCTACAACACTCTTCAACGCAGCCCCTCACAGCGCCATTCCCCTCTTAGATCGCACTGAAACCACATCTTCCAGCCGCTGCCCCCATTGCGCCGACCTCCACAACACGCTCCCCGCCATCCCGCCTTCCCCAATCGTGCCGCTCACCTGCCTGTCCGTATCCTTACCACCTCGTTTCCTTCGCCTCGCTTCTTTCCTTTATACTTTCTCGTGTTTTAGTCCTTCCCCGCACCCCGCTCTTCTCGCCACCCGTCAACCCGCCCCTCTTGCCACTCCACTCCGCTTCATACCTCTCCTCTCACTCCGCCTCTCACCCCACCCTCACGACTCACACCGCTCCTCACCCTGCCCATCGCCCTACCCATCGTCCCACCCATTGCCCCGCCCATCAACCTGCCCATCCCCCGCCATCACCCCGCCCTTCACCCCGCCATCACCCCGCCCATCACCCCGCCCATCACCCCGCCCATCACCCCGCCCATCACCCCGCCCATCACCCCGCCCATCACCCCGCCCATCACCCCGCCCATCACCCCGCCCATCACTCCCCCATCACCTGGCCCATCGCCCCGCCCGTCACCCAGCCCGTCACCCAGCTCGTCACCCAGCCCGTCACCCAGCCCGTCACCCAGCCCGTCACCCAGCCCGTCACCCAGCCCGTCACCCAGCCCGTCACCCAGCCCGTCACCCAGCCCGTCACCCAGCCCGTCACCCAGCCCGTCACCCAGCCCGTCACCCAGCCCGTCACCCAGCCCGTCACCCAGCCCGTCACCCAGCCCGTCACCCCGCCCGTCACCCCGCCCATCACCCCGCCCATCACCCCGCCCTTCTCCCCGCCCATCACCCCGCCCTTCACCCCTGCCCTTCACCCCGCCTTCACCCCGCCCTTCACTCCCCATCACCTCGCCCATCACCCTGCCCGTCTTTCCGCCCATCTCTCCGCTCTAAACACCGCCTCCTCTGCTTCTCCTCGTTGCATCGCTACTCTGCCGCCCACTCCTCGCTGCCCTGCGCGGAGCCGCATTCAGAGGCCGCATGAAAAGGGGGCGCAAGAGCGGTGGCGCGGCGTAATAAAGATCGCTTAATCTGGCGGCGCGAACGTGCGGCCCGGTCGCTCGCGTCTGCGAACACGATAGCTATCGCGCTGCATCGCACGCCCCGCGGTTTACGGCCGCGGAAGATACGGCGCGCTAGATACTGGTAGAGCCACGTGCCCTGCTGCGCCACCCGTCAATGTAGGCTTCTTCTGCTGCTTCTTCTTCATTTTCTTCGAATTTTTCTTCTTCTTCTTCTTCGTCTTCTTCCTTTGCATCTCCTACTACGGTTTTAGTTGTTAGAGTTTTTCAAGTTTTATCTAAGACACGTGAAAGTAGTTGGGCTTTAATGTGTTTTTTTTACTCCCATTGTATTATTCTGTCTTTTGATGGTTACAATCTGTAGCATAATCGAACTCATTACGATACAGATTTCATTTTGGTACAGGTTCTTGAACAATCGTAGAGAAGTTCACAAACCAAGTATTGACACTTAAATTAATTAATGAGAATCGTTCAAGTAAATGTTGCTTTCGACTTTGTACATTAAAATGGCATTTAATATATTATGCTTGTCAATTTTAATTTCTTTTATTATTAGTAATTTTCAGGTGGAATATTATTTAAAACAAATTGGATAGTAATTTCACTTTGATCCTATTTGACTAGCGGCGCTGTGGTAGTGGTAGAGGTAACATTTGACTGATGTTAAGATCAGAATGCAAGTCAATTTATGTTATATGTTGCTGCCGTGTGGTTGAGTTGTTTAGTTGAATTGCTTAGCTGAAAATGTCTAGTAAATCAGAGGTTGAGTTGGCTCCTCCAGAAGTAAGAGAAAAACCGAAAAGAGTGACCTCGGAATTATCGGCGCAACTTTCGTACTCTCTCGCAGGCAGACTGGTAAATCAAAACCACCTGCGTCAGGTTAGGGTAGCTGTCCGCTAGGTTGCCTTGGCTGAATCCTGCATGTCAACTACCACGAAACCACTCAATGCAAAAGTTTAACTTATAAAACTTACCATAAGTTGTAGAAAAAGTACCGTATGAAAATCGATGTAATGGATATTAATGCATTCGTGTGAACTTCGATGCGATATTTGCTTGTTCCTCGAATCGTAATAACACACTCGTGTATTAATACCCATTACTACAGCATCTTTTCATAATGTACTATTACTTAATATGACAGCGTAGGACCTCAACGCCAGAAGAAGTCACCAACATCAGAAAATGACCCCAAGATATCTTCAGCGAAGAAAATCTTGAGCGAAGATGGCTTGAGGCGCCTCGAGGGGTAGATGGAACTCATAGCCAAAGTGACGGCAACCATCTAGGGGAGAGCCCCCGATAGAAAACAAGTAGAAGTCAGAATGCTTCAAGTCGGCAGCGCCGACGTCTGCCTACTTAGCTGTGGGCTGGTAACTTACACTAAGGAATAATTATCCACTCTCAATCTTCACTGTAAGCCAGATAGTTACATACGACGACCAATGCATGCCAAGGAAAAGAGAAAAGGAATTGCAGAATCAATGAATGTAGCCACATGGAACGTGAAAGGCCTGGGTATGAAAGACAGAACTCTATAAGATTCTAAATTAACGGAAAACACAAATAGCTGTAATAACTGAGACTAAGAAGAAATTGAAAGGAACAAAAGAATTAGATAACTAGTGTAATGATATACAGTGGTGTGTCAGAGGGTGTGAGAACAAAAGCTGGGTTGGCCATACTGATTCACAAAATGTTGAAATCTAGAATAGAGAACTATACGTATGTGAACAAAAGAATAATGACGGTAAGAATAAAAGTAGATAGAGGTCATCTGACGGTGATAGGTTATATGCCCCTGAAGAAGAAAGGAACACAGAAACAGAAATATTATACAAATAGCTATAAAAGCAAATTGATAATACGAACAACAACGATAGTCTTATAATATGTGGTGATTTTAATGCCCTAGTAGGTATTATACCTATCCCAGGAATTGTCGGAAATCGGAGCGAACAATACTTGAATGAAAATGGTAAAGAGCTGAGAACATTTGCTTCCACCAACAATTTAAAAATTACAAATACTTTCTTTAGGAAAAGAGACATAAACAAATACACGTGGTGTGCCCGACGACAGAAAAAATGTCTGTTTTTCCGTCCGTCACCACATCCATCCATCTGCCCGCCCGTGTGTGTGTTCGTTTCTGGTCATCGCTAGCCCCCAAACCGTTCAGACGATTTTCTTCAAAATTGATATTCTTTGGTCGATTTAAAGAAACTGCAGTCCTTTGAGTTTGAGTAGAATATTTTCGTTTTGGGAGAATTTTCCTTGAGTCCTCAACATTTTCGAAATTTTCTCAAAAACAGCCTTAATTTTTTTTATTAATTTTTGCCTTCGGATGGCGTAAATAACTTTGTATAACAGCGCACATCTAGCTCAGCGCACATCTCTTTTTGGTTGAAGTACGTTCTTTTCCAAAAATACCAATCGTTGAAGATTTTTTCGGCTTCTTCTTACAACTTACGAAATTGAAGGTAAAGATTTTTCCTGAATAAATTTTTCCTGACTTCTTGTGCAAAGACACCTTTTGAAATAAAGTTACACACAATTTCTCGAAAATGATGAGTAGTTTGGTAGTAGCCTGGAATATAGGCTTGGAAACAATTATTTTCAAAAAACGTCTCCACATGTTTTTTTTAAATTTTTTCCTCGTAGGTAGCAAGGGACGATTAAAGAAGTGGAGCTGGTACCATTTTTTACGAACTTTCAAATTGCGAAAGATAAACATTGTAAAATTTTAGTTTTGATGATAAAGATATTTTCTTAAATAAATCTGTTCAAAAAAATAGTTTTTTTAAATAAGGTCTTATGTACAATTTTTTTAAAGAGAAGTATAAATGTAATTTCAATTTGTTATTTCAGTGTTTTTAATTCTGAAAAAACTGCTACATTTTTTTAATTATTTTTCCCACGGATACTGCTTCGGATGTTTTTAACTAGTGGTGCTACCGAATGGCACAAACTTTCCTGTATTAGTTTTCTATTTTCTTGGGTCTTCGCTAGCTATTTAGAATTGCCACATACTCTTTCTTGCCAGCTACCATCTATCATCCGCTAAAAGTACATTTTTTTGTCATTTTCTTAATTTTTCGGTTTCCTATTGGTAGAGCAAAAATATTAATTTTAGAATATTATAGAACACAAAAATCTAGCCGTAAATGGCAATTTTCTTTTAAAAATTATGTGCCGTTTAAGAGAAAATGGCGTTTTAGCACTACTAAAAATGCGAAATTTGAAGATCATTTTCACAGAAAATGTTTGAGTTTTCAAAATATTTTATTTGAAGTTATTTGAAGCACTTACACTCACAAATATAATAATGTTTACAATTGCTGGTAATGTGCATATTAAATATGTGAGAGATCTTTCAAACAATTTACATTTATATAATTTTTGAAAAAACAAAATAACTCAAAATAAACTTTACGTCATATTAAAGAGTGTCACTATCACTATCTGTTACAAAAGTTTCAGAAAAAATTTGCAGCCGTATTGAGAAAATGGCGTTTGAACATGTCTGAAAATGCCGAAATTTGAGATACTTTTCACAGAAAACGGTAGTGTTTTCGAGAAACTTTACTTCACATTATTTAAAGCATATATACTCGTAAATATAATAATGTGAAAAAATCGTCGATAATGTAAATATTAACGACGTGAGAGAGAAGTAAAAAAATTTAGCATTTTTGTAAATTTTGAAAACACCAACCAATAGAGTAATATGTCATTTATGTCATCTGATAGAGTACATTTACCACTATCACTACCAAATGTTTAAAGAAAAACTTTGGAGCCGTTTTTGAGAAAATCTTGTTTTTGTAATTTTTTAATGTTGCAAATATTGCACGCAATATTGCACGAAAACTACTAACATTTTGAGAAACATTTACCTGACCTTTATGAAAGAACTTAATATGCAGAACAAATTTTATTTGAAGAAAAAATCTCTATCTTCAATTTTGTAGCTGGAGAATGACGCCGAAAAAAATGCAAACTTTCAAATTTTCAAACATTTAGAGTTATCCGTGAAAATCGGACCTATGCCATGTTAATAAGTGTATTTTACTCTACTCATACAAGAAATTTAAAGAAAAGATTTTGAAAATCCCCGGGGGGCTTCATATAAAGTACCCCTAAATTTTGAAAAATCTTTTTCAAAATCTCAAAGCATCTACTAGAATCAAATCGACCGGGGAATATCCATTTTGGAAGAAATTGTACGTATGGTTTAGGCGCTAGCAGTGTTCTCAGACGGACGGACAGACGGACGTTTTCCTTTCAATTGGTTTTTTGGTATCAAGGACCTAGAAAACAGGATTTCTGGCTACACCACGTGTTAGGGGATTTTTTTCTTAATTTAGCAACAGGTTTTATCCACTTTTTCGTTTTCACGGCCCCGCAATTAATTTTTTTCCGCCGATAATTGGCCATTTTTTCGCGCAGCATTACATAACTTTCCCTATACTACGTATATCACTCCGTGTATATGTACGTATACGGGAAAGTCAAAAATGGGCTGGTACAATTTTTGGCGAACTTTCAAATTGCAGAAGGTTAACATTGTAGCATTCGTTGATCTTTCTAAATTTCGAAAATTGCAAAAATAAAAAAAATAATAAAAATAAATAATCCGAGAATCCACTCGACAGTTTTTCAGCGTGGGAAACTTGATTTTGCCGTGCAGCGACTGGAGGAGTCGCAGTCGCACACCTGACGTGTTTCTCTGAGGTCTAGAGATTTTTGAAAGTTAGAAACATTTCTTGCAGGTTCAGTTTAAATAGTAGTAATAGTAATGCTAGTGGTGGTGGTGGTTGTGATTTGGTAGGGATAGGGGTGGTAGTGGTTTGGTAGTGATAGTGGTGGTGGTGGTTTGGTAGTGATAGTGATTGTGGTGGTGGTGGTTTGGTAGTGATAGTGATAGTGGTTTGGTAGTGATAGTGGTTTGGTAGTGATAGTGGTTTGGTAGTGATAGTAGTTTGGTAGTGATAGTGGTTTGGTAGTGATAGTGGTTTGGTAGTGATAGTGGTTTGGTAGTGATAGTGGTTTGGTAATGATAGTGGTTTGGTAATGATAGTAATAGTGGTGGTGGCGGTGGTGGTACTGGTGGTAGTGGTAGTGGTAGTGGTAGGAGAAGGAGGAGTGTCGGTAGTAGTATAATATTGCGTTGCTGTTACAAAGAACGCGAGAAAGTAAGTTTGGTTGTAGCCTGGCTAATTTTCACTTGTTATAAGGGGCAAACTTACTTTGGCATATAAACTGAGATTTTAAAAAAAGCTGTACTCAAATAAAACGGAAATATTCTACGATATGTTACTGTTTGTTTTAAATGTTTTATTGACGTAACAATGTAAATAACAACACACCCCACTCACCTCTTGCCTTCACTCGTATTCTTCTCCAGTAATTAAAAAAAATAACCCATCGTCTAAAATAAAATAACTCGTCTTAGCTACAACCAGACTCCCAATCCATGCCCCTGTACGTCGGAAAGGAGCGTGTAGCGATAGTCAACTACTACCATTCGTGTTCAATCACCTTGTAGATATTACGGCACTTAAATTAACGTGTTTCTGCCAATGCCTTTAGTCGATGTGCAGCTCGGGACTCATTCTATTTAAAATGTTTCTCAACTGCAATACATAAAATTATTCGAGGAGAGAATACCAGAAATTTTCTCTATTAAAAATTTTATTTATTGCATTCATTGATAATGTAATTACCAAACAGGACTCTTTAACGTGTCTCGCTCGTCGTTTAGCGGCCGACGAGAACTTTCTTATATCTTCTTTTATCTTCAGGAATAACGGTTAATTCTGTTTCAAAACAGCCGTAGTCACATCCTTCATGCTTGTATAACAAATTTAATTTAAATTGTCCTGCTGGTAGTTTTGGAAATTTCTCCATAGGTAATAGTTTGAAAGGAAATCCTTCCACGCGGTTCGAACCCTGAAAAAAATAATGTATGTTATTACAGTTGATGTGAATTATCTGTTTAATGTCTAGTGTCATTATCTCCTGTATTATTTCAGTAGTATACCTTTTCGTTGTGGTTCTCACACGCAACCAATCTTTATAATTGAGATCTCTAAAGGAAAGAAAATTTCACGGAGACGTGACGAATTGCACATTGACTTTAAAAATATGAAGGATTTGTTTAAAAAAACGCATCAAAATATTCAAATCAAATGCAACCCGCAACACTTGTCAGAGTTTTTTCACACCGTCTGAACTCAGATCATGTAATAATTTAATGGTCGAACAGACCAATATATTAAGCTCCTCAAATAACTCCTAAACTAAGCGTTTTAGAGCCTTAAAAACTACAATTTTGAGGCCAAAACCTCAAAGAAAGGTTTTTCACACCATAGTCTATGAGACATTCCTCGACATTCAATTAAATTTTCAGTTCCGCGCTAATACTATCAACGCCACCTCAATATTTCAGCCCTTGATGCTGGTAAGCCATTTTTGTGACGACACGCATAGAAGGCTTAGATTCCTCAAATCTTATATTGACGCTTTCTGTATACACCGTGGTTTGTGTACAATCTGATTAGGTTTATTTGCACAATCATTAATGCAAGATTTGCTCTCCAGCAACAACTAGAAGTACTATTATAGTTGCTTCATACCTATACCTATGAAGATTGTTTCTTATGCGTGTAGTGAAACTATTCAATTCACGTTTTGCCATGGTCTGTAAGTGCTGCGTACTTAATTGTGGAGGGATGTGGGTGTTCAGTGAAGAGTGAAGACTGTGTTTGTGTTTGACCAGTACCAATATTTTCGCTTATCATTCGACGAAATTTTCAAGTCAACGGGTTCAGACACGTAGCTTTCTCAAAAGTAAAAAGCTAATATTTTTGTGACTATCACGAAAAGCTAAAATCTAACAGACAAAGAATATTGAATAATTACTTCAAATGTTTTTAATGAAGTGTTGGGAACTGTTCCAAGAAAATTCTCCATAATATTGAATAAATATTTATTGAAAATTTCTTTTACACATTAATTGCATTGTTTTTTTATTTTTATTTGTTATTTTGTTAGTACATTGCAAGTTACCTTTATAGATTTTTAAACAAATAATCACGTTACTTTCCCTCTAATGAAAATAGAAGGATAGGGATGAGTGTGAGGTCTATCTGCGAGAGTTTTCGCACGGATACGCAGAGGTTTTGGGAGGAAACTTGTGCTATGGCACAACAGAAAGGAACCAACTTTTTAAAGTAGCTAAAGTAAAATAGCTTGAAATAAATGGAAAACAAAAATCAAAACGCGCTAGCCTACAATATTACGTGAATTAATAAAAAAAACAACTAAATTTAAAATTACAGAAAGAATAGTGCAAGTCACCCGACAACTGCCAACGATCGCAGTCCAAACACACGATTTAAATGTTGGCGATATCTGGAAGTATGTACACCAACGCCCAACTGCAAACTCATATTGTAAATAAAACACCGTTTGATATTAAACTCAAGGTATCGGTTCGTTAAGATATTCAATATGCAAACATCGTTTGACCATCATTCCCATGGACCGACGTGAAATCTAAGCCTACTAAATTGTTTCTAATGGTAACAAATGGTATTTAGTACTCAAAAGTGAAAATATTAGTTTGATTATTTTTTGACTTGGAATTGCTTTTCTTGAGGTACGTAAGAACGCAGAGAAAAAATCCAATACTTTTTAGTATACAAATAATTTTTCAATTGTCTTACCCCAGCAAGCTGGCACCCTGACTCTCCAAAACCCCCTTGGTTCCTCATAACAAATCAAGGAAAGTTAAATAATATTGCAAAGAGTAGGTCTGTACTTGCCCGATCCGTTATTTTCGCACTACTTTACTTGGTTTTCTCAAGAGTAAAATCCTGTTCTATTATTTTTGTGACTATCAAGGAAAGCGAAAAGCTAACTCTCAAGGAAGATTGAATAATTTCTTCAAATGTTGTTTTTAAAGAAGTATGAATTGTTCCAGGAATATAATGCTGAGTAAACTTTTATTGAAAATTTGTTTCCAACAAAAATTGCATCAATTGCTTAGTTATTTTGTTCGATATTCTGTGTACATTAGTAGTTCCTCTCCTTCTGTATGAAAAGAGTAGACAAATGGATAGGGGAAAGGTGGGGTTTCGCATGCGAGAGTTATCGGAAGGGTACGCTAGTTTTTACTTAACGTAAGGTTGTTCCACATTAAAATGATTTTCACCGTTTTGGCCTTAATTAGGTAATGCATTATACATAATGACAAAGATGCATATAATATAAATTATTTTAACAGTTAAACAGAAGCATCAATCAATTGTCTTTAATTAGAAGCATCGAGCCTAAGGGGTGTTTCGTGTTTTATCCCAAATTATTTGCTTGCTCGAAAAAGTGGTTTTGTTCAAAACGTCCGGCCAGCCGGTCGTCTTTGCGTCTCTTTGTCTGTCCGTCTGCCTGTAAATTCGTCTGTCTGTCTTGTTTACGTGAACAACGCTGTCGGCTAAACTAAGCAGACTATTTTTTCCAAACTGAATAAACCTCTATCTGGCCTGAGTCAAAGATCTCATGCATGTAGCCCTTGCAACGTTTTCAGAATTCTCTCAAAATTTTTTTCTCCAGATTTCTCGTAAAAAGTAGAGCCAAATAAACTAATAAGTATGGCATAGGTGCGATATTCACTTATAAAACTGCAATCTTGAGAATTACTAAAGATTGGAATTTTTTCCGCGTCTTCCTACAACTACGAAATTGATGATAGAGATATTTCCTTCAATAACATTTTTTTTACATAATTTGTTCTTTTAATGAGGTTCTGTATATTTTTGATCTGAATATTCTCACGGCTTCTTGAATTTAAAACCTTATTTTAATTCTGGAGGGTACTTTATATGAAGCCTCTGGGACATTTTCAAAATTTAAAAAAAATGACGCCATCAAGTTTGACTAAATTTTGTTGTTGGATAGTCTGAAGGTCATTCAACAGAATGGCGTAGGTCTTATTCAATTTTCTTCAAATAAGGTCATGTTCAATTTTTCAAAAACATAAGTATTTTTTTCGAAAAATTTTGTCAAACATAGACAATTTTAAACCATTCTTTAAACCATTTTTCTTTCTTTAAACCATTCTTTAAACCATTCCATAGCATAAAAAGCTTAAGAGAATGGTGCAGATTTCATGTTCTTTGAAATGCCTGATTTTGCAAAAATTTAAAAAATAAAATAATTTCGGCGTCTTTCTACAACTACAATTGTGAAGATACGATTGTTTTTCTTAATGAAATATGCTCATCCAAAACAGACCTTCAAATAAGGTCATGTTAATTTTTTTTTAATATGAGTAGTTTTTCTATAATTTCCTGACAAACGTAATAGCCCCCTGCAAATTTACTGTGCTTCAGATGTCGTAAATTAGAATTTGCAATTTTGTATATTATTTCTTTGTTCGTTTTTACATTCGACCTTTTGTTATACATTTACGCATTAATCTTTAAAGAAATTATTTATTTTCAAATACTTGAAGTAAAAATTGCTAGTTCATTAAGGGAGTATCCAGGGAATGCAAAAATTGAATTCCGTTCCGCTGTCGAGAATTTCTGTGAATTACGCGTCGTTGTTGTGATTTGATATAGCTGTACGGTATCAGGTTTCTTTTTCTAATACAAGTTTACAAAACATTTGTATTATATTGTTATGCAGTTGTAGAATTCACATAGTTTTGACAACACTGCGATGGAAACATTGAGTTGTTCGCTTCTTGTTTGAATTGGACGTTTTCAAAATATAACTAAGATGTTAGTAGAGCAGAGTGCACTATTTCAATCCTAAGTAGCTGTTTCCAATAATAGGGGAAAGTACGTGCTGTTGTAGCACCACTAGTTTGTTTTATACTGCGCGGCGAAAATGAATGTAACGCAGGAGTCAGATGGCTGTAGGCGTTTGGGCGATATGCGTCGTGTACAATGAGGCAGCTGGTCTCAAATACATCTTATAAGTTTTGAGATTTGTTTTGAAAAGTCATATTAGTATTAAACAGTAGACCGGGAGTGTGGAATCAGAATCCAGATGGAAAATGAAACTGAACGCGGACGAAAATGCAGGTATTGCGGCGACAGTCGAAAAATGTTACCAAGGAATGACCATCTTTATTAAGATTAAGAAATGTGTATATCAAGGCCAATATTGTTTTTTATTACAATAAGGATAAATTAAAATGGTCATAAAAGAAAAAGAATTCAATCGTAATGGAGTGCATTTGTATGAATGAGCAATAACATGTGTGTGTGTGTGTGTGTGTGTGAATGTGCGAATAATTTTATTTGTAAGGATAATTGTTTGTTTTTTTGGTTGAAAGGGTATTTTTTTGTGTTCTATGTTATGTAAATGTTTTGATCGGAATTGTTTGACTGTATGTCATTCTGCTGGAAAAAGAATGCCGAATAAAATAAATAGTTGCTGCATTATGTTCGGCAGCCATTATTGAAAGTTTTGTGTTTTACTTTGTAGGTAGCACAGGCTGTGATAGGGAATAATATTAAAAATCAGGTTTTCAATTAACTTTATTAATCGCCTTCCTCTATAGGAGCCACTTCTGGAACCCACAGACAAATAAAAATGTACTACGGAGAACATAAAACGAATCAATATTGAAGTCATGACGGAACTGTGGCGAGGTATTCAAATTCGAGCATAGGGTTGCTTGTAGCGCTGTGTGGGGGTAAAAATAAGATAATTTCGTTATAATTATCAGTATTGTTTCGTGACGGGTTTATGTTTCACCACAATATGGTATAAACTGCTAAGTTTCAGTTTCCCGCTCCCAAATTAAGCAGTTGGATGCTACGTAAGTTAGAATTTGTATATTTTTTTCTAACTTCATTTTATTATTATTTATTATATTTCTGTTATTTCATCTTAAATTGCGCCGTTTAATGTGTTAAATGTGAATTCGAATTGATGAGTGGTCATTGTAAGACACACTCATATGGTGACAATGACGGCTATGTTTTTAGCGGTAATGTAAACTAATACTTTGATATTTTTATAATATTACCATAGTGTTTAATAATAACTACTCTATGTTCGTGAATACACTGCGTTACTTCTACAATGAATTCAATGCCAGAAATATATTTTTACTTTCTCGCACTTTTTCATTTATAGTTTTGAATAAAAGAATCTATAGCTGGAAACTGTTGAATTCTCGCTCCAAATGTTCTACTATTTTAAATGAGTTTTGCAGAAAATAATGACTGAGTTATGTTAATACGAGGAGAAATTGTGGTATAAATAGTATTATATAACCATTACTAATGGCGAGAAAATACTTGCAATTTCAGCACCACTAGTTAAATTGAAACTTACGTTCTAAATCATTGTGTATGTCTTTTTCGTGAATGTTAATATTCCGATTTTGAAGAACATATGAAACTTTTTGGAGCAGATTCACATCCAGATTTCTGGATTGTGTGAGTTTTGTTGGGGGTTCAGCAGGCCTATTTTCATTCATACTTGTATTGTGTTACAAAAATAATACTCAAAAGAAGGAAATTATCATCGAACTTACCGCTGGGATTAAACACTCATATTCGTCTTTACCGAAACTTTTTACCATCATTTCCAATATTTCAGGCGCCGTCTTTTCCACCATTGCACAGAAAGATTCTTCGGTTAAGTAGTAAAACTTCGCCCAAGCAGCAGTTGCCCATCTCCAGACGGTTAAATGAACCTGTCATATCACAAATAAAGCATAATGTCGCAGTGTATTATTTTATGTTGCACGCTGAAGGCAAGCTACAAATAGCGAGATTGAGGATGAATCAAATAAAACCTTAATTCTATTGTCTGGGATTTTTAACGAATACACAAGTAATATGAATGTTCTACTACCTTTTTGCGCAATTTGATATTACGAAAATCTTCTGGATTAGGTCTGACTATTGTAGCAGATGTGCTTTGTACTGAAGTCGAGCATTGTTGAGAAGCAGCAAAACACCTAAATCCAAACATGTTTGTCGAATATTCCAGATTTTGAAGCGAATATGATTCATGGAATGCTTTCTTTAGGTGTCACCAATCTTTGTTGTTCAGATAGGATTCTCCATTCAACTATTTTTCCAAAAGAGAATGAGAGTGGCCTTTTCCGCTAATGGGCAGGTCATTGGACGCGGGGCGCATGAAACATATTTGTGAAGATCAGCTATTTTTTTTTCTCCACTCGTATACCTGCGACGGGTTAAAGCATGAATCACCTTAGTACGTTGTCATTCCGGAAAGGAATTCAGAGGGTTTTCAAGTTTTTGTTACTCAAACACAAGTTTCAAATTGCTGATCTAATATGGCGCATGTTGCCAAAACAGCGGCCATTTTTGCATCAACTGATGTCACTGCAGTGCGAATGACTGGAAGGTTCTAGGATTCGAATCCCGATGGTGGCAGGATTTTCGACACTAGCTAAACAGCTGGGTTGAGTTCAACCACTGGCTTGAAGAGAATTCTAGCGGCCGGCTGCACTTATCGGTAGTTTTCCGTGGTTTCTTAGATCAACACTAGGCGAATGCCGGGGCAGTACTCTAAGAAACGGGCCACGGACCGTGCGCGATCTTTCCTTCCGCTTTCTTGTTAACCTCACCCCTTACTTAGACACATATGCTTACATGCATTACACTACCACACTTGGAGACTAGTCGGGAACTTAGACCTTGTCTCGGCTGGCAGGGTACCACACTGATGGCAGATAAATGATTGAGGAAAACCCCCTGCAAACTGACGTAGGTCGGCGCCAGATCTCGCCATCCTACGGGGGAAGAACACCGTCAATTTCCGCGATAAAACATGCACCGTACTTACGGGACTAATGACGTTAGCAGGTTGACGCGACCGGAATTACTAATCAATCAACTAATCATTCACACCACATTCTGAGTTTTTATAGCACTTTTAAGGTTTTTATTTGATTCATCTAATTATATTAGAAAACACATCTTTAATGCAATAGTGATATGCACGTTCTGAGGTTCAATAAACCTTACAGCGGACACTACAATTAATCTTTGTAAGAAAAGCTGAAAATTCAAGACAAAATTTAAGGACAAATATTAGTGGAATTGCCAGTGGGCAGTTGTTTCCAGAGATTTCGTTTACCAGGCCAAACAGAAGGAAGGTAAGGGCAATATGAGGAATGTTACATAGGTAGATTCCGTTCGCACGAGAAGACCCCCAAATGATGCAAGTCTAATATATCAGTTCGTGCAGTTTAAACGTTACAGACCCCGTTTCGCCCATGACGGTATTTCCCTTTCTATAAACACTCCAATGCTGCGGGGAAAGAACTGTTTCAAATAAAAAATTAAAAATTATTTAATTTTCATACAAGGTTATATATCCACATACACGGTCTCCAGGGAGGAAACGTCGAAATTTCGAAAGTAAGCTTTTAAAGCTATTTTAAGAATATTTTGTCTAATATACTCCTTGGGTATTCTGAATGTTTGAGCCGCAATAAGCTCTCAAATATTGGTTTGAAAAATTACTTTCTACGCAAAACAATATTGCATTTCAGAAACATAAACACTCCAGATACATTAAAATATCTTTTTTTATTTACAAAAGAAATGAATATATTTGTTCAGAAAGAAAAATTATCACAAATAAAAGAACAGTCGAATTATATAAATTGGGTGCTTTTTATTTACACAATTTAGCGAAATTTTCAAAATTGATACTTGCTATCGCAAATTGAGTTATTAGAAAACAGTGTAACAATTTAATAAACTCGGAACTAGAATTTACCTAAAAGGATTTAAGCAAATAAGCAAATCGAAAAAAATACGTTTTTCTTGTTATTGCGATTATGTTTAGTGAGAGGAGAAAACTGCGCATCGCTGACAAGTGATAATAATTTATGTATTTTAATGTAAATTATATTTATATACATATATATATATATATATATATATATAATATTACAAATAAGAAGAGAAAATAATGTGTTTGAATTTTTCTATGATACACTTGAATATATTCAAGTTAATATTCTTTCCACTTATTATTGACTTACTAATTGTCATAAGTAATATCACGAGAAGTGCAGTGCTAGCCGGTAAATTCACGACTCGCGTAGCGAGGAGTGAATTTACCGGCTAGCACAGCACTTCGAGTGATATTTAGTGTGCCTATTTCACGAATAAACACATTACATGATTTGAAAGGATAATTTAGATCATCTGGAATTACGAAAAAGGGAAATATTACTCAAAATTACAACCAAAAAACGAAAACCTTTCATTCAGCTCCGACTTATCACTGCCTCCTGGAATAACTTATAATCAAGTAACAATTGAATAACAGTTTAATGCAGAAAATGATTTCAAATATGTTTCAATTTAATGGTAATTAAACTTGCGAAAAACAATTATAACAAGGTTACTTAAAAGAACATTTATTAAAAGCAGAATCATTTAAGTTGTAGGAAGTTGTTTTCCAAGTCTTGACCTTCCGTAGAAGTATTTGAAATGGATGATGTACAAGATGAATTAGCAGCGGAATTCGATTGGATTGAACATACGTGTGCACATCATTAAAGTATTTTCCTGAATAATTTTTGATGTAACGTTCCACATTGTTTTGATAGAATATTCTTTGTGCTCTTCACCCTAATCTTCGTATATTAATTATACCTAAAATATGTGTAAATTCCTCATTTGTAGGTTTGTGCTGTCCATTTGAATTTTCTATCTTCACAAAATTCTTGAAATTGCTTCCACTCGCTTTCTTTGTTCCTTTCGCTGTTTTTCGGCACTGAATTTTTAATAATATATTATATTTCAGAGTTTTAAACATAACCAAAACGACACATTTTAAAATTATATTGATGCACACAAGCTATTTTGGAGGTGAAACAATTGCTACCTTTATCTTAAAAAGGTAAACAAAGGTTTTACAGCGACTAAAAAAGGTAAACAAGCTGATGGCGATAAACATCTGGGATTGGTTTAATTTGAATATATCCTTGCTTAGCATTGGCTACTTACGACGTGGACAGTGAAATAGTCACTTAAAGATTGCCTATTTGATGTGTTTTGTTTTCGGAGATTTCGAAATCGAGCAATTCTAAGCTTAATGTTTGCTGTTTTAACTTCGATGTATGAAATTTTATTTACTTACCTCCATATTTCTACCAATTTCGATAGTTGTATTCCAGAAACCATGACCATGAACGGAATCGTCTTGTTCCTTTTTTGGTTCCAAATGTAAAACCATGTGTTCGACTGTTACGCCCTCACATGGTTTAAACTTGTGCAATTCCAGGTACTTGTAGGGACCCTGGGCATGAGGTAGACGGTGCAAGAATTTTTTCAATGTGTGTTATACATAGCACTATTGTTAATTTCAAAACTAACTAGAAAATACTACAGAAGCACGTTCTTCCTCGTGTTAATGATAATAGTTTAGTTATATCGTGTCCTATATTATTTCAGAAGTATACCTTCCCATTACGGCAACCAGTCTTTGTAAATGAGATCTCTAAAGAAAGAGAAATTCACGGAGATCCTTACTAATTGCATTTTAACTTTAAAAATATGATGGAGTTTTTTAAAACCCATATAAATATTCATGTAAAATGCAACCCGCAACGCACGTCAGTTTTTTTCCCCTATATCATTAAATAACTTCTAAACGAACCGTTATTAGGGCCTTTAAAACTAAAATTTTGAGGCCGATGACCTCAAAGAAATGTTTCTCACAACGTAATCTACTGGTTGAGATGTTGACCATTCTGCTACATTTTTGCTGGCTCCGCACTTCTCGATTCTACCCAACCTATGCAACTGTAAGTGAAATTACTAATTACCTGATATTCTATATGATTGAATTACACTTGGCTCGATAATAAAGTTACATAAGATTAGTTTGTAGAGACGAGGGTGTATTATATTGTTATCAATTACAAGGTGACATATAGAACAAGTGACGGAGGATAAGAGGATCTTGAAGCAAAATATATATTACAGGCTTAATATGGAAGAATTAAGAAGAGGGTGGGATTCAGCATGTGAGAGATCTCGCACGGATACGCTAGTTTTAATATATATTCCGTAATTCCTTGCTTTTATCATATTAATACTACTTCCGACATCACTCGAAAAATACAAACGTTATAACATATAATTACGAGGAAAATTCTATAAAATTCTGAAGTAATTTAGATTTAACATTGAAAGTAGATCGCAGTAACGAATAAATCTCTAACTCCAGCATTCAATGTAGATCTTGGGCTAAAAACAAATTTACTTTGTACTATATCTAACTAACTTTGCATTATCTATCTACTAAAATTAACTTTTTATCATTGAAGATTGCATTTCAGAAAATAATCTAGCTTTAATGTTGAAAGTGAAAGACAAAATGATAAAAAATGAACTTTTGCAATTTCTGAAATTCTTGACTAACTCAAGCTCGATTCAGTCAGTTTGTCAGTCCAAACAGTTTTCATAATACTAAATGCATAAAAACCCTAGATCGATGCACTTATTTGAAACAATTTTGGAAGATTTCGAGTCGATTTCTGACTGCAAAGGTCTACTCTAATCATCATTAAAAACTAGCCTTAAGAAATGTAACGTAGTAGTTATGATGATTTTGTTTCTGCCTAGCAACAGGAGTTGTTGCTAGAGAGATAAATAGTTTTGTTTTTTTTAACAGCTTTATTTTCTGTCTGTTCAATCCATTGATTTTACAGATCTTTTAATTATTTAACACTAGAACAGGGTTAGGGAGATAAATAGTGAGAAGGCTTGGAGAGGTCGAAGTGAAAGGACCTGAAAAAGATTCTCGTGTCCACAAGGAGTTTATCTAACTTAGCGTCGTTGACGATTGCGACGCTACATGGTGTTATGGTGGAAATATTTGTTATCAAATACATATTCTTTATTTTACCTTTGTGTAATAAATAATAATGGAGTTATCTGATCTACATATTTCCCAAATTAAAATCTAACTTGGCGTCGTTGACGATTGCGACGCTACAGAAACCTCAGAATTCTTTCCCCTCGTCAAATAATTATTTATTTTATTTTATGAAGATATATTTACATGATCTGTTTTATTTTTATAATTACTGTAAGTGATTAATCTAAATTGATGTCACTGATATAATGAATATATCTAAACTCCTCGATAAATTTATAGGAAAGGCCGGGCCTAAGAAAAGCAAAGTTTTCGCTTTATCTTCTATACCTTTTATAGCAAACACATAGAAAAATACTGAATATTATGTGCCTTTTGGTGCTAAAGAGTGTACGAAGTAAGAAAATCATTTAAGACCTATTAAAAATCTTCAAAAAAAATCAAAAGTGTGCAACAAATTAGCCCCATCTGATGAGGCAAATACGAAAACATTGATTGGACTAAAGTGATACAGCTTGACATCCCGAACAAATTTTGATGTGACAATATACAACACGTAAGCCTTGGACTTTTCTTTTAGATAACTGATTTTATATTATTTTCTGTATTATGAGGTGTATTTAAAATAATTAAATATTGCTTCAGGATATTTTTATGCGTTTTGTTCCAAAGAAATCTATTATTATACAGAAACGTTAATATTACAATTCCGAACAGTAGTTTTATGGATGCGTATATTTGTTCCTATATTGTTAAAACAACAAAATATTTTTAAAAGTATTACTTTCTTGTTGTCTACATGTTAATTTTTGGCATATCAAAATAGCCTCGACACCCGTATCACATTAGTCCCATCAGTCGTATCACATTAGCTCCAAACTAGTGGTGCTAGAGAATGGCACAGACTTTCCCGTATTAGTTTTCTCTTTCCTTGGGTCTTCGCTAGCTATTCGGAATTGCCACATACTCTTTCTTGCCAGCTACCATCTATCACCCGCCAAAAGTACATTTTTTTGTCATTTTCTTAATTTTTTCGGTTTCCTATTGGTAGAACGGAAACATTAATTTTAGAATATTAAAGAACACAAAAACCAAGTCATAAATGGCAAATTTTTTGAAAAATTATGTGCTGTTTAAGAGAAAATGGCGTTTTAGCGCTACTAAAATGCGAAATTTGAAGATCATTTGGACAGAAAATGTTTGAGTTTTCAAAATACTTTATTTGAAGTTATTTGAAGCACTTACACTCACAAATATAATAATGTTTACAAATTGTTCGTAATGTGCATATTAAAGATGTGAGAGATCTTTCAAAAAAATTACAATTATGTCATTTTTGAAAAAAAACTCAAAATAAACTTCACGCTTTACTAAAGAGTGTAATTAGAACTATCCGTTACAAAAGCTTTGAAGAATAAATTTGCAGCCATATATAAGAAAATGGCGTTTGAACGTTTCTGAAAATGCGAAATTTTGAGCTAGTTTTCACAAAAAACGGTTGTGTTTTCGAGAAACTTTGCTTGTCATTATATGAAGCACATGTACTCGTAAATATAATAATGTGAACAAATTGCCGCTAATATAAATATTATCGACGTGAGAAACGTGAAAAAAATTACATTTTTGTAATTTTTGAAAAAACTAACATATAGAGCAATATAGCTTTTATATCATCTGATAGAGTACATTTACCACTATCTCTACCAAAATTTTAAAGAAAAACTTTGGAGCCGTTTTTGAGAAAATCTTGTGTTTGTAATTTTTTTAAAACTGCACATATTCCACGCAATATTGCACGAAAATTACTAAATTTTTGGAAAACATTTATATGACCTTTACGAAAGAACTCAATATGCAGAACAAATTTTATTTGAAGAAAAAATCTCTATCGTCAATTTTGTATTTGAACAAACACGCCGAAATAAATTCACACTTTCACAATTTTCGAAAATTCAGAATAATCCGTGAAAATCTGACCTATGCCATGTTAATAAGTGTATTTTACTCTATTGATACAAAAATTTAAAGAAAAAATTTGGAGCCGTTTTTGAGAAAATTTTGAAAATCCCCGGGGGGCTTCATATAAAGTACCCCCAAATTTTGAAGAATCTTTTTCAAAATCTAAAAGTTCTGACTAGAACCAGATCGACTGAGGAATATCCATTTTGAAAAAAATCGTACTGTATGGTTTAGGCGCTAGCAGTGTTCACAGACGCACAGAGAGACGGACAGACGGACGTTTTACTTTCAATTGGTTTTTCGGTATCAAGGACCTAGAAAACATGGTTTCTGGCTACACCACGTGTTAGTGGATTTTCTTCTTAATTTAGCAACTGGTTTTATCTACTTTTTCGCTTTCATGGCCCGGCAATTAATTCTTTTCCGCCGAAAATTGGCCATTTTTTCGCGCAGCATTACATAACTTTCCCTATACTACGTATATCACTCCGTGTATACGTACGTATACAGGAAAGTAGAAATAAAGGGTATGTGTGTCATGGCATGATAAATACTTTTTCAAATCTTTTAACGCAAAAAGTATATTGATTCCTCCTCAATGATTACATATTTTCAAAAATATCCTGCCATCAAAAAGGACGAAGTTAATCAAAAGTTTCTTATTTTGGCGGAAAAATTTTTGACTGTAAAAATAGCTATCTCAGCTTGGATTTTTTGTCCAAATTCTGAAACATTTTGGATTCTTGCTTTATGGTAATTAATAATACAATATACTCGTATTTCTTATTATTTGCTAATGTTAATTTTGGATATCAAAAAGTAACAATTCTTGGCGAGTATCACATTAGCCGGGATTGTTTTCTGTATCATGTTAACCCTGACTGACCCTGGGTGTAGAAAATATAGTTTTGGTTTAGTTTGGGCACAATTTTCTTTTTCATGAGTCAGTTGAGGTTCGTTTTCAGTAAAATTTTATTTTAGACCATTAGTTTAGTCTTTATCTTGGCCAATCTTAAGTTACCTACAGAAGATATTGGACTAGGTTTTTCAGTTTAGTTTCGTTCAATTGTTTACTTTTCGCACGCAACGTACTAGATTTTTTAATAAAATTATAATAAAGTGAGACATTCCTAACAAATTCCCCACAATCACAATAAAGAAATCTCTCCCCACCCCAAATTAACCTATGAATATTAATAAACATCCAAATTTAATCCTCTAACCTGATAACATAGTGAAACGTTGCGAATACTAAACAGTTTCGTGTCGTCTGGGGATCGATAACAATGATTAATGTTGATTTTGAGCCATTCACAAAGAAATTAGATATTGAAAATTGTATGTTTATGAAAATTCCAAATGATTTTCGGACAACCGTTCCAGATGCTTTTCTGGTCAAAAAATCGATGTTTTAAAAGCCAATAATTTTTTTGCCATCCCTCATAACAAATCTAGTGATTGTGTCACAATTATGACATTGTTTCTAATTGACGATCATCGATATAGGATGCATATTCTTACCCTGTTTTATTCGGTATGACGAATTCTCTTTGAACTGATATCTGAATATACCGAAAGTGATTCGTACTTTTTTATTTATAATCTGATTAATACGGAACATTTTTACTCACCATATATTGGCCCAGTATTGTAGGCAGAGATGCCACCGCAGTTAATAATACCAGTATTAGATACATCTAGGACTAAGTAAACTGTCAGAACTTAGTATCAACTTATTAAATGCAAAGCACTTCGGTTTGTGAGGCCATTGCATAATAGTGAGTGGAGAACACAATTCATTAAAAAACTGATAGAGATCGACTATTTATATAGATGCTATCCACGTGGTTTTTGTTACGGGAGTCAACTTGTGTTTGTTAGAATTCTGATGAAGTTCATTTCAATGGGTCGTGTGACTGTCATTATAATTCGAGTATAAAAATTACCTTTTTGTCTCTATTTCAAATTATATTTTGCCTAAAACCGAGTTCTGTGTCTACCTGTACAAAACACAGGAATGGTTTCTTGTTGTTCACATCGCGGAGGTCATCAGGAAGGAAATCTGACTTGGAATCGCAGATCTGCATGATACATAATGAACCACTTATTTCGCAACTCACTCATTGCATGCAACCAGTGTTTCACCCAAATGGCAACAGGAAGATGATGTAACCGGTCACAGGTAGAGCTGCTAGCTTTGTGCTGATTGCCGAAACGCCTCTCTCTTAGTCTTTTAACCCTCACTCTAACATGCAACACTCATCGTGCTGGATACTCGGATTGATATAAAATTTTGCCAGCTCGTTCAACTTCATGCAAAATACATGAAATTAAAATTTTATTAATAATAATAATAATAATAATAATAATAAAAGCCGACCGCCGTCGTCTGTGCCGAGGAGGCTGCAGGATTGAGTCTTGCGTAGTATTTGTGATTGTCCCTTCACCCTTCGTCATCATCCTATCACCTCTTAATTCATAAATCAAGGAATAACCACCTTGTCTTGCAAAGGGACACGGCCGAGAAAAGCTGATTCCCATAATGACGCACGTTAATCTCTCCGAGAAAAATATGACGGGGACTCAGAAGAAAACGTGTAGTGTGATCATAAATGACCAATATGTCTATAATAATAATAATAATAATAATAATAATAATAATAATAATAATAATAATAATAATAGAATTGAATCTGAGAATTCAAGACTCATCAGTGGAGATGAATATAAGTATCTCGGCCTCCAGCAGCTCTTAGGAACTGCAGATGAAAAAAATAAAAAAACAAGTGGAGAGGAAGGTTCTCTCTCGTGTTGCAAAAATATGTCTATTAATTCGAGAAACAAATTTACAGGAATTAACACATGGGCTCTTTCTGCAGCATCGCATACATTTGGAGTTATTAAATGGTCTGAGACATCTTTACAAGCTTTCGATAGAAACGTCAGAACACTTCTATCAAAATATCGGATGCGTCATCCTCGAAGTTCCACCGAAAGGCTATATCTCTCAAGACATCATGGAGGCCGTGGACTGTTAAGTCTTGAAGTTATGTGCCGCCAGCAAAGTAAAACAACACAGACATTATTTCATCAACAACAAATCCATGACGGCCATCTGTGCGCAAGATCACGGCTATACACTTTTGAAGCTGCTCTAAGAAAACCACAATCCAAGTTTTCCTAAATTTGAGGATAGAATTAAGCAGTGGAAATCAAAGGAACTCCATGGCAGGTTTGCTACAGCGCTTCGAAGTAACGCCATTGATATGAAAAGATCAACTGAATGGTTGAGAACCGCTGGGCTTTTTGGCGAGACGGAAGGATTTGTGCTGGCCATTCAAGATCAGATAGTAACCACTAATAACTACAGGCGATATATCATGAAAGAGAACATCAGTGACATGTGTCGCCTATGCAAGAAGGCCACCGAATCTATTCAACACATCTGTAGTGGATGCTCTCAGTTGGCACAAACAGATTATTTACAACGCTACAATAATGTAGCCAAAATCATTCACCATGCTCTTGCCAAAAGATCGGACTTGATAAAGGAAAGCCTACCTTACTACAAATATCTACGGGAAGCAAGTTTTGTCTAATGAGAGAACAAAAGTCTTATGGGATATTGCCATTGTTACAAATAAAACAATGGAAGCAAATAAGCATGATATTGTCGTGTTCGGTAAAACTACTCGCAGGGCAATGATAATTGATATTGCAAGTCCCATTAGATCATAATCTGCTGCCAACAATTGCAGAAAATAAAATAAAAACCAGCCACTCTCAGATGAATTGAAAAATCTCTACAAACTAAAGAGGTAGATATTGTGCCCGTAGTTATTTCATCTAATGGGCTTGTTGCTGAAGATTGGAGGATTGTGAAAGAGAAACTCCATCTAAATGAGTGGCACTTCAGAACCATGCAGAAGGCCGTGCTGGTGGCAACCACCAATATTGTGCGTAAGGTTCTCTCTCTTAGTCATTGAAGCGGAACTTGAGTGCACTGGAGCAAGAACTTCTCACCATTTGTCTCGCTATATGTGTTGACGTTCGGTCCTTGAGTTATATCTGAAAACTCCGGAGGGGCGTAAAATTTTGAATAATGAAAATAATAATAATAATAATAATAATAATAATAATAATAATTTCAATGTTAATACTGAATAAATCCAAATTTTTAAATTAATTTACAATAAAATAAGCCAATTTCCTTTTTGCAATGGAATTGAGCCCCGGCAGAATCTGACGTTTAATAATAATTTCAATGATTGACTAAGAGATGGCTCCTCTACCACAAAACAAAAACAAGCCTACACGTTCTAAACAAACCACAGTAAAAACTTTTTCGAAAACAACAGGGAACTCTCATGAGACGCCGATTCATCCACGTTGCTAGTAAAAATTCACAAGCAACTTATGTCTTTCACAAATGAATTCCAAGAGTGCAATACTTCAAGCAATCAGTGAAGGAAATTGTTCATCAAGAAATTGAAGCGAAAGAAGAATCGTGGAACAAGGAAAGAAGTTGCTGTTTGACAGCATTAAAAGTTTAGAAGACGAAGAAGAGAAACGGGAGAAAGAAGAAAAATGAAAAATATGCTGTTATCAGGGGATTTCAAATCTCCAGCAATGATGCAAAACTAGAAGTGTCAAATTTCTTCAAAGAAAAATTGCACGTGACTGCAAGAGTTGTAGAAGTGATACATTATACATTGCCAAACATGAAAACACGGAAAACAAACATGGGATAATGAAAAACAAAAACAAGCTCAAAGGCAGCCAGGTTTATATAAGCTGCAATTGGACAGTTAAGGAAAGAGCAATTCAGAGAAAGATATCAGAAGTTGCCAATGAAGAAAGAAACTAGTGGTGCTACAGAATGACAAAGACTTTACCGTATTAGTTTTTTTATTTCCAGCTACCAAATATTGCCGCCCAAATTACATTTTTTCGACATTTTCTTAAGTTTTTGTTTTGTGCATGGCGGAACGGAAATATTAATTTTAGAATATTAAAGAACACAAAAACCAAGTCATATTTGACAATTTTCCTTTAAAAATTTGTAGCCGTTTATAAGAAAATGGCGTTTAAGCGCTACTAAAAATGCAAAATTTGAAGCTCATTTTCACAGAAAACTTTTGAGTTTTCAAAAACCTTCATTTGCAGTCATTTGAAGCACATTAACTCATAAATACAATAGTGTTTACAAATTGCTATAAATGTGCATATTAAAGATATGAGAGATCTTTCAAAAAAAACTACATTTGTGTAATTTTTGAAAAAACAAAAAATACCCCAAAATAAACTTTATGTCATATTAAAGAGTGCAATTAGCACTATCCATTTCTAAAATTTGAAGACTAAATTTGGAGCAATTTTTGAGAAAATGGCGTTTGAGCGTTTCTGAAAATGTGGAATTTGAGCTAGTTTCACAGAAAACAGTTGGGTTTTCGAGAAACTTTACTTGACATTATTTAAAGCACTTGAACTAATAAATATAATAATGCAAACAAATCGCCACTAATGTAAATACTAATGACGTGAGAGACATGTCAAAAAACGTACATTTTTGTAATTTTTGAAAAAATAAAAGAATAGAGAGATATGGAGTTTATGTCATCTCACAGGGTACATTTATCACCATCCCTACCATAAGTTAAATAAAAAATTTGGAGCTATTTTTGAGAAAATCTTGTTTTTGTATTTTTTTGAACTGCACATATTACATGCAATATTGCGCGAAAACTACCAACATTTTAAAAAAAATGCACATGACGTTAAAGAAAAAACTCACCATGAAGAGAAAATTTTATTTGAAGGAAAAATCTCTAACTTTAATTTTGTAGTTGAAGAAAGACGCCGAATAAAATTCAAACTTTTGCAATTTTCTAAAATTCAGAGTTAACCATGAAAATCGGACCTATGCCACCTTAATAAGTGCATTTTACTTAGTTCCTACCAGAAATTTAAAGAAAAAAATATTGGAGCCGTTTTTGAGAAAATTTTGAAGATGTCCGGGGAGCTTCGTGTAAAATACCCCCAAATTTATAGAATCTGTTTCAAAATCTCAAAGCTTTGTCTCGAACCAGATCAACCGGGGAATATCTATTTTGGAAGAAATCGTACGTATGGTTTAGGCGCTAGCAGTGTTCACAGACAGACAGACGGACGGACGGACGGACGGACGGACGGACGGACGGGCAGACGGACGGACGGGCAGACGGACGGACGGGCAGACGGACGGACGGGCAGACGGACGGACGGGCAGACGGACGGACGGGCAGACGGACGGACGGGCAGACGGACGTTTTCCTTTCAATTAGTTTTTCGGTATCAAGGACCCACAAAAGAGAGGTTCTGGCTACACCACGTGTTAGGGGATTCTAAACTTCGGTTTTTCTGATCATCTCCCAATCTCTGCAGCTGAAGGCAGGCCAATGGCAAAGCAAGAGGTCGACACCGAGAGCGAGCGCAATCCTGAAGCACATTTGGAACTCAAACGTGTCTTGAGAAGAAGAATGATCACTACCAGAATTTACAAGAGACACCAACACCCTTTTTGAACACTGTTGATCTAGACTCACCTAATTGTGAAATCGTAAACGCAGTAAAAAAGGCTAAGGAGTTACAAATGATGTTCCGTATTAAAGGAACAAGACAGAACTAAAGACAAGCCAGGGTATGATAAAGAATATTTACTATATTTATAATTTACGCACAGAAACGAGAAATAAATTTAGAAAACGGTGTAAAATAAAAAACTTGGAACGAGAAATGATTACATTAGATCGAGGAAGAATTACTTTAATTTACCAAAAGAAAAAGAAACAAAGTACCAAATCACTCACAAATCTAACCTTTCAAATAGCAAGAATAGTACCGACTTTTGGAAAACTGCCCGTAAGTTACGAGGGGAAAAAGTAAGCTTTGTACAATCAAAAAAAAAAAAAGTAATTGAAGATATCTATGAAAATATCTTCTCACATCGAGTAACCAGTGCGAAAACTATATACTCGTAGACTGCAGACATCCGATTCTAGACAAAGAGATAGCTCCAGAAGAATTAATGAAAAGCTTTAATCTTTTTAAATTGCTCTTGCATGAACCTATTTAAAATAGTTGAGAAAGGTCCCAAAATTTTGCCGAATAAAAGTACCAATTGTTAGAAATAATTCAATTTTCTTAGTAATAAGTTCTGATAATTGCAGAAGTTTTACGACAGGTGTTAATGCTCTTCGAATAAGCGTACCAATCTCTGTAGTATACATTACGCCGGGCAAATATGGCTAGTGTCTTGCCCAACCCCAACATGGCGGCCGAAGCTGGCCGAAGCTGGCCGAAGGCACTGCCTACTCAGCGGAGTACGTCATACAGTTAGCATACAGATCATTGTACCACAATGATAAAAAGATGCTGGAAGTGTTGTCCCATTCGCTTGTTTCCCAGTGATGTGGTTTCTACCAACGTAAACACAATATTTTTAATAGTAGGCCCTGATTGGTGTCGGTGTGGAGAGACTTTCCTGGCGCACTGGTGTATTTCTTTTACGCGAGGACAAATCTGTTTACATGTATGTTGTGTTAAATACAGAAACATGCACAAACATTCCAACTGGCCGTGTTCCATAAGCACTCACCTTCGTTACACGACGCGCGTCCAACAGTTTGTTTCTCAGGGCATCGTTGGCTGAGCGTAACTAACGGGCTCATTTGCCTCTTGATAGGAGCCTGCAGGAAGAACGTTGATATGCCTACACCAGTGGTATGAAATTGTGGTAAATAAAAATACGATTTAAATAATAAAATGAATGATAGTTAAATTAGTATCATTTAAATCATAATTAATACAAGTACGTTAGTGAAAGGAATGGCTATGATACTAAGTGAATATTACAGAACCTTGCGACGGAAATCTCACTGCGAATTACGTATTTATTTCCCATTAATATTAGCCAGATGTCTTACATTAGATCCTCTTTACATCTGTAGAATACCGACTGTTAGAAAGGGCATCATGTGATGATAGTCAATTCATCAAAATGTTCTAATATAAAACAAATAAAATCCCCCGTTTTCTGGCGCACGAAAATATTCTCTTCTTACAAAGGATTCGTAAGGCAAGAAAGTAAAAATTGAATAAATTTAAAAAAATAAAAATAAATAAAATATAAAAGAATAAAAATAAATAAACACTAACATAGGTACTAAGTTTAAATTCATTTTGAGCTGGTCTCTAATCCTAGTAACTAATAGTCTGGTCTTTAAAGTCCGCCAGCTGGACTTGCGCTGACTCATGTTGAGTGTCACTGACACCCAACCACACACAGCTGGTTTTCCACGCAGCACTACTCATCACTAGAGACCTAAAAAATATGTAGTATTCAACGTCAAAATATGTAGATAAATATGTAATTAAAACAGTAAGAATATGTAATAAATATGTAAAATCCGATTATAATATGTAATATTAAAATTCTCTAATTAAAAATAATTTACTTAGCAAGAAATTACCTTTAGAAAAACTGCTCACTATTATAGTTATTACTTTTATTTATTACTTTTAACTTTTATTCATTATTATATCATACAATTTTCTCGTCAGTAGTAACAGCTTCATCTATTGTTAACCAGGACCGTAGTTTAACAGCCATATTAATCGCAATAGAAGCCATCTCGCAAACTGGTGAGATCCACGACCAGCAAACATACATTGGAGCATCTTCATCGAAATGTTACACGTCGGCGATCGCAAATTTTTCTCGGAAATTAAAGTTACAGATCACAAAACGTGGTATCAATGATATTTTGGACACCTAGATTTCCCCAATAATATAGGAAAAACGCTGATTAAAAAACGCATCTTTTCACAAACAAATGTGGAATTAAATTGAAGAAAATTTATAAAATAAGAAAATATATCATAAAAATAGCAAAATATGTAAAATATGAAATGTAGTACTAAATATGTAAAAATATGTAACAAAAAATTCCATGTTGTGTTAGGAGGGCTATGATTCTCCAAGATTACAATTTTGAGAACGGTAAGCAGAAAGACAAAAAGTACGTAATTACATAAAATCCGGTCTCTACCCGTAGGAGCATCGGTACTCATCGCATCGTTCTTAGCTATTCCTTTGATAACTCCCTGTAGCTGGCGGCGGGCGAACAGTGAAGCGGAAGGGCAGGCGTGGTGCGCCTCCGCCACACACGCGCATGTGAGGGGGGCGTGGGAGGGGAAGCGGGTAGGTGGGCGGCGGAGTGGGTGGGTGGGTGGTAAGTAGGAGCTGGGCAGTGAGCGACGGGGGTGGGTGTACGGGTGGGAGGATCAGTGAGCGGAAGTTGTGTATGTTCTGGCCATCATGCGTAAGAGGAGGCTACAGGGGATACTGATAACGGGTAGAAAGTTGAGGGAATAGATGAGTTGCTTTTGGGCGACCGGGTGGGAGGGGGCGGCCGAAGCGGGTGGGGCGGGTGTGGCAGGCAGGACGTGGCGGGCGTGGCGGGTGGAGCGGGGCGGTGGGGGCGGGAAATCAGAGATGATCGTGAGAGAGGATGGCTGAGGTCAGTGAGAGAGAGAGTGGGTGGGTGATTAGGAGACTGGGTGGGTGAGCAAGGGGCTGGTGAGCGTGCTCGAGCCGCGAAGCGCTGCCAGGGCCTTCCTCGCTCCGCCCGGCCTCGCGCGACGCGCCTCCGCCGCCGCGCCAAGTCTTTATTTTCGGGATTGGCTCCATTCCGCCGCCAGCGAACTGCGCCACCGACCGCTCCACCGCAGCGGGCCTCGCGGCGCCAACAGCGAACAAACCGTCTCTGCGATGCAAGCGGCAACCAACGGCAATTAGGACCCTTTAAATTAACAAACCTATAAGATTTCGTAACCATATGGATTGAATTACAACATCAACACTACAATGCGAGGAAGATTTTAGCTTCATTAACAGACGCATTAACTTCAAAAGACTTTTACGACTACACAAAACATTAAATTATAATAACGCGTTAAATGTGGATAGTGAGAATGAAGGTACTTTTCAATAATTTATTGTACCCTTCTAACGATAGTTCTTAATTTTTTTCAGAACTTTCTGCTATCTAGATATGCAAGGAATCGCAAAATTAACACTTGAAAGAAGCATGCATTTTTCTCATTATCATTCAAAGCGTTCATGTAACTCTGCTGGTGATTTTCGGCGGCGTATACGTGAACTATTTGCTGGTAATTGGAAAATAGTCTTATCGCTAATTATAGCAGATATTACATCAATTTTTTTAAAGGTAACTTTGGAGATGAGCCATGATATGTCAATGACATTAAATTTATTTATTTTGTAAAAGGAAAGAGCGATATTACAATAAAATAATCTACATAGGGGAAACGAGAAGAGTTAGATCAATTAAACCCTATGAAGTGATTTCAATTATATTTCTTAATAAAGAGATATTTATTTTAAAACCAATATATAATTAATATTCGAACATTGTTAGAATATAACAACGGTGGTTAGAGGTCATCCATAAAATACGTAACGCTAAGGGAGGAGGGAGGGGGTCTGAGAAGCGTTGCGCTGCGTTACATAGAGATAGGGAAGTGCGTTACAAGGGTGAGGGGGGTATTGAAAATACTCCAAATTTGCGTTACGTAATTTATGTACGGCCCCTTAGCAGTATGCAAAGAAGTGTGACAGTATAGCACCGAAGTGATAGAAACAATTGGAAGAAACGATCAGTATCATATAGGCCAGAAAATCTATCAGATAGTTGAAAGTCGTGAGCGTGGAAAGATGTGTGCGTAAGAACGAAGGAAGTTAGTTGTCGTGCTCAGCAAACGTGTGTGTGTGTGAGGAGATAGAGGTAAATCGTAATGAAATGTATGGGTAGTCGAAAAAGTTTAATAAAGGTTGAAATGGACAGTACATGAATCGAAAGCAAGTTTAAGTTACACTATGTCATTAGAAACATTTAATCGGATGTTAGTTTGAGATGACAGGAACGCAAAATTAATTTTACGTGTGTGAGGAGAATGGATGGAGTCGTGACCGAAAATAGAAGAGTTCGATTACCAGGACAGTGGTCAAACTTGCGGAAGGAACTTGGAAGGAAAGAAAAACGATAAGTATTTACGGAGTTACACAGAACTTTCATATAATATGTGCAAGGCTAAGATCATCATAGGAATTTAAGATAATTAGTAAACTAATTAATTAAAGAATAAATTTAAAATGGCATTTGGGAGAAAGGTATTAAATTTTAAAAATAGAGTGGATCCAAACATTGAGAATCATAATGAGGAGATTTGTAGATATGAGTGTGAATGTAAGAATTTATTAGATTATATAATTTTTGGTATGTGTTTGAAAGCGAATATTAGTTGTTTTATGAATTTAAAGCTCAAGTATGAAAATGTTCAAAATTAAACTACAGTAGCTAATTTTTCACTACTGTAATAAATCCATTTTATGTGTTTTTTATTTCGAAATATTGAGGCTTCGTGAGAAGCCTTCTTGCGCTAGTCAAATAGGATCAAAGTGAAATTACAATCCAATTCATTTTAAATAATATTTCACATAAAAAATTACTACTAATAAAAGAAATTAAAACTGAGATGCATAATATATATTAAAATCAATTTTAATATACCACTCGAACGAAACATTTACTATGATTAATGATGTGCCAACACTTGGTTTGTAAGCGTCTCTGTGATTGGTGAAGAACTTGCATCGTAATGAAAATTGTATCGTAATGACTGTCATTATGCAATGGGTTGCGGCCATCAAATGACAGAATTATAGAATATTCGGAGAAGAAAAATATTCGTATTTACTTTTTGTTGTCTATGATTGGGAGCGTTTTCTCTAATTAATTAATGTCATGGCAGATGTTTGAAAATGTATGTACATTATTCGTAGAGTATAGAATGACCTACTTTGTGATAACCTCATCACTTGCTTTCTTTTCCATCATGTGAACATGGTTAAAAGTACTGTTCAGCATTTTTTTTAACTACGTCAACTTAACTCACCACTCACCCCATCAAAACGCGGTTCTTTACCTCTTTCACGCCTATATTATTTTGATAGATCCCTATTGCAACAGACGACTGGAGATTTTGAGGGATGCCATTATCAGATATCTATCTTGGTAAATCCCTCCCCCAAAAAATTCAAGCCCATTGCGCATTGACTCGTAGAATTTAAACCACATAGACGATATTAAAAGACTGTGGTTTTTGCAGCTACTGCCTTTGGATAACGCAGAAACAAGTTCCAAGGGATTACTTTTCTAGAATTGAGTTTGTCACACACGATGTAAATCAACACAATAGTGACGGTGCGAATCAACACAATTCAAAGTCCTCCTAATAAGTTCCATGCCCCCCCCCGCCACCAGATGGTCACAATTTTTAAATGGATATCGTGGGTTTTCCATAAGTTCTTGAGATCTTTGGTGACTTGGCGACGGAGTTTTCTGCCAAGGATAACGTCTCCTAGTCGGCGTCACACTGATAGTGGAGTAGAATCCTTCCGGAATTTCCCCTGATCTTCCATACGTTCGTAACGTTTCATACACACCATCACATTTTTATCTCGGGTTCATAAAGGTCCTTATAATTTGTGTCTGTGACCTTCAAGCGCCAAGCTCTTCAATTATAACTCATCTTTGGTAATTATATTCTGCTCTCTCACTAACTCACTTCAAGGGTATATTTGACTTGGATAGGAATCTGATATATTCTAACGTCAATAGTTGTCAGCTGGTGAGTCAGTTACAGCAGAACACACAAACTAGACATTGTCCGTAATTGATGGATACAATCTTAATAGTTTATTCGAGAGGTAGAAGAATTGTAACCTTTCAGTACTTTCTACTTTCCAAGTATTAGTGCTCAAACTGTATATCAATAAGCAAAACCCAGAGGACGTACGTATTTGCGAATTCATTTAAAAATAAGATTGAGAATACAAAATATAACAACGGTTACTTCAAAAATGGCATAGATTTTCTTTTATTAGTTAGATTTATTCTCTCTTTAGGCTAGGGTATATTTTCGGTTTTGCCGCACCCTCTTCTCAGCTGCCATCTATTGCAGACTAAAATACATTTTTTAATTTTTTCTCATTTTTACCCCCAATAGAATAATTGAAATATGACTTAAAGAAAACTACGAAACGGTAAAATCTGGTCCAATTTTGACATTTTCATTGAAAAATTTTGAGCCGTTTTTAGGAAAATGTTGTTGGAAGCCTATCTGAAAATGCGTAATTTGATGCTCATTTTCACCCAAAACTTTAGAGTTTCGAGAAAAAACAAAAAATTATTTGAAACGTTTGTACTTACTAACTAACGTTCACTTAATGTAAATATTGACGACGTGAGAGATATTAAAAAAATATATTTTTTAAAAATTTCACAAATATAATATATCAACTGTCATTTATGCCATTTCATTTGGTGCATTTGGAGCCATCCGCACTGACAATTTAAAGAAAAAATAGTGCTGATTGAAACAAATGGCGTTTGAGCGTTCCTGAAAATAAGGATTTTAGCATGTGCTCTTTCTCAATGCATCTACAAATGGTTATGAGGGGGAGGTGGATTTGGCAATGCAGGATCACAAGGAAGCGCCGTTTTCGCCGACGTGGTCGCCGCCGCTGGAAGTCACGCGCTAGTCGGATGAGGATTAACCAGTGGCGGATTTCCAGGAGGAGGCAAGGGAGGCCCGGCCCCCCACAAAATTCATTAACAAAACTAAAAGAAATATTTTTTAACTTAAAATTTGTTAGAATTAATTTTGTCTAAAATTGACATAAATGTTTACGGCTGGCGAATAAACATTTAAAAGAAGTCTTTTATCTTGCTGCAAACATTGCGTTACAATTCGAGATGGAACCAAACAGTTGTATGAGTTATACGTAGATAGCTCACCAGGTACCACCAGGTGACTGCAGGATACCGATACCAGCGGCCCAAGCTGACGCGTCATGGCAACGTCCTTCAACCAATAAGAAAAGGGTAGTCCCCTGTTGCCATGTCAACGGCCCTCGACCAATAAGAAAAGGGTAATTTCGTGTTGTCCAGATTTGGAGTTGGTTTGGCACGGAGACTCTCGCGAGTCTGGCGTCTTCCTATGAAGGCATGTTGCGGTCATAGACAGTGGGTGCTCTGCCAGTGTGTGGCAAACCCAGTATTTCAGTGAACACCATTACATCTTTAGTGGAAGTGACGTTTTCGCGGAGAAGTGATCCTAAAAGAGGAGAAATATTAAATCTTGTTTGGAATGACGGCAATAAAAGTTTATCAATAAACCAAAGGTCATTGACTTTCAATTTCACAATATGATTCCGTGCATGAATTTGTCTGAACCTCTCCAAGTTTTGAATCCACCGTACGCCATTCACCACCAAAGTCTGTGGTTCGGACACACGAAACGGATGATACTTATACTCAGCAACAGTTTGAATGGATGCAAAGCCCCTCGCCTCCATAGGATTTATACGTTCCTTCTGGAAATTTAATTAGAGTTACAAAACAGTAGTATGCTAAATTTTGTGTTGCGAGAATCAATATAGTGTTTGAAAATGCTAGAGTAATTGGCAGTGATGGATTAGATTTGAGGATTGCTAAATGGCTTCAATCTGTTGAAGCACCTTCGCGCTCATTAAATTTTGGTTTCGTTCATGATGTCTTTCTGTCAATCCGTTCGTCTGTGGTCAACGCTATCGCATAAACCGTTAAGCTGATTGTTCGAACAAGCAAGCTATTTATCATTTATTTATATATGCCCATCGCATATGATTAAGCTATTTGTACAACCATTTCATTATGTATTTTATTTAACCCTTAACCAACACGGTCGACTTCTGTAACGTAACAAACACTGCGCGGTCTCACAGACCGCTGACGTATTTTTTTTATTTAACTGAGATTGGCACGAAGATAATGTAATTAATTTCTAATCAAAGCCGGAAATATTATTCTTTAAATAAAGCTTTTTATTCAATAATTTTTTGATTTTACATATCTAAAAAACATATATAATATTTGTTTTACTTTCTGAATCTATTATCTTTGTAAAATATTATTATTTGCATTACTTGTGAGCACATTCTTTTCAAACTTTCTTCGCACAATGCAAACATATAGGACGGGCACATATGAAGAAGGGGTACCTTGTTTTTCTCTTTATTTTAAGTGAGCGAAGGAAGCAAGTTCTTCGAGTTTCAAAGTCTCGTACTCCTCCTGTTCTGTTAAAACTAATTGCTAATAACCTTCTTCTCTGTTAAAAGTAATCGCTATGAAAAATACATTCCTGGAGGATAACCAAATGACAAATTTCAAAGAAATAAGAATAAACTCGCAAAGACACACAAAGACAAACCTTCACCTTAGCTAGACGGCTCGCACTTCAGTGCGAAGACCAATGAGGAAGTACCAACTTTACAAGCGTGCCTCGCGACACGGGTCCGACAATCAACAAAGTGGGTGCAAAACATAACTTTGGAGTGTTTACTTCACATTACGGTGCCTAAAGAGTTCATTTATGAAAGTTGAAAAATTGCATTTTGGTCACAGAATCAGGTACCAGAAACCATAGTGGGATGCCCTGAAAATGTATTTGTAATAGATATGGAATTTTGTCGTATCTAAGCAATCGGATTTGTGTGAATGTTTTTGAGTTCAAAAGTTTCTTTGAAAGATCCATGAAGTTTCTTTGCGTATACTACAAAATGGTAAACTGATTCTGCTCTTCGTTCTCTGAAGATATTGGCAGAACTGCATCGAACTCGTTCCTTTCAAACCTATTATTTGCCTAGCAATTCCCTTAATTCCTTAATTAGTTCGTTTGAATCTGAATAAAGTTGTTCTTCTATTCTCTAATAACAATCAGTAAGTTAACGATTCCATTTAACATAATTACAAGCTTCTAAATGTTCTGAAACAACAGAATAATTCCGCCAAAAGCTGTGCAAATACGAAGCTCACACGTTGAATGGAAACTGTGCTTGTTTTCTTTTCAAGATTTATTTTCTACAATACTACAATATTTTCTACAATTCTTACTTTATTTTCTACAATTCTACAATAGTGTAGTGTTGATACAATTGCAATCTGATGGAATTTATAATGACATATGAAAAATTTGAAATAATATTTCCACAAATAACGTTTATTGCAAGCATTTGCATGTCACAAGTAGCCTCAAACACTTTTGATATAGCATTCACGAATAGCTGATGGTACAACCCACTCTTTTGCTGTGCGCATATTGCTCACACTAAGTGCCGCGGGTTAGTTGTCACGGCAGCGTTCCGCCACTCAACCTGAATATGAGCTCAAGCAAGGCGACAAGGCATTGGAACAGTCGAACATGCTTTGCAGACGAATACTTAAAGAAGGTTAACATTTTCGACCAACTATTTTTAAGTTGATTGTTGCCTCACAGAAGTCTTTTTTCAATAGTATAATTTTTTTTTAAAATAATTTTTATTATTTTGAAGATTATACATGGCTCAGTTTAGCAATACAAACTTTCTCACATTTTTTTGATGCTTATTATCTACGTTAAAAAACTAAACTATTACTTCTTTACAAACTAATTATTAGGGGGAGGAAACCCACTGAGCACCTCACAAGGAATCATCCAAATTGGCAAATTGTATATAAAAAACATGCTTGGGAAATCTATTTTTTATTCTGGTTGCGTTTCTGGGTGCTTTGCCTAGGTTATATTGGGATAGTTGTGTAATTGATGGTAAATTGTTATAAAACTTATGGGATAACTTGGTGATGTGATGTATGATAGGGTTTATTTGAATTTCTTTATGAAGTTGTTTGTTTGTGATGAACCAGGGTGCATTGGTTATTGTTCGCAGGAATTTATTCTGTATGACCTGTAATTTATGGATATTGGTTTTTGCTGCATTAATCCAGACAGGACAGGCATAGAGCATTAGGGGTCTTATTACTGTTGTATATATGAGCTTAGCATTTTCTATTGTTATTTTACTGTGGTTGTTTATTAATGGTTTTAATTGGATTAGTTTGACTTTTGTTTGTTGTGTTTTAATGTTTATATGTTCTTTCCAGTTAAGTCTAGTGTCTAAATGTAGTCCTAGATATCTCACTGTTTTGTTTTGTGGAGTCCAAGGAATAATGTTATTGTTCAGTGTGAGAGGTGGTGGTGTTGAAATGGTTTTTAATGAAAAGATTTTTGCTGTTGATTTGGATGGATTTAATTTAATTTTCCATTTGTTTGACCAAGCACTGATTTGGTTTAGATATTGTTGTATTGTGTTTCTTAATATATCAAGTGATGTGCTAGAACAATACAATGCTGTATCATCTGCAAATTGTGCTATATTGATTGTGTTGGATGTAGGGATATCAGCAGTGTAAATATTAAATAATATAGGTGACAATGGGGAGCCCTGAGGAAGTCCAGCCAAAATTGGTTTGGGGTTTGAGAGATGTTTATCTATTGAAACTGCAAAGGTTCTATTGCTTATGAAGCTATTGATGATGTTGGTTAAGTACTTGGGTGTACCATTAATTTTAAGTTTGTACATGAGACCTTCATGCCATACTCTGTCATATGCTTGGGAAATGTCTAGAAAGGTTGATATGGTGTGTAATTTTCTCTGGAATGCTGTTTGAATATGTTCAGTGATTCTTAATAATTGATGAGTGGTTGATAGCTTTTCTGTGAATCCAAATTGATGTATGGGGATGATACCATTTTTGTTGAGGTAATTGTTGAGTCTTTTCTGAATGATTTTCTCTAGAATTTTTGAAAAAGAGGGTAACAAGCTTATTGGTCTATAATTTTCTACATTTGATGGATTTTTGTTTGGTTTTGGTATGGGTATTACTATAGAGTGTTTCCATAAAAGTGGAAAATATCATGTTCTTAATGAAGAGTTATAAATATTATTTAGGAATGCTATGGCTTGGTTTGGTAGATTTTTGAGTATTTTATTGTTTATTCTGTCATGTCCTGGGGCCTTTTTATTGGGGAGTGCTTTTATTATATTTGTTATTTCCTGAGGAGATGTGAATCTGATTCTGGAGGGTACATCATAATTAGGAGATGTTGCTATCTGTGTGATTGTTTGATGTAGGTTGTGTGGGTGGGAATCATTGGGTTTGAATGTATCTTCAAAATGTTTTGCTAGGGTTTCAGCTTTTTCAAAAGGTGAGAATTTTTTGCCTGTGTTAGTTTTAAGTGGAGGAATGGTATTCTTTTTGTTAAGTATTTTATTTTTGAACTGCCACAATGTATTGTTACTAGAGCTTAATGTTTGGATCATGTTGTTATATTGTTGCTGTTTGTGAGTGAAAAGTGTTTTTTTGGTAATATAGGATAATAAATTTAGTTCCTTTTTGACTTCAGGGTTTCTAGTGTGATTCCATAATCTTCTTGTTTTATTCTTTGTGTAGATTAGATTTTTTATGTTTTTGGGTAGTTCATTTCTTTTATTGTGTGTGTTTATAAGTGATTTGTTTGATTTACTGTTCTGTAGTTCACTTAATATAATAGTATTGAGTATTGTTATTGCTTGGTCTATTTCTGGAGGGGTATTTAATATTTTAAATTTTGGGATGGATGTTTTTACATTATTTTTAAATTTGTGCCAATTGATTATGTGTGTGTTGATCTGAGGAATGGGTGAGTGTGTGGGGAGTGGATGTTGTGTTGTTATTATTACTGGTAGATGGTCTGAGTCCATTTCATGGTGTACTGTAGAGAAAAATGTTTGTTGTATATTTGTTATACCTATGTCTAATATATCTGGGTTCCTAGAGTGATCATATGGGTAGTAGGTTGGTTCATTGGGTGCTATTATATTAAGTTTGTGGTAGTTAATTAATTGTAGTAATTGTGTCCCAGCTGAATTATTACTTTTACTTCCCCACTGTATGTGTTTCCCATTAAGATCTCCTAAGATTATTGTTGGAGCGTGTTGATTAATAATACCGCTGAGATTGGTATTTTGGATTTTTATATTGGGGGGCTTATATGCTACTATTAGTGTAGTTTCCAGATTGTTGTTATTATTGAACTTAATTGCTGCTGTCTCAATACCAGGGGTTGGTGGTAGTATTATTTGATAGCATGATATTGTGCTCTTTATGAGTATCATTACTCCTCCTCCATTATTATTTTGTCTGTCTGTCCTGATTACTTTATAATCTGGTATGGTGAATTTTACACTGCTGTTTAAATGTGTTTCAGTTATACATGCAAAGTCAATTTTCTTATCTTGCAAGAAATATTTTAGTTCATTGACTTTATTGATTAATCCATTTGCATTCCAATTGAGCATGATTAACTTATTAATTTGTGTTTGTTGCATAACTATTATTAATGTATGCTGAGATGGATGATTGTATGTTGCTTATTATGGATGGTATAATTGAGTTGATTATATTGATTATGTGAGTAGCTATCGTGTTGACCAGGGAGTTGAGAAAATTGTTCTCGTTTGTGTGTGCATGAGAGTTTAGATTTTGGGGGTTGTTACGCTGATTAAAATTTTGAGCTGTGTTTCTGTTGTTTATGTGTGTAAAGTTGGGGATGTTTTGAGTGGTTCTCAGTCCGGGAAAGTTAGTTTGGGTATTTTGAGGTGGCGCTGTTGAAGATTCATTGGTTCTAGTTCTATTTTGGGGACTGTTGAGGTTAGTGTTTTGGCTGATTTTTTTATAATAAGGGCATTCTACTGTTCTGAGGTCTGCTCGGTGGTTTCCTTGACAATGATAACATTTGAATGGTTCATTTTTATGGGGGCAAGTTACAGAATAATGATTTTTGGAACAATAAATACATGCTATTTTATGATTACAATTATTTTTTGTATGGCCAAAGTCTAAACATCTCATGCATTGAATGGGGCCTTTAGGTCTCCTTCTCCTTTCAGCTTTTACAATGATATTACAAATTTGATTTATTTCTAAAATAGTTTCTATGTTTTCTTCCCCACTGAATTCGGCTGCTATTACTGGGAATTGGGTTATTGTCTTTTCGGAGTCTGGTAACTTTAATGTGTGATGGGTGTTTCTCTTTCAGTTCAGTGTATATTTCCTCTTCTGTGATTGATGTGTGTAGATTTTTTAATACAACTGAGAATTTCTTATTTGCTGGGTCCTTGTAAGTATGAAATTGTCTTCCTGTGTTTATTAGATATTTGGTTATGTCTCTGAAGTCACTGATTTTTTCTGGTTGTATTTTAACTCTATTATTTATGAATTGAAGTGTGAAACTATTTGTCACTTTGGTACTGATTTCCTTGCTAAAGTTCGTGATGTTAGTTATATTTGCGACATAGATTGGCGGGATTTTAACAGATTCTGACACACTTGGCGAGGTTTCATTTATGTAACTAAACCAATTTTGATTGTTGTGTTCTAGTTCACTGCTCAGTGGCTGAAATCTGTTGCCAGTGGGGACCGAATATGAATACTGCGTTGAACTGTCTATGCTGGCTTGCTTTGATTGCAGATTAGACCTTTTTGTTTCGTTAACCGAGGTAACATCATCAGAAGGACGCTTTAAATTTTGCCCTGCGGCATGTTGGCCTGAAGCGTTACCTTGTAATGAGTCCAGGTTTAGCTGTCCGAACGAGGTCTGTTGATTTGGCTGAGGTCCCATTGTTGTTTGGATTGATTGAGATTCCATTGATGTAACTTCTGAACTGATGGTTTCCGTAACTTCTGAACTGATGGTTTCAATAGTATAGGCAAAAAATATAAACCCAAAATCAACAAATAAAAGTGAGTTTTTTTTTTGCGAAGATCATGTGCGACTGAGCTATGTAATGGCTATGCATATGACATGTTAACATGTTAGCATGTTAAAAGTGAAATAAGTTATCACTTTTGCAGATAGTTAATAGTACTAATTCTGTTGGAGCCTTCCTTGTAATGAATTCTTTAACTTTGCAACCGATTGCTTAAGCGTTGAGAACCTATGTCTTTATTCATAGCACACACTTTCTGACAAATGGCATTAGTCATATGATTATACAAATCGTCTCAATCACGATCAGAAAATACTTCGAAATTTCACGTGGAAGTTGTACTGTTTTCAAGATTATACTTATTTGATTTTTTATTTAATACTTAATTATTACACAGATACATTAAATAACTTGATACCATGTGGCTAAGCCGAGGGCCTTTTAAGCTACTACATTACCTACATTCTACCGTGTTCTAACTTTTTGAATTCTGATATTCACCCTAAATAGTCCGTCCATCGCATCGAAGCAGCATAAAAGAGGCCATAAGGTACAGCTGAGGAAAAAATCCCTGAAGGGGAAAACCTGCCGTCAGAAACCGAGTAGATGCTAATGTGCCAAACTGTTTCTAAACTATTTTATTTATATATATATATATATATATATATATATATATATATTAATTTATTAATTTATTTACTACTGCGGATGTCACTCATTCTCCTTCCAGTCTTTGCCTTCCTCAGTATCTGCAATCAAACAGCGCCACAGAATATTGTCCGCACTATCTCTTCTGCACTTACTTTTCGTACACGCACTCCCCTTTTCCCCTTAAAGTGCTTATTACACTATTTCATTGTTATTTTTTATTTATTTACTTAATTATTTAGTTTTTACTTAATGACTTATTTACTCATCAGTTTACTAGCTTAACATAAATTACTTATTTAATTATTCATTGTTTATTTTTCAACTTACTTATTTCCTCTCCAGTCTAGGCTCCGCTCGTAACAAGGGCTGTTTTCCCACTTCCTAATTTCCGTTTCTCAAATACCCCGAACCCTTGCTACAAATGTTCCCAATTATTTCAAGAAATAAGACCTATTATCACCTAATGACTTCTGGGCGAGCGTTACGTTTCTATATTGGAAGTGCTAGTTTCCCATTCCCATCCACTTCAGTCTCTATGTTTCGGTCGCACAGCCACTTAAAAGGATGTAGATCCAATCTTCCCTGACACCACAAAACACACAGATGTCATTACTCTCCGAGTCTTTCAATCTGCATTACATCCACCCCCGACCCCCTGGGGGTGTTGGCTCGCTTCGCAGTGACAGCACTTCATCTTCCACTTTTA
The DNA here is from genome assembly GCA_031308135.1 of Acheta domesticus. Classification (NCBI taxonomy): domain Eukaryota; kingdom Metazoa; phylum Arthropoda; class Insecta; order Orthoptera; family Gryllidae; genus Acheta; species Acheta domesticus. The sequence continues at coordinate 183,106,837 of JAHLJT010004567.1, forward strand.
ATAGTGATTTACGTCATAAGGATGCAAAATGTTACATTACGAGTGAGATGTTTCCAGCCGAGGAGACGTTAGAAGCCGAGGCTGGAATTTCTAACGAGTAATGTAACATTTCCGCCCGTGTATCGTAACACGTTTCATTTCACACTATGTCGTATTCCCTTACTTTTATTTTAATTTCGTATTGCAATATTTCACCATGTACAAGTACCAATAAATAATTGCGCAGGTTCCAGAGCCTCCTAAAATCTTGATGTATGAGAAACAATTACAGTACTCGAAACATTTTAAAATTAAATTGAAAGATTAAAAAATGATTCGGAAACCGATGGTAGATGAATACGAAGAAGGAACTGAACAATTAATATCTCATAAATCATGAGAAATTATAAACAGTTTTATTAGTGAAAAATATAAATAATATATACATGTTAATGAGGATGTTATGTTTCCTTACTTATCAGACTTAGTAAGTTGTCCCTATTACAGCTACACAACATTGTAAAGCACTGTGTAACTAAGAATAGTAATTTTGCTACAGTACGGGTGAATTCCGCATCCTAATGGTCAAAATATTTCAGGATTAAATCCATGTTATATAATGTAATACCTTTCCATGTTTTATAATTGATAGCGTTTCTTAAGAAGAAGTCAGTTATATATTTGACGATCCAATGGAAAACACAAGAGATGAAGTCAGTACTGAGTGTACAATGAATATGACTGTAAATATTTCGGTGTATTTTCTAAATGCTGTTTATTTGTATTTAAGAATCAAAATTAATTAAGTTCTCTTGTAAGTTTTCTTCGTTTGATTGCAAGTATTTTAATCGTTTATACTGCCCTTATATCTATAAAACAAATCAGAAACATTGTTACCAAATTTTCAAGTTCATAACTTAGAATGACATTTCATTATGGTACATTGTACCTTAAAAGTCCCATTTTTTGGCCTGCTTTGAGGCACGTAAGCAACCGAAATGCGACGCAGTATGAAATAAAAGATATATTATCCGCCCCGTAAAATCACCAGTCGTCACACAACGCTCTAATTGCTCTATGACATGACTTCTTGTGCACTCTCCTCTTGACATCACATTCCTTTGATCAAATCAACTCCTACCGGTCTCAAGAAAGAGGTCACAGACAGGCCATTAATCCAACTCTTAGATTCCTTTAGAGTCATTTCGTATCCCAGGCGCAAATAATATTTTGCAACACTCTGAAAAGTATTCACATGAACTTCTTCTTTCAAATATGCTATTTATATCTAGTTTTACATGTGTTGTAAACTTTTCAGTTTTTTAACGTTTTCTTGGTTTGAAGTAATTTGATTTTTATGTGGTTATGGTCAGAAATGCTTCCAAACAGTTTCCAAGTTACACGTCTAAATTATAAGAAAAATTATAAAAACCCTGTCAATTTCCATTTTATAATATTATGTTGTTTCTGAATGACAATGTGGCGTACTTGATTATTACGCTTAGGAGCCCTGTATCTGACATTCTCGTGCTGGTATGTTAGACACCTATGTATACCTATAAGGAAGTTTTTTTCTGGAAATAATATTATGAGTGGTCCTGCCTCTGACAAGAACGAACGGTGTTCTACTCCGCTTCGGAGTAGTGCAGTTTTCCTGCAACGAAGAACGACAGAAGGGAAGATAACTGTCTGGCGAAAAGCTAGAAACTCTTAAGATCTCGCCTTCATTCAAGAAGTTCAGGAGAAGTGCTGTCTTAATCAGAGTGTTTCCTGGACCGTTCCAGGAAGTATTTCCTTCTTAAGAAAAGATGCCATCTGGAAACGTCGATTGGCAAACGAGAATCTTTGCGAGGCACTTCAGTTGAAATCTATTCCACCAAAGCCACTGTTGACAAAAATCGCCCTTCCCAGCCGAAGCTCGATCACCCTCTCTCTCTCTCTCTCTTTATCATCGCCACTAGAAACGATTTATAAAGTAAATTAAAAATCAGGAAACGTCTATAAAGACGTGAAAAACGGCTCTTGAAATAACATCGAACATTTCTTCACTTTCGCAGAATCCATAATTTGAGTATCTTGAGATAACTTCCCTCTATCTCAAGATCAAATCTCCATCAATCCACCTGTATGTTCATAATTAATGAAAAAATGAATAGACTTCATTAACGCGGTAAGTATAATTTAAAAAATGAGAAATGATCCTCTATCTAAAGATCCCATAGATATGGAATCATCTTTTACACGTGATAGGCTATTTCTCGTAAATGGTTTTCAACATCAAACCCATCTAGGATAATATATAATAAATAACAAACTAGTCGTATCTTTACGTGTCAGGTAATTATAGAATACGGTAATGATCATGATGTTTGGCAATTGGTTCATTTTGTAAGAATGGTAGGCAAACTGTATCATCAACTTGTAAGTACGAGTGTATAAACAACCTATGTAATTAAATAAGTATTTTTAAACATGTATAATTTTGAAAAGTCTTAATATTTCTATAACAAGTAATGTACTTCAACTTCTGGGTCATTGCCCCCATCTAAAGAAGTTGTTCGTCCAGATTCTCTGATCCGTTGAGAAAATTCCAAGTGGCCACTTGTTTTGCTTGTGAACATAAATGTAGCTTCACTATGCTAGCGTTATTTTGATGTCTCTTTTACAAGTTGAGGTAGGAGTATAGCCGAGGGTATGTACTAAATTTTGTTATACAGGATGTCCGGGGAGGAAACGTCGAAACTTCGATAATAAGCTCTTAAGACAATTCTAAGCATATTTTGTTTAATAAACTACGTGGATATTCCGAATGGTTTAGCCGCAATGAGCACTCAAAAGTTGGTTATAAAAATTGATTTATAGTAAAAAAATTGCATTATAGAAGCACAGAAACACTTCAGAAACATAAATTCTTTATTATTTACAAAGGAAACGAATATATTTGTTCAGAAAGAAAAATTAAGCGAGAAATAAAGAAGCACCCAATTTACACAATTCGACTGCTTTTTTATTTCTTGCTTAATTTTTCTGTCTTAGCAAATATTCTAATTTCTTTTGTAAATAATAAACAATTTACATGTTTCTGAAGTGTTTCTATGCTTCCATAATGCAAATTTTTGCCTAGAAATCCAGTTTTCCAACCAACTTTTGAGTGTTTATTGCGGTTCAACCACTCGGAATATCCACGTAGTTTATTGGACAAAATATGCTTAGAATTGTCTTAAGAGCTTATTTTCGAAGTTTCGACGTTTCCTCCCCGGACACCTGTATATACTAGTCAAATCTTTTGTTAATTTACCGATTCAAATAAGTTTTCTATCACTCGGAAGTGAAGATGTCTAGTTTCAAATCATGTTAACCTCGCCTTGTTAATGATCATTCAACTATTTGCAGATAAAAGGTGGAGAAAAGTTTCTAAAACTCAAGAAAACGTGCGCAGCTTGTACTTCTACCCATGCGTCATATACTGTTCTTTGAGCAAATAAAAACAAATCAAATCAATTCAATTATTACTTGGAAAGATATTTTATGATAACCTTTTTTACAGACTAATTTATGACTTGAACCTAATATAACAAAAGTGCCCATACTTCTTGTTTCTAAGGGGTAGCGGGATAATGGCTAGCGCGTGTGCCTACCATACCTTTGTGACGTTGGCCACAAAACTTGGGTACCTATTTTAAGAAAACATGGAATATCGTATACCCTGGTCTACCAAATCAAAATTATTGATTTTACTACAAAAAGTAGAATCAAACAAAAATATTTTAGCAAAACTGGTCAAATTGTGTTCCAAGTTTCGTTAAAATATTCGAATTTCCGAACAATTTCAGTGAGGTTCCTGCCACTACACTGGATAAAACACCTGCAAATCCATGTGGAATTTGCGGTGAACAACGCGAGGCCTCGAGAGATTTTATCGGAGTTCTCCCATTTTCTCTGTCCCTCATAACGTCATTGTTCACTTCACCCTCATTATCGCTGTCATATATTTAACAAATAACTCTTGGGCCTCAAGGATGTCAGTAATTGAAGGGCCTCAAATCCCAATAGAAATAGTCCTATGTATAGACTGTCGTATGTACAAGGGTTGGTAGGAAAGGAGTTCTTCCACTCTACGTTCCATCCTGATTGCATCCTTAAATATACATCCTTGAAGTTTTCATAAAATTCGAAAGATGCCCAACCTCTTGAAAAAGTTCAAAACTGTCCTCATTCGCCAAGGGAGCGGCGCAAATTGAAGAGCAGATGTTCTGGAAAATGTATCACTTTGCTGGCGCATAGCCTCTCTCAAAGGAGGGGACACATTCTTTTTCTCAATCGGAGAAGTTGCACGTCATATGACGGAGGTTACGAAAACAATATCTTGTTAGTAACTCTGCGAAAATAAACACGTAAATGTAAACAGAATGCATCTCTCGCGTTTATTGATCCTCAATCCCTAATAACCTTTTCTGCAAGCAGAGATCTTCATAATTCGTCATGTCGGTCTTGTGACGTCTCAAATATACCGGAAATGTCGATGAAAGCTGTTCAAATTTACAAAACAATAGTTTTGACGTGAAATTCATTCTAGCAAAATTATTAATGTACGCCTCCTACAATAATAAAGTACACAGTATTACAGAAACTTAAATTAATAACCTCAGAAAACTAAAGTCCAACAGTAATAGTACATATTTAGAAATGGAAAAAATCGATTGGAACATTCTAGTATTAAAAACGCGAATTATTTGGAAGTCGCCAAAATGCGGGTATTGGAATGTTCCATCTTAGTACGAATGCCTCTGGTTATTCCATTGACTGAAAGGGTTGACGAATTCGAAACCGTGAATTTGTTCCAAGTTTTCTGAAAGCACAACCTCAAGCAGTATTGTAAAGGTTACATTTAAGCATTATCAAAACGCGTGCTCGAACGTAGAAAGCGGAGTGTTGGCGCAGGTTGAATAGACATTGGTGACGTGGACTGATGATTGCGAGTTGCGCTGAAGAACAAAGCGGGAGATAACGCAGGCGCAGACACGGAGACTGCAAGGCTTCAAGCGATGCGAATGCGAATGGGCGCCTGACAGCGGGCGCCTCGCAGCCTCTTTCGCGCAGATATCACCTTCAGTTGCAGCCTTCACACGCCCCATTCCATTCCCCCCGCCCCCACTTCACCACACCTCCCCATACCTCGCCTTATTCCTCCACGACAAGCCCTGCCATTCCGCGCCGGACCACGCCTCACCACTTCCCGCCTCGCTTCGACTCTTCTCGCCTCCTGACATCTCGCCGCGCCACGCTACTCAACGCAACTCAACACAATTCAGCTCAATTCAACACAATTCAACACAACTCAGCACAATTCAACAGAATCCACGGCAACTCACAACTCAACATAGTCCAACTCAACTAAACATAACTCAACTGAACACCACACAACTAAACAGCATAACTCAACCCAACACAACACAACATATCACAACTCAACACAACATAGTACAATTCAACACAACATATCACAACTCAACACAACAACACAACTCAACACAACTCAACACAACTCAACATAACACAACACAACTCAACACAACACAGCCGCTACAGCACCTTGGCAACGACAACTCGGTGACAACCCTATTTCCACTACAGTATCCTTGATTGGTAGGTACAAGGGTTCGAATCCTGACCTTGGCGGATTTCTGACACTAGCTACACAGATGGCTCGAATTTAGCTACTGTCTGGAGGAGAATTCTAGCACTGATTGATACAGATACTTCTCTGGTATCTCCGAGGATTTCCGTGAGCAAGATGCTAACAAACGAAACTCGATAGCGATCTTTCCTTCTTCATACATTTTACTTTTCTCCTCTTACACACACTTGCTTGCACTTCACTGGCACACATATCGGCAGACCCATCATCGGAAGATTAGAACTAGTCACGGCAAGAGCGTTGCCACGTTGGCCGATTGATTGGTTACTAGTTACTAGTGATTCAAGAGATTTGTCACGTTGGCCGATTGATTGTTTACTAGTTACTAGTGATTCAAGAGCGTTGCCACGTTGGCCGATTGATTGGTTACTAGTTACTAGTGATTCAAGAGATTTGCCACGTTGGCCGATTGATTGGTTACTAGTTACTAGTGATTCAAGAGCGTTGCCACGTTGGCCGATTGATTGGTTACTAGTTACTAGTGATTCAAGAGATTTGCCACGTTGGCCGATTGATTGGTTACTAGTTACTAGTGATTCCGGTCGCATCAACTGCTAAGGTCATTAGTCTCGCTAGTGTAGTGCATGCATTTTGCTCAGGAGGTGGCGATGAAATTCCCCGTTGGTTGGCGAGATCCGACGCTGACCTGCCTTCGGCTAGCGAGGTTTTCCCTTAACAGGTATCTCACCAAAGCGGGGTGCAGACCCAGCCGGGTCAAGCTCTAACCTCCCGACCGGTTTCTCGGCATTTATGGTAGTGTAGTGAATATAAGTGTAAGTGTATATAAGTAAATACGATAGGACAAAGAATAGACAGGAAAGATCGCGCGCCGTCCGGGACCCGTTTGGTAGGGTAATGCTTCGCCTGGTATGGATCGGAGGAACCACGGACAACTACCAATTAAAGCAGCTGGCTGATAGAATTCTCCTCCAGACAACGACAGAACTCGACCTAGCTCTCTGACTAGCGTCGAAAATCCTGGCGTCGTCGAGACTCGAACCCCAGGACCTCCCGGACAGAGGTACTGCAGGGACATCAGTTGATACCCTAAGCCACTCTCCCGAAGCCATGTTTGTTCTGTTCATAAATTATGGAATCCCCGCAAGCCAACGTGTAGATCGGCGACGGATCTGAAGTTTCAGTCGTGGTGGAAAACTGCCATCTCCTGGGTTCTGACATGCACCACACTTACGGGAATAAGGTCATAAGTAGTTCACTCTTCTAGTATGAATACTCACTGATCTCGGCGTGCCACTTCAAGCTCCGCGGTCACAGACCCCGACTCAATTCACCACAATCCCTATTGGAGTTGCGCCGTCTGACCAAACCCTTTTCCGCCGTGTCACGACACCCCGCACTGCGTTCCGAATTTCACTCGGTCTTCTCTGCCCCTCTCATCCGGCTGCATTCAGCCCGATCCGGTCTCCAACTGCTCCATGTCCCCTCCCCATCCAACCACGCCCCTGCCTTGCATCTCTATGCCTTGCCAGTTCCACTTCATCTGCCTCCTCTTCGCTCTCATTCCTCTCCATTTCACCTCCCGTTTCCACTTCATCACTCCTCGCCTGTTTCGCTTCACAATTCAATTTCGTTTAACATTATTGTAAGCGCAGCTACTCATCGTGAATTTCCGCCGCTAAAGGCGCTTCCAGGATACGAGTAGTCCTGCCTCACCACTCCTTCTTTGCATGCTTCACGCTTGCGACTTTCAGCCTCACCCTTAGAACTGCTAAGAGTCGCAACCCCCGTCCCGCCCTGTAGCAAAGCCAAATCCTTTTGGACAGAACTCTGCCTTCCACATCAGGCACACCCCCAGCTCCAACGTTTCTCCGCCACGCTCCGGCCTGCCGCGAACACACACACACATACTCGCGTACCGCTTTTCACCGATGAACCCTGATCTCTCCAGAACCTCAACCTGCTGCACTTAGCCCAGACCGGTCGCGAACTGCTCGATGCACCCCACTCTCACCCGATTCAGGCAACCCACACCATGAACCTCTGCGGCTCACCGCGTTCCACTTCACCTCTCCCAGCTCCACCCTCATTCCATTCCCTTCCATTTCACCTCTCCTTTCCCCTTTCTCATCACTCCTGGCTTGTTCCGCTTCACAATTCTATTCCATGTAATATAATTGCAAGGAAATTTTCGCACCGTGAATCCACGCTGTTCCCACCCCTCCCGAGATACAAATGATCATCCCAGCCACACCACACCTCGTTCGCTGCTCTATGCGCGCGAATTTCAGCTTTACCTTTAGCCGTTTGACTGCTTTGGAAAATTTCCGTACTTGAGGGCCGTGTCAGCACGAGCAGAAGAGCTGTCTTTGGGACAGTTGCGTGGCTTCAGGGGACGCTAAGATGCTGAGCATCCCCATGTCAAATATTAATCAAAGAATCCTAAATGTTGTATCGATAAACGTACAAGTGGTTCATTGAGCGAAACACATTTTGTATTAATATTAAAAGTGGTTTCCTGTGATTGAATTCGGAGCGTTGTTACAAGCTGGCCTCTGATTGCTTGGATGCTAAAATGGTTCTAGCATCTGCCTAGAGATTGCGAAGGGCAATGACCCATGCGCAGACGGTGGGGTTCCCCCCTCCCCACCTCACCCGTCTCCCAAAGATTCACGAGTTTCTGACGCTAGCGTACAACTCAGCAGGGCGAGGCGTATGAGCAAGAGGTGTATAATCAAGTTGGTCGTTTGTGCACGAGAGCGCAGCACACTTGACGCTGCCAGTGAAGTATTTTTTTTCTCACTTGAGATTCTCTGCTTCGTCATGGACACTTAATAGGAGACATAGTGTTTGCCTACTAATTCTTAATTAATATCTAAGATGAATTTTTCATAAAATAAATATTATTTTGGTCTGAACTGTATAAATTCACAAGTGATCTCATTGCGAATCGCGCATGTGAATTAAAGCTGAGCCATCGCATTATTTGCTTTCAACAACTCTCTTGACAAAATCTGCTGCAGTGTCTCTGACCGGGAGGTCCTAAGTGTGCGTCCGGACGGTGGCAGCATTATCGACATTAGCTTGTCAGCTACACTGCGATTTATTCAGAGCTGCCTCTGGTAAATCATCGGCTCTTACGGTGCCATCCAATCGGGACCTTACACGTCACTACAATGACGTCACTATTGGGGCGTTCAACCTTCCGATTGGATGACACCGTAACAGCTGATTTGCGTCAGACGCAGCTCTGAATAAAACCAACTATAGGGCGAATTCAGTCGCTGTCTGGAGGAGAATTCTAGCCGCCGGCTGCTCTGATCGGGAGTTTTCCTTGGTTTCTCCAATCAACACCAGGCGAATGCCGGAGCAGTAACGTACCAAACGGGCCACGGACCGCGCGCGATCTTTCCTCCCCATTCCTTGTTCTACTCTCACCCTCACTTACATACACACACTAACATGCACTATACTATGACACATGGCGGGAGACCGATCGTGAGTTTAGGGCTTGTCCCGGCTGGGGCGGTGTCCCGCTGCTGGGAGATACTTCGCTTGGGAAAACCCCGATAGTTGACGCTAGATCGGTGCCGGATCTCGCCACCCTGCGTGGGAAGCCCACTGTAACTTCCCGAGGAAAGAAATATGCACTAATGACCGTAGACGTTGACGTGCCCGGAACTAATAACATTCAATCAATTGTCGAAGGGTCACAAGGCAGCGCCCCCTTCAGCAGAACCAAATCCGTTTGGGCAGAACTCTGCCCTCCACATCAGACACCCCCCCCAGCTCCACCCCTCCTCTGCCACCGATGCATCTGCTTCTATACTCAGAGAGAGTAGTGGCGTTTCCGTTCGGAAAATGGCCTCTTAAAGGGATTCATTTCTCTGGAATTGCGTTCAATTAATTTTAATTCATTCGTGTCTGAGTTGTCAAAATCAAACTCATTATAAGGAAAATTAAAACTGATTATATGGAAAAGTAATTATCTTCATTAGTAGAAAAGTAATATCACATTATGCAATGAGTCATTAAAACATTTCTTGAAAGGGACGATACGTTAAAAGCATTTCCAAACTTCTATTTAGAATAAATAATTTTGTAGCTTGTTTTGATGGAGTTAATCATGTAAATTCTCTCGTTACGTTCCTAGTTTCAGTAACCGCAGCCCAATATTCGTTGCCAATTTCTAGGAACGCCGAGAAGTTTCACAACACCCTCTGTAATCCCTTTTCATTGAACCCAAAGCTGAGCTTCTCTGACACTGAACCGTTTTATTCCACTTATCTTACTTCTGGTGGATAATCCCGTTCTCTTTCCACACTTGGTGGCCTCTATTCCGCAGGCAGTTTTTTTCAACGAACTTCTCCACTAGTAGCATCTCTTGCAATCGCAATCACCACCCCCTCACCCGCCAGAGGATCACGAAGCTCCTTATCGCGTGTCACCAGAGAGTCGGGTGAGTTCTTGAAGTCTCCACCCCCCACCACACCAGAGCCGTGACAGCGCCGATCCGTCGCGCAACAGGTCGGGAGGCTCCGCCGCCACTGCATACCAACGATCTCCCCCTCCACCCTCACCACCCGCCCTCTCCCTCTCTCCGCCCTCCACTCTCCTCCCCTCCCCACCCATCGCGCCTTCAACCAAGGAAGCAGCAGGCGCAAGACTTAGCGGTGTCGAAAGTTGGCCGCACTTGGGCGGATGACACACGTTGTTTCACTTCGTGCTGACACTGGAGCAAGTAATTTGACAATTTATGTTGCAGTATTTCCAACCAATGGAATATTTATTAAGAGGAATGTCGTGTAGATCATCATTGAGATTCAATTATACTTTTTAACAAATTTGCAAGTAATGCTCAGATAACAAGTTTTCAATGGAAATAAATGAAATAATATTTCTTCAATAATAATGTAAATTAATTAGGAAATGGAAATATGCAGATGTTTGAAAACTCACTGTTTTCTTTATAATGGAACTACAAAGAAAATTATTGGAAATACGGCAAGGAAGAATGGCCCATTTTCATTATTCGATGTATTACTTGATATCTTCTCGATTTCGTCATTAATTAGGTCGAGTCCCTAAGTTATCGACATTACTGCCACGATCCTAATGCTTTTTTGCCTTGCAATTGTACTCATCAATGTTGATTACTTTTAAACATCAAAAGCTGTTAGTGTCAAAGTAAATAAACTTTTAAATTACGTTAACAACTTCACTTGTGTAATAATTGATAAACCGTTTCTTAGGCTTTACTTTAGAAGAGAAGTATTGTTTCCTTTAATGACGTACTGAGTATTGATTTCCAATATGAATTTAATTATAATTTACAAGGAACTTCCTACAATCAAAATGAACAATTTCTCCAGAAAAATAATTGATTTAAATTTACCATCACCCCAAACATAAACTTCCAGGACTTTGTCTCGAATCTTCTCGCGGCCTCACAAGAGCAAGTCTCATTTTATAATGTGCGCGACCTTTAGCCACAGACGCGTTCCCTCCACCCGCTCCTTATTTCTGGACCTGCGAACCTCCATCGCCAGCATCAATACCTCGCTAATGTATCTCCCTCACTCTCGCGTGCGCCAGTGTCCTCCCACACTGAAACTTCACAACTACCCCGATCTCCGTGAACGAGCTTCGTGTTCCTCAGTGTAGACGTCACAATCCGTCTCATCCGCCATCCTCACCGCAGAGCCCCCTCCCCGAAGCTTCCCCTTCCCCCTTTCGCCGCCCTCAGTGCATCTTCGTCCTCCACCGTCACCGCCACCTCCCCACCCCCACCTCGACCTCACCCCGACACCTCCGGCGCATTGTGCGAGTAGATCTGCACCGCGTCGTCGCGTCCTAAAGACATCCCGCGTCTAGCCATGCGACGCGCAGCGAACTACACGAGTGACTCGGTCCCCACATCCGCTTCCGTCGCCCCCTCGTTGCTCTACCGTCGCCCTCCCGTCGCCCTCCCGTCGCCCACCCGTCGCCCTCCCGTCGCCCCCTCCCGTCACCCTCCCGTCGCTCTCCCGTCGCCGTCCCATCGTCCTCTCGTCGCCCTCCCATCGCCCTCCCGTCGCCCTCCCGTCGCCCTCCCGTCGCCCTCCCGTCGCCCTCCCGTCGCCCTCCCGTCGCCCTCCCGTCGCCCTCCCGTCGCCCTCCCGTCGCCCTCCCGTCGCCCTCCCGTCGCCCTCCCGTCGCCCTCCCGTCGCCCTCCCGTCGCCCTCCCGTCGCCCTCCCGTCGCCCTCCCGTCGCCCTCCCGTCGCCCTCCCGTCGCCCTCCCGTCGCCCTCCCGTCGCCCTCCCGTCGCCCTCTTGTCTCCGACAAGACGCTCTCCCAAGCCCGTATATTCTCGTACATCAACGCCCGTGCACGCTGGCCAACGTCTCATTTATGCTGATTCACGACCGTGTATGCTCTCTCACCCACCCCACCCTATCCACCCACCCACTCACCCATCCACACACCCACCCACACACCCGCACACCCATTCACACACCCTCACACCGACCCACACACCCTCATACCCACCCTGTGGCTATTCGCACTTTTGCCCGTCTACTCCGCTCTCTGTGTGTCACAGACACCGACCTACGTTCATCCAGCTCTTTCCCCTCTCGGCGCCCGCCCCCGCTGCCGCCGCCATCGTCGCCACCGCCACCGCCGCCGCCGCCTCCGCCACCGTCGTCGCCGTCGCCTAAGCCGGAGGAAGGAGACGCATCGCGGAGCGGAGGATTACGCGCTCAGAAGCCTCTTCTTGGGGATCTGGGCGATGACAATATTCGCATAACAAGCACCAGCCCTCTCCAAGGGATCCGCCTCACCCGGGATCGGGGAGTGTATTATCGCACCCAGGGCAATGGATACCGAATGGGAACATAGTTGAATTAATTTTCATTCCAATCATCAGCTTCGGTTCTCTCTCACTAACTGGTATCAATTTCAATGTTTTTTATTATTAAAGTCTACGTAATTAGTAATATAATGTTTGAACCGCATCCATGTGATTGTAATAGCTTCAATAATTTCAGTTTTTGACGTGTCTGATGACATGAAAGGCACATTTGCAAAGCGGACGTCATCCCATTGGGATATGTCGAATACAAAAAGAAAACTTGAAAGAAACGTAAATATATGTCATGTTATGCTACAGCAGTGATCACCAAACCGTCCTTTGCGTTCTAGTACTAGTTTACAAGAAAATGTTCGATTGCTCGCAGTATCCCGCTCAGCTTGTCTAACCGGGAGTTCCTCCATTCCTTTCCTGAGCCCCGTCAGGTGACTCAGAAAAACAGGTGTTTGCATACTCTCGCGCAATCAGTCTCATAGTTGATTGTGTGAGCTTAAGGTTACATCCAATATGTTTTGCGACTGCACTTCAGATTAGTAATGTAGATTGTTTGATTAAAGTTCTTATTTCCATCCTGATTTTTTGGTAGCTCGCTGTAAGATTTAAATTGACACGCTTGCTCACACTCAGAAGCTTAATAAGTTTGGCGACCACTGTGCTAGAGGTATATAACATATATGAAAGATGGAAATGAGACACCCGTGATGCTTCAGCAGAATGCACACGATGAGAAAATCTCCTAAAACCTATAATTTTTCCATGAGAAATATATACCACAAATACGTCTCCTACCGGGAGAGGTGGCTCAGGGTGAACCTCCTCCGCCGAAAGTATAATGAACCTAATGTCACTGCACTGCCTCTGACCGGAAGGTCCTAGGTTCGAGTCCCGACAGTGGCAGGATTTGCGACACTAGCTTGTGAACTAGGTCGAATTCACCCGCTGTCTGGAGAAGAATTCTAGCAGCCGGCTGCCCTGTAGTTTTCCGTGGTTTCTACGATCAACACCAGGCTAATGCCGTAACAAACGGGCCACAGACTGAGCGCGATGTTTCCTTCCTTTTCCATGTCCTATTCTCACTCCTTATTTACACTTACACACACACACACACCTGCACTACACTACCACACATGCCGGGAGACCGGTCGGGAGCTAAGAGCTTGGGTGCTGGGGCGGTGCCCCGCTGGTGGGAGATACTTGGTTGAGGAAAACTCCGCTAGCTGACGGTAGGTAAGTGCCATATCTCTCCATCCAGCGGTGCAAAATCACCACCATCTCCCGAGGTTAAAACATGTATTACACTTACGGGATTAACAACCTTAGCCGTTCACACGCCCGGAATCACTAACAATTATTCAATCAATATATATCCTAAACCCTTTTCATAAAAGTATATTGTTGTTAAAAAATAACGTTTTACGCAGGAACATTACAATCATATTGGAAACTAGTGGTTCTACAGAATGGCACAGACTTTCCAGTATAAGTTTACTATTTCCTTGCGTTTGGGATGGCTATTTGAAATTGCCATTTACTCGTGCCAGCTGCCATATCTCGCCGCCCAAAGTATTTTTTTTTTACATTTTCTTAACTTTCCGGTTTTCTAATGGTAGAACGAAAATATTTATTTTAGAATATTAAAGAACACAAAAACCTCGTCCTAAATGGCAATTTACTTTGAAAAATTTCGAGCCGTTTTTAAGAAAACGGCGTTTAAGCGCTACTAAAAATGCGAACTTTGAAGCTCTTTTTTACAGAATATTTTTGAGTTTTTGAAACACTTCATTTGAATTCATTTAAAGAACCTTAACTTACAAATATCGTATTGTTTACAAATTGATGGTAATGTGCATATTAAATGTTTGAGAGACCTTTCAAAGCAAGTATATTTGTGTAATTTTTGAAAAAACAAAAAAACAAAAAAAAGGCCTTTACGTCATATTAAAGAGTGAAATTAGCACTGTCCGTTCGAAAAGTTTGAAGAAAAAAATTTGGAGCCGTTTTTGAGAAAATCTTGTTTTTTTCAGACGACAATATGTTGCTTTCAATTGTTTTTGGTGATCAAGGACCCACAAAACAGGGATTCTGGGTACACCACGTGTTAGGAGATTTGTTTTTTCTTAATTTAGCAACTGGATTTATCCACTTTTTCGTTACAAGGGCCCTGTAATAACAATTTTCCTGCCGAAAATCTGTCGTTTTTTTCGTGCAGCGTTACAAAACGTTCCCTCTACTATACGTGCGTATAGTATACGGGAGTGTAAAAAACATTTTTAAGAAGCAGGTTTATTTCGAAACTATAATCCGTGTTCAAAATAGGACGGAGATAATCGGTTAGAATTAAAAACGTATTTACAAGCAATTTAGTTGTTTCAATAAAAAGTATAATGAGTTTTATTCATTCCTAAGCACTCTAACAAATTACGTGGTAATGAAAAATTTGGGTTTATATTTGAAGAAATATGTATTTGAAGAAAAGTAATAAACAATTCATGTAAATGTCTTGTTACTTTCAGGATCGTGCAATAACACAAAAAGATTGCATTGTACGAATGAAGTTAATGTAATGTAAATTAATCAAATTAACTCATGATTCATTGCAATTTTCAGTATTCTTATATTGAATTCACGAGTACCGTAATATTTTTTAGAAATGAATTGGAGCAATTTAGAATTCCTGTAAGAATAAAAATCTTTAATGTACCGTATTTTAAAGTAGAAATTATCCCTAAACAGACACAAACTGGCCATGTACACTTGACGATATTGAATCATCAAATTTTTAATAAATTTCCTTGAAAGTCGTTGAACGTTTTGATGGTAAAATTACGCTTGCGTGAACGATTCCCTCATCTTTTCGAAAACATTGAGAACAAAATTTTGTAGACGCGAACTACTGTTACAAACTTGCAATTTATTACCTTCTTTCTGAAATACGCTTTCAAAAAAAGTAAAAATGTTTTTTGTTGATGATCTTGCCAACAACCAGTTAAGTCAAGTAACAAAATTCTCCGCGTAGACAAAAGAAGCTTGGATGCCAGTTTTCCGTAAATTGGACGACGTGGCTGGAAGTTTGAGTCGATTAGCGACGGCGGCGAAGGGGTAGAAGCCGCGGCTGGGCACGCGGAGGTTTTTCGCGCCCCCTCCCCTCTCCCTCGTCCCTCCCGCGCGCAGCAAAGAGCGACGCCGACAGCGGAAAGGTTAATTCATGTCGGGCGCCAAGAAGCTCGGGCTAAGCGGGGCCAAGCATGAATATTCATGCGACACGCAGATTCGCCGCCGGGGAGTGGGCAAGGAACCCGCCCAGGCGGACTGCGCGGGGCCGATTCAAGGGAGCCGCCCCTCCCCCCGCTCGCCCGCCATATTTCGCCCCGCCCCTCGCCCCGCCGCCCCAGCCAATATCCTCTCGCTCGGGGCGATCGTCTCCCCCCGCGCCACCACTCTCCGCCCGCGCACTCGGCTCGAACCTATTTAACATTCCTCCCCCCGCCCGCTCCCGCTGCCAGGAGCCATCTCTCTCGCCCCGCCCCCGCCACACGCCGCCTCTCGTCTGCTGTCTCGCTCTGTCTATCCCCTCCCCGCCCCTTCCACCCCACCCAGTCGAATGCCCTTCCACCCGACCCAACCCTCCACCGTGTCGCCTCGTCCAAGCCTCGCCTACCTCCATCTCTCGCCTCTCGCTCGGTCTCGCTCCACCCCGTCCCCTCACCTTTTCGCCACGCTTCACTCGCCTCGCTCAGCCGCGTCTCGCCTCGCCTCGCCTCTTCTCACTCCGCCTCGCCACGTCCCGCCCCGTCCCGCCTCGCCCCACCCCCACCCTCACCGCCTCACCCTGCCTCTCCCCATCCCGCCTCGCCCACCCCTCTCCCCCCTCCTCCCCACACCCCTCTCCCCACCCCGCCTCTCCCCACCCCGCCTCTCCCCACCCCGCCTCTCCCCACCCCGTCTCTCCCTACCCGCCTCGCCCCGCCTCACCCCACCACGCTTTGCCCTACCTCGCATCGTCCAACCTAGCCCCGCCTAGCTCCGCCCGTCCCCGCCTCTCTCCGTCTCGTCTCTCCCCTCCCCACCTCGCCTTCCCTCTTCCCACCCCGCCCCGCCCAGCCTCGCCTGTCACGGTCCTGCTTCGCTCATGCACCACCCCCTGCCTCCGACCCCGCCCACCGGCCGTTCTGGCTCGATCTGTGCCGCAACCCCCTTCCGCGCCGCGCGCCCTCCGCTGCCGCCGGCGCCGACCAATATGCTGCTGTTTCGCTGCTCCTCCGGGAAGAGACTCGCTCCGCTTGCGATGATGGAAGCCCCGTCGCTTCTCCTCGCCCGCTCGCGCGCGCCCTTCGCGGCTGCTTAATATACCACCTCGCGTCGCCGCTCGACAATGCCCGCGGGCTTTTCGGCGATTGGGGCCTGGTGGCAAGGCGCTCAAATACACTCCCGCACGCATGCGAGTGTTTCCAAATACACTTCATTCTCTTATTGCTGACATACATAACTGACATTTTTACAACCTCATCTCGTTTGGTTATTCCCCTAGCGTCCACATACGTTTGCTTTCTTACGTCATTTCCTCCTAATAACTTCGTACTTGATCACAGTCGTACTTTTTTTCCTTTGCTAAGTAGTTCCTTTGCAATTTTTTACACACGTTGTCGCTCTTACTCGTCATTGGAAGTATCAGTTTATTCATATTTCGATGAACGCTGATCTTTAGATGATACGTTTTCTCCATGAGTCCAGCCAGTTTTTTCATTCCTATTCCTACATTCCACACGCAATTTTCATCTCCATTTGCTGCCTTTGCCCTATCTTCCCATTCCTTCTGTGCCTTTCTAGTTCTGGGTTCACAAAGTTACTCGAAATGTTTTAGCCTCCACGGCCACCACAGTTTGCATCTTCAGAAACGCCATTCTGACACCTGCGAATATCGTTATGAATCCACCATTGCGTCCTCCACCATTGCCATCCTACGAATGTGACAAATTCCATCTGACCTTCGTTGGGGCTCGCACCTTCCTCACTTGAAACTGCCTCGAGTGTCCTCAGTCGACCCCTTCGTACTCATGCCACGCTTCGACGCGAGCTTCTCCCCGCCACGCCACTCCACTTCACTTCATTCCACTCCACTTCACTCCACTCCCCAACTCAGCCTTTCCTGCCCCGGCCCCGTCATCCTTGCCCGCCCGCCTTGTCCCTCTTTTCATCATTTCTGGCTTCGCCTCTCCCTCTCATGCCACACAGCTTTTGCCACTTCTCGCCCGTATCTTCGCAGCATTGCCTCAACTCTCCACGCTACCTCACGTCTCACAATTCTTCTAGTTGCCACGCCTCAGCCCTACTTGCCATGCCTTGCCCCGCAACTCCCCGGCTCACTCCTCCTGGCCCCGCCTCGATTCGCCCCTCGTCGCCACGTCCCGCCCGGCCTTGCCCTTCCTCGCCCGGCCTCGCCCCTCCTCGCCCCTCCTCGCCCCTCCTCTCCCCTCCTCGCCCCTCCTCGCCCCTCCTCGCCCCTCCTCGCCCCTCCTCGCCCCTCCTCGCCCCTCCTCGCCCCTCCTCGCCCCTCCTCGCCCCTCCTCGCCCCTCCTCGCCCCTCCTCGCTCTCCCGCCTCCCAGCTTCACAGCGCCTCTCCTCGGCTCTCCCGCCACGCCCCGCCTCGCTCTGAGCAGCCACGCCTCACTTCGCCTCGCCCGCCTCGCCCCGCCTCGCCCCGCCTCGCCCCGCCTCGCCCCGCCTCGCCCCGCCTCGCCCCGCCTCGCCCCGCCTCGCCCCGCCTCGCCCCGCCTCGCCCCGCCTCGCCCCGCCTCGCCCCGCCTCGCCCCGCCTCGCCCCGCCTCGCCCCGCCTCGCCCCGCCTCGCCCCGCCTCGCCCCGCCTCGCCCCGCCTCGCCCCGCCTCGCCCCGCCTCGCCCCGCCTCGCCCCGCCTCGCCCCGCCTCGCCCCGCCTCGCCCCGCCTCGCCCCGCCTCGCCCCGCCTCGCCCCGCCTCGCCCGCCTCGCCCCGCCTCGCCCCGCCTCGCCCCGCCTCGCCCCGCCTCGCCCCGCCTCGCCCCGCCTCGCCCCGCCTCGCCCCGCCTCGCCCCGCCTCGCCCCGCCTCGCCCCGCCTCGCCCCGCCTCGCCCCGCCTCGCCCCGCCTCGCCCCGCCTCGCCCCGCCTCGCCCCGCCTCGCCCCGCCTCGCCCCCCGCCTCGCCCCGCCTCGCCCCGCCTCGCCCCGCCTCGCCCCGCCTCGCCCCGCCTCGCCCCGCCTCGCCCCGCCTCGCCCCGCCTCGCCCCGCCTCGCCCCGCCTCGCTCTGAGCAGCCACGCCTCACTTCGCCTCGCCCCTGCCACGCCTTACCTTACCCCGCTTTTCATTGTTTTGTCCTACCTCTCACCACCTTACAACGCAACGCAAGCCCCCGGTTCTCTGCTCTCTGGTACCGTCAGTCAGTCTTCTTGTCCCCCCCCTGAAAAAAAATCTCCCCCGCCAAAGCTCCCCTCGCCCACTTCATTCCCGCCCACGACGCGGTCGCTTAAAATTCAAACGCGCGAATTTCTCTCGGGAGCAAGATTGGTTTTTCTTTCAAGTTCTTATTCATTCGTTTTACGCTTGAGATGGCGTTTCTCCATATTTATGCTATTGTTCTCCTCGTGCTTCATTAGCAGGTATTTTGACCTGTTTGTCTTCCTTGAATTTCTGACTTTCTGCTCTTGACTACTGGAAAGACAATTATTCTGGGTTGAAGGAACGTTTAGCACTGCCTTTTCGCGGAAGAATTTAAAAAAGTAGAAACCAATCAGTAGAAAATATTTTTTTTTTCTTATATGCTTTCCTTCTCTCTAAGAATCTTAAACAATATGAATAATTCTCATGATTACTATCTAAATATTCATGAACATAACATTTTAAAATATGCATCTAAGTGTTCATGAAAAAGAGCATATTATTAAAAAATATAATTTGAAAAATAATGTCTGTGAAAATTATACTGAAAACGAAGAGAACCTGGATTGTTCATGTAAGGGCAGAAAGAAGACGTCAGAACAGGTGAAGGAACGAGAAGCCGGAGGAGGAAGAAAGCTGAAACTTCTTAACCTCAAGAATACAAAGAGGGCCTAGGGCAGAAAACAGGTGAACAATTGTGCACTTGACATGCCATTTAGGAAAATATACGTGATGATTAGTAAATTGAAAGCAACGTGTCTTAAAAGAATACGTTATTACATTAAAACTTGCAAGAAAAATAATGTACTGAAAGTTTCACAATCATCTTTTACAGTAGAAAATGTTACAGAGAAAAATCAATACTCTGTCTAGAAGTCTCCGATATCCTGGAATAGGCAATTCAATGTCTCTATATTATTGGCAGATGAACTGAAGCTTCTTTAACACCGAGACCTAATTTCACGCCTTTTCCAATTAGCACGTAATTCGAAAGTTCGCTGAGAACCCATCGCAAGGATGAAGTTGCCGTCTGGATGAGTCGAAATGATTCCAGAAGAGTGCTCCATTGGTTGGATGGGTACTTTTGATGACTCTTTAATCCTAATGAGAAATGAGAAATAATGAAATATATTCCGTGAGCATGGAATATACAATAACATTTGTATTTGCGTTTCTCCATTTGCATTTTAGAAACTTTCAGAACTGTCCCTTCATATACAAGAACGTACAATGTGAAAAATACTTGTGAAATTTAATTCATTTAGTTGACTGTAAGAATATGTTTCATGTTTTATTGTTCACACTAGTACGTAGAAAACGGAACTGAGCTATTTAGGAATGGTAAAAACTAGAATTTAAAAATCAAGACTTGACAAACGTTTCAACTGAGGATCGAAGGAATTTGAAGGAAACTGGGATATGAAATATCTGATGAAACTGAACTTAAATTGAGAACGAGATGGGTATCATTAGAAATTTATGTAATGCAACGGAAAAAATCGCGAATTTTCGTCAGAAAAAACTCTTATTACAGGGTCCTGGTAACGAATACGTAAGTGGATAAATCATGTTGCTTTTATAAAAAAAATTCTCTAACACATATTGTATCCATAATCCAAGTTTTGTGGGTTATTGATATAGAAAAATTGAAGGACAGCAAAACATCTGCCCGTCCGTCCGTCCGTCCGTCCGTCTGTCCGTCTGTGAAAACACGCTAGCGACTAAACCACTCAGCCGATTTACTTCAAAACTGATATCCCCCGGTCGATCTGTTAGTGTCGCGGCCCCTTAAATTTGAAATCTATATTTTAATTTTGAGGGGTGCAACATGAAACCTCTGGGACGTATTCAAAATTTTCAAAAAATTGCCCTACTGTTTTTTATTAAATTTTGTTTTTGGATAGTGTGAAGGATGTTTAAGATAATGGTGTACTTCTCCTTTTCGTTAAAAATTCTGATTTTTCGAAAATTGCAAAAATTTCCAATTTTTCGGCGTCTTCCTACAACTACAATTATAAAGATATACATTTTATCCCTTAATGAAATCTGTTCTTTAAAGATAGGTTTTGAAATAAGGTCATGTAAATTTTTTCGAAAGTTTAGTACTTCTTGCGTAATTTTGCGTGAAAGTACAGGCGAGAAAGTACGTGCTGTTTTAGCACCTCTAGTTTACATTCATTTCGTAAAGATTGAGTGAGGAGCCGGGGTCATGGGAGTGCTTATACGAATATGCTCGCAGGCAGCCTTTCGCGGTCGAGAGTAAACGGGGTAGTGGAAAGGATGTGTTTTGGCGCCGACGCTATTCGCAGTGCACCTCCAGGTTACAGGCTTCGTGGGGAGTGCGGACTGACGCACGTTGCCCACGAAGAAAGATGCTGTGCATGCTGAATGAAAGGGAAGAGCTGTGGTGCGAAATGAAAATATAAAAATTTGTGCGCGTTGCATGAACTCGTAATAATGAACAATTGAGGGATCTGGAATGTATTGTACTATGGACACAAGTTTGTTAGGGGAGAGGCAGGGTCGATTTTGCTAAAGGATGGTTGCCTGAATAGAAACCGAAAATTTTAACGTGACAGCCTGGTTTTAAAACCCAATTAGTAGCAACTTCAGGATATTGGAAGTTTGATGAGACCTTGGAAAAGGTACTTCAGCATATTAATCGGTGGTTCTCTAGCAAGGAACAAGTTACCCGTGGAAGCAGAGACGATAACATTTGCCGATTGATTCTGGATTTTTTATTTCAGGAACATTACATTTGTTTGTGTTTGAACTTAAAGGTTTCTTATTTAAATTTCCACAAGAGAGAGACCAAAGGACAGTGATGTTTGGTGAATGGCAATACAGCTGCAGTTAAATTAAATTGGCATTAACTACCGTGGGCATTCATGTGTGCGTACGCTGTTACAGGAACATTGGGCTCTGTAGATTCATAACAGGGCAGTATGAACAGACCGAAAGGTACCAAGAATAGGGCTCAACGCGTCACACAGCCGACAGGACCCTTTTGTGGCGTGAACGGAACAAAATACAGCAATAAACTTCTGCATTGTTTCTTGTGTGAAAGCATGTAGCATTACATTTGGTTCAACATGACACAAGTAGAAGCGAATAACAATACACATCTCCCAGCAACGCAGCCGATAGAGATTAAGGAATCTATTGTAATGTGCGTTTCCGTGTGAGTTGGTTCTTTCTTATGTACACTTCATCCTTAAATTGTTTCTCTCATCAAATGTTGCACTACAACTGTTATGCAGTGTTGGAACATTCCGTCAATAGATTGTGTCGGCACAGAGGAGCGCACTACATTTCACACAATAGTAACCCACTTTTGATCCCTTAGAGTTGCGTGAACTCCAACGTGGCGATAATTGTATTGGAAAACCATACACCACCATATTTTTGTGAGTCACATGACTCGTATCGTGTACAATTCAAATCATATAAAATGTTGACCAAAGACAGTTAACCCAAACCTATGGGGGAGAAACCCCTAATCGGGCAACACTGCCTTTAGGTTCGCTTCAAACCGCCACTTAAGTCACTGGACCCACGCCGCATCAGGTTACACCGAAAACTGGGCAGGCGTATCAGAAGCCCCACGATTACTCGCCCTCCGCATCCTGTCGCCCTGTAATCCGCGTGCGCTGCCAGCCGCTGCTCGCCTCCGCTGCGCGGCGGCGCCCAATCACAGGCCTCGGGTCGATCGCCCGGAAGGGCCCCGGCACTGTGGGCGCCCGCCACGCCGCACGAGGCGAAACCACCCGCCAGACACGCGTCCAGCTCTGCCCTAAGAAACGGGCCACGGACCGCGCACCGTCTTTCCTTCCTCTTTCTTGGTAACCTCACCCCTTACTCACACATGCTCACATGCATTACACTACCAGACTTGGAGACCTGTCTCTTTTTCCCGAATCCATCTCGTTTTCCATGGTCTGGCAAAGGTGGCTCAAGGCATCAACTGATGTCACTGCAGTGCCTCTGACCGGGAGGTCCTAGGGTTCGAGTCCCAACAGTGGCAATGTTTTCGACGCTAGTTAGCTGGGTCGAAGTCAGTTCCTGTCTGGAGAAGAATTCTAGCGGCCGGCTTTTCTCATCGTAGTTTTCTGTGATTTCTCCGGTCAACACCAGGAGAATGCCTGAGCAGTAACCTAACTAATAGGCCACGGACCGCGCGCGATCTTTCCTCCCTCTTCATTGTCTTTCCTCACTCCTTACTTACACACACACACTTACATGCACTACACCACTTTCCTTATCGGGAGACTAGTCGTAAGCTTTAACCTTTTCCCCATTGGGGTGACGCCACGCTGGTGCTCCTACTTGGTTGGGGAATCCCCCGCAAGCCGACGGAGATCGGCACCGCAGCTCGATAGGCAGGAGGAGGAGGGGAAGATCACCGCCACCTCCCGCGATAAAAACGCAAGAACTACATTTAAGCGACTAATGACCTTAGCAGTTGAACCACCCGGAATCCCTAACCAATCGTTTTCAATGGCCGGCCTACGATCTTTTAGATCGCCAGCCCCGGAGGGTTTTCGTACGCTCAAGGTGTACAGTAGGATGGTTTCTTGCGCTGCATTTCTATGCTTACATTATTCTAATTGTTTCTTTTTTCTCTGTAATAAATATTCAAAATTGTAATAATGAAAATTGATTCAAGTGATGAGGCAAAACTGACAGGCTTCATGATTTAAATCGTCAGCCCCCGAGAGATCTGTGGATTTAGTCGGACGCATGAATGACACTGGGATGGTTTCTTGCGTAGCACTCCATTGCTTAAATAATTCCCACATTTGCGCTTGCCTATTTAATAAATATCCATGATTGAAATAATGCAAATTGATTCAAGTGATAGCTCAAAGCAGGCTGGCCCCATAACTTAAATTTATTAAAGACTTATGATTTTAATTATGTGAGGTAAGCGTAACCGCAACGGTAACCGATAGTATTCATAGTACCAACATCACTCTTGAGAAAAGTAGCGTTCTTAGGATATTTATGACACCACAGCAAGCACATTATTTATGCCAAAATTAACCAAAGTTTTTATTAAAAATGATTTTAGGTTATTTCTATAAAATAAATAATTCTGTTACTCATATATAATTTTTGTTTTGTATGAACTTCAAAGATAATAACTTTCTTCATAACTTGATCTACTGGCAATGGAACAGAAAAGAAAATCGATTCGCACGTATATTTAAATCTCCCTAACTTTCGTTCATAAGAAAAGTCATATCGTATCTATTTAGCAATTGTGATCCATTTATTATTCAGATTGTACTAACCGCGGATAAAAACAAAGTCATTTTACCGACAGCTTACTTTTGCTTGCCACCAACTGCTGCAGCACAGTGGCCGGAGCTCCGTTTTGCACCATTGCCCCGTTAGATTCTCGTAGGCCACACCCGACGACGACAGTCAGAACATCGAGGGTGACGGACTGACGCTACAAGGAAGAAAGATCTTTCACAATACAACTGCCAAACGTTTTATGAAACGTTTTTGGCGACATTTCTTTTCACAATAAATATAATTTAAATGACATTTGCACATTTTTTGCTCCAGTTCAAAGACAAAAATTATATTATCTTCATTTTTGTGGCCAATAAAGGTAATTTTTAAGCTTTTATTGATTATCGACCATGTGTTCACTGACATTCGAATTCTAATATGCCCAGAGCATCAACTGATGCCATCGTAGGGTCTCTTACGGGGAGATCGTAGGGTACGAGACCGGACGGTGGCAGAATTTTCTACACTAGCTGCAAATTTAGATTTAACTCAGCCGCCAGGAGGACTATTCTAGCACCTACAGTAGTTTCCTGTGGTTTGTCCGATCAATATCGAGCGAATGCTGGAGAAGTACCCTAACAAACGGACCACGGACCATGCGCAGTCATTCCTTCCTCTTGCTTGTCCTATCTTCATCCGCTACTTACACACATTTGCATGCACTACAATACCGCACATATCGGGAGACCGGTTGAGAGCGTAGAGCTTGTCCCGGCTGAGGCGTTGCCTCGCTGGTGGTAGATATCTTGTTGGGGAAAATGTTATACTTATGGTCTAATGACCATAGACGTTGACTCGTCCGAAAACACTAAACGATCAAGGAATCAATGAATCAATCCAATTATAAACTATTTCAGCTATGGTAAAACAGTTCACCATAGAATATGTCATAAAAATGTCAGTAGTAGTTGTCATATAGTATGTCATAAAAATGTCACTAATAGTTTTGTTCTGTAAACATTCGTATGCTTAATGTTCCGTGATTGAAATATTTGTGAAACAAAGAGTTCATCAAAAATTGTACTTAACATAAAAAACACGATTAAATCTTCCGATCAAAAATGATCCGTATTATCTTCAATTTCAGTTTATTTCTTTTCATTTAAATTTGAACTATACAAAGCTACCAGAGAACTGTTACCTATAACTCTGGGATACACAAAAATATGGTATTCGAATTTTTCTGTTGAAACAATGGAGAATAAATTGATGTTGTTTCGAGTGATTCTACCTTCAGCATCAATACCTTTTAGACAGCACTCAATACCTCAAGGAAATACAATGCAACTGAAGTGTAAGTATTAAAATTTATTTAAATTGGGTAAGAACAGACATGATTCCCCACACATCTGGGAAATACAAACGTGGTTACCATTCATTTGACTGCGAATTTCGTGTCCCGAACTTTTATTCCAATCATTCAGTATCGAATTACCCGTATTCTCGAGTACCACGTTCCATCAAATCCGAATGCGAGAGGGCCTACTGCCCACGCGGCACCCGTCTCCCTCTCGTGCTGGCGTTGGCCGCTGGCAACCCGGGCCTCGCTGCCCTGCGCCGCGCCGCTGCTTCGTTAAAAGTTGCGCCTTCATTTGGCAACGCATCAACTCCGCACCCGCGCCGGCGACCGCACGTCCCCCGCTCCCCGCCCTCGAACGCCTTCCTCCTGCCTTCGTCCGTCCACCCCCCCCCCCATTCGATTACGCTACCACTCGCTGTCCCACCCCGCGACGCCGCTCTTTCCCTCCACATCATTCCCCTCATGCAAATACCGGGAGAGGTGGCTCAGTGCATCAACCCGATGTAACAGCAGTCTCTCTGACCGGGAGGTCCTAGGTTCGAGTCCCGATGGCGGCATTATTTTCGACACTAGCTTGTCAGCCAATCGGGACCTTACACGTCACTACAGTGAGGTCACTACGATGGCGATCAACCTTCCCATTGGATGACACCGTAACAGCTGATTTGCGTCAGACGCAGCTCTGAATAACACCAAGTATAGGTCGAATTGAGTCGCTGTCTGGAGGAGAATTCTAGCCGCCGGCTGCTCTGATCGGTAGTTTTCCTTGGTTTCTCCGATCAGCACCAGGCAATTGCCGGAGCAGTACCCTAAGAAACGGGCCACGGACCGCGCTCCTTGTCTCCTCTACACATGCCCTACACTACCACTCACTGAGTCCGGTCGGGAGCTTAGTTTTTCCCGGCTGGGGCGGTGCCCCGCTGGTGGAAGATACCTGGTTGAGGGGAAAACCCCGCTAGTCGACGGTAGGTCGGCGCCAGATCTCGCTATCCAGCGGGGAAAAGATTATCGCCACCTCCCGAGATAATACACGCACGACACTTACGGGACTAATAAGCTACGCGCCCGGAAACACAAATCAATCAATCAATCCAAATCCTCATGCAAACGCTCACATTCGCCACACACCGTGAACTTTGTTAGCCCCTACAGGGCCTCTAAATCATTATATTCCCATTGGTCTCCCTAGAACACAATGACACTCACCGTCACCTCCTGCCATGTCCATGCATTCCGACTTCCCCACGTTACAGTATCCAAATAGCAACATCCCTTCATCACCACTACCTTCGTTACGACTATCCTACGTCACCACTACCGTATTGTCACCACATCCCTACGTAATCACTTCCCCATGTCACTCCACTCCACTCTACATCATTACGTCTGCTCCTCCCAGGTCAATTCATCCCTTGCCCCTGCCTCCACCAGTGGCAGATCCAAGGGGTTCATATGGCCGCAGGATTTTCGACACTAGCTTGTCAGCGATGTCGAATTCAGTTGCTGTCTGGAGGAGAATTCTAGCGGCCGGCTGCTCTGATCGGTAGTTTTCCCTGGTTTCTACGATCAATACCACGCGAATATTGGAGCAATACTCTGGCAAACGGGCCATGAGCGGCGCGCGATCTTTCCTTCCTCTTCCTTGTCCTATCCTCACCCCTTACATACACATTTACACTAACATGCACTACACTACCACACGTGAGACCAGTCGGGGACTTAGAGTTTGTCTCGGTTGGGGCGGTGCCCCGCTAGAAAGAGATACCTGGTAGAGGGGAAACCCCGCTAAACGACGGTGGGTCGGCGCTGGATCTCGCCATCCAGCGGGGAAAAGATCACCGCCACCTCCCGAGGGAAACACGCACTACACTTACGGGATTAATCTGTAGTTGACGCGCCCGGAATCACGAATCAATCAATCAATCAATCCAAGGGGGTTCATACGAAATTTTTTGTACTTTTGCTCATCGTATCAATACAATTTAACAATTACTTCATATCTAAACAATATTTTCATTAATAACATTCTTCGTTTTTATTTCAAGCTAAATTTCATTCTTTTATTATTATTTCAAATTGAACTGAAATCCATCCTGAATTAGTTTCTGGAACAGCTCGTGCCCCTTCCTCAATTTGTTCCCACGCGATCTGACAAGGT
Organism: Acheta domesticus; assembly: GCA_031308135.1. Classification (NCBI taxonomy): domain Eukaryota; kingdom Metazoa; phylum Arthropoda; class Insecta; order Orthoptera; family Gryllidae; genus Acheta; species Acheta domesticus. The sequence goes on from JAHLJT010004567.1 coordinate 183,134,494, forward strand.
CGCCTGCTCACCCCTTCACGCCCACGTCTCCTGTGTTCACTCTCCCACGTCCCCTGCGTCGGCAGGCCTCACCAGCGACACCCCGTCCCAGGGGCGCTGTCTCGACAAGGGTCCTTTGTGCACGGCGCAGGCGCGGGCTTCGCCGGCAGCTTGCAAGCGACCCTGACAATTCTCTCCCCACGTGCAGTCGTGCGTCATGTGACCTGCCCTGAAGCAATCAGCTTGTGAGGATTTGTTTACTTTTTCACAGCCAGGGTTCTGCATTGTCGCTCATCTGACTCACACGAAGTCGCGGAGGCGATAAGGTTCCGCTTTGGCGAAAGTTATGAACATGATATTAAGACATGTCATAGTCTTTCAGGAAGGGTTAAAATTTCCAGATTTAATTTATCTGTGATGAAGCTGGAGCCATGTGCGTAGTAATGTTTGGCAACAGCGCATTGAAATGTCAGAGTTGCTTATAAGCTACCGGTACTGTAGTGCCACTCGCGAATTGTGCTAGCTCAGTCGCAGCGATACTAGTGCCTCTGCAGCAAACCTGAAAAGTCTAAGGTTCCAGTCCCGACGGTGGTGTATTTCTGATTCTAGCTACGCGGCGAGGTTGAATTCAGTCGCTGCCGGGAGAATTCTAGCGACTGGCTGCTCTGATCTGTGCTTTTCCGTGGTTTCTCCGGTCAGTACCAGGAATATTCTGAAGCGGTCTCCTAACAAACGAGCTATGGACCGCACGCGATATTTTCCTCCTCATACTTTTCGCTCTTGTTCCTCCTCCTCCCTTAAACAAAGGTGCCAGATACCTGGAGTAGGGAACTCGCAAGTCTCATGAAGGTCCGTCCCAGATCTTCCGTTCCCGAGAGAGGAAAACACCATCACCTTGCTATAAGCACTACACTCGCGGAACTAATGACTTTAGCATTTGATGCGTTCAGAAACACGAATCAATCGATTTAATTGCATTCAAGATGAACCGGTTGGGGTGTTGCATTGAAAGAACACTCGATCTAATTTGGTGACATCCCCATGGTAATTACATGACATCCCCATGCGATTTATTCCAACGATCGGTTATTTTTTTCCTTTGGAAAATAATTTATGTAAACGACAAAATTAACTATTGTACTTCGGAAAGTAACGGGGTTAAACCAATTGCTCTAACGGAGTTAGAGCAATTGACTATTATGCATAAAATTTAGATAATTTAACTTCAACGAAATATATTTCAGGAAATATTCATGCTTATAGTCTGGTCTAAGAATAGGAACTATAGTTTGGCACTTTTGTATGTATATAAATTGTCAAGAAAACTAATTCATTGTGAAATTAATTTGTTCTTGATTTCTCAATAGATGACTTACATTCAAAACTCAAATCTTCATGATGGAACAGTAATCGCACAACACATGTAATTTATATTACGCATGTAAGTAAATTTAGTCATTTTATTGATATTCAAGTTATATAGTTTTGTAACCTAGGTAAAATCTGTAAGCTATATTATTTAAAAATCTGTAAATACAACTTTCCAGTGCATTTAAGAGATAATTTGCATGCTGTCTGGAACTTACCACTATTGTGTGCTTCTATTTCAGGCAGAGGAGAAGCCGAATTTTAATAAAAACAGCCACATACCTATAACAAAGAAAACATAAGAGCATGATTAACATTTTAGATGAGAAACACTATTAATTAAAAATAAATGGGTTATGTCTAATAATTTTTAGGTAGTCGCGAGATATTGACAAACATTTACTTAACATTGATTCTCATATAGTATAAGTATACTTGTGTGTATAGTACAAGTATACTTGTGTGTATAGTACAAGTATACTTGTGTGTATAATACAAGTATACTTGTATATAGTGTGTCGCTCTCTTCAAATTTCAGTTGAAAACGAAGTACACGAAGTACAAGATTAGTATATAAATGGCACCCAAATTCCTAGAAACCAAGTGCGTCAAAATCAAGAGAGTTTCTGAGTTCAAATATTTAGGTTAACTATTCAAGAAACTCTACATAAAAGAGCTCTAATGAGATTTATTGGCAAAAATTGGAAACAGCTTTTAGAACGCTGGAAACCCTCATTTTGAATAGAAAGAAAGACATTGAAAAAATCCGAAGGAAAGAAAAAAATCATTAGAAAACTTCTAAACCCTAAATACACAGAGGAAGAAAATTGATGACTAAGAGGAAATATTGAAATCCAAAAACATACCGACATGCATTCTGTTATTAGAGAACGGATGCTATTTGTTTTATGGAAACATTACATTAAATTTCAGAAACTGAACACTAAATGAATGGAACTAACCATTATAATAAGACAAGACAGGTTGTAGAATTCTACGAAAATCGTAATAGAGCTAAATTAAAATCGATTGCTGCAATTAAAGAAGTCCTGAAAGAAAGCGGAATTATACTACAAAACCTACAAAATAGAAATATTTCAGGGAGAAAATTCACGACTGAACAATTGGCCAGGCAGAAACCCCAGATAGATCGTAACAGTTTGGTTCGATGAAAGAAAAAGCCCATTTCACGAAAATGAAAGGAGGATGGGCAAAAATAAAGGAAGAAAGTGCAATCTTTCCTCCCTCTTCCTTGTTCTATCCCCACCACTTTCTTACACATACATTCACATACACTAAACTACCACACATAGGAAGACTCGTCGGGATCTTAAAGCTTGTCGCGGCTAGGGTGGAGCCCCCCGGTGGGGGATACCTGGTTGGGGAAAGTACCGCTAGCCGACGGTAGGTCGCCGCCGTATCTCGCCGTCCAATGGGAGAAGTTCATCGCCACCTCTCAAAGAAAATATTTGCACTACACTAACTGGACCAATGACCTTAGCAGTTGACACGCCCGGAATCACTGACAATCAATCAATCATTGAATACAATGGTTTCACAGAGGAGAGCAGTGTTTGTAATGGTTACGCAGTAGATACATTAGAACGATAGTAATTCTACGAACATTGACCTTCACTCTACACCTAACCGAACTCGTTCTCCCAAAGGCATTGGCGAAATGGGTTCGCGTTACTCTCCTACATCATCAATGCATCTGTCTTTTGTGGGCTGCACAATCTCTGCATTCACATCTCTTTTTTTTCGTAAATTCTCCTGTTGTGAGAGTTGCGCTAACATTTGGCACTAGTGGACAACGATGATATTGATCCTCAGATCCATGTGAAGTGGATGATAAGAAAAGGAAACGCAAATTAATTATTAAATGACTTTATTAAATGAAAGAAGAAATATCAGGTAGTGTATTATTGAGAAAATAATCTGTGAAGTTGTCAATGTGAAGTACACAATTTGTTTTATTTTGATTAAAACATTTTAAGTTTTTCTGGTGAGTAATTGACTTACAAGAGTTAACTATCAGGCATGGTGTGTAGCTGGCAATTCACACATTATCGGCCATCGTTATAGTAACATCATCTTCCATTTAATGCATAACGGATGAAGTGCATAGGTCTTTGGAGATCCAAAGACCTACGCACGCGATCCGTTGGCGATTGGGCAGTGGCTGGGCGCTGTGCACCCGATCGACCAGCTGCGAACTCGTCCGGCTCCGTTTCCCGTTTTCATTCCTTCGCAGCCGTCGCTGTCGCATTCGCTTGCTTCCAATTTTTTGGCTTATTGCATTCTTCTCGATGGGTGCTTTCCTCTGGCAGAATATTTCCGAGCGAGTTTCTGATTCCTATGAGACGACGTCAAGTATTATTTTAAGAATTTAGCAGTCGCATACCAAGAGAGGAGGCAACGACATCACCAGCGCAGTTTTTTCAGTATATTTGTTTATGTAATCAGTTACTTTTTATATTAGCACTTTTATTATTAGAACCCGACATTGTTTCGTCTTTCTGAACCCTTAGACATTGTTTCGTCTTTCGGTGGATATCGTTGGAGGAGTCACATGGAGACGGTTGAGAAAAAAACTTAAACCATGTCGAAAACAGTCTCCATGTAATTGATTGTTAGTGGTTCAGGAGGTCGTTAGTCCCGTAAATGTAGTGCTTGCTTTTTATTCGGGGTGGCGGTGATCTTCCCCGGGTGGATGGCGAGATCCGACGCTGGCCTACCGTCGACGAACGGGGTTTTCCCCCAATTAGGTATCTCCCACCAGCGGGGCACCATCCCAGCCAGGAGAAGCTCTAAGCCCCCGACCCGGCATGCGTGATAGTGTAGGGCACGTTAGTGTAAGTGTGTGCGTAAGGTGTGAGGATAGATCAAGGAAGAGGAAGAAACAATCGTGCGCAGTCCGTGGACCGTTTGTTAGGGTACTGCTCTGACATTCGCCTCGTGTTTATAGGAGGAGCCACGGAAAACTATCGATCAGAGCAGCTGGCCGCTAGAATTCTCTTTCAGAGACTGAATTCGACCTAGCTGACAAGGAAGTGTCGAAAATCCTGCCACCGTCGGAACTCGAAGCTACGACCTCCCGGACAGAGGCACTGCAGTGACATCGGTTGATGCACTGAGTCTCTTCTCCCGGTTCAACATGATTTTAATATTTTATATCTACAAGACTACTTATGCCCGAGCAATAGTTTAATCTACAACTGATAGCCAATTCTTCAACATGTTTGTCACAAATATGCGTCTTCGCCAATGACGCGATAGCACGCATGTAGGTGCGTATACTTGTAATCATGAATTAGCTTGGAACAGATATTTATTATAGTGTAGCACGGAATTGAGTTTAGCTAGATTCTGATGTCATCTTGAAATTCTACCAGAAACTATAGTAAAACCAAAGAAAAACAACTAAATAAAATTAAATTAATATTCTGTTCCCGCATCAATGCCAATCCAATATTCGGAGAACACTAATGGGTCATCAGCTGATCTCACAATAAATTGCAATATAATTAAGGTGAGACGGTAGGCCCTATCCCATCAATGTTAAAACAAGCAACTTTGTGACCCATTTTCTCAGAAACTACTGAATAAATTTTAATGAATTTTGCACTACTTATTAATTGATATATGAAGAGATTACTGATTCTCAGTTAAGTTGTTATCTCTTTTCTGAAGCGATTTATAATTTTTTTTCCAAAAAACGAATTTTTTCCTCAAAAAAATGTGCCAAAAAATCCTAACACATGGACTAGAGAAGTAATAATAACGATTGAGGATCCACATTGTTAGTATAACTTGATTTATCATCAGTAAAAATTTCATGCAGATAGCTTTAATAGTTTCGAAGATAATGGGGCAAACGTTTGAAAATTTTAACTTCTGAGAAAATGGCACTCAAAGTTTTCAGAGAAGTATATGTTAGGAAAACTTACAATATTTTTGACTAGAGAGTAACTACAGGCAGCCTACATCATAATAACAGGTTTCACTATCTTTTAGACCGGTCTGAGTTTTTCTTTTCTTCTTTCTTTCCTCCTTTGGCATTTGTTGATCATATTTTGCCTTCGAAATGCGTAATCTGTCAAGTTCTCTACAAATATCAGCATGGATTTTCCCATGTGACACACGTAATATTTTCATAACTTCTCATACAGCACAATTTCTATCATTATTTATTATAACAGCTTCAGACACTCCCTAATTGTAAGGTTCTGATACCAACTAGAAGATATTTTGGTATTCTTATACAAATGGTGTTCTTGAATGCCTCACATTCTGTATTTTGCCATGTAGCCACCTTCTGAGAAGTTATGTCTTCACTTAGTACTATTTTCAACTTCTATATCTACACTACGTTTTTTTCCTTTTGGACTCGCTAGGAAGAGTTTCACATGCATTCGGACTCGTATTATCATTATTTTCGTGATGCAAAGGATTTGATCTGATATGCTGATTTTCTTTGAAAATGCGTTGTTTAAAGATTCCTTTACATTTCGACATTGTAGAACATATGAGACATTTATTTTAATTTTGTACCCTATAACACACCATAATTGATAATAAATTGAACTTTACTATGCAACAAACACATCAAGTCAGGCTTCTATACGGGCGGAAAAATTGTTAACTAAATAAATGCATTTACAAAAATTAGACTATCGCACAGACTGTTCTATCAGTACCTGCAGACAAAATTCCTTTACAAAAGTAAACAAAAACTAGCTTTCTGACAAAATTACAACCAGAGATATAAGAAGTTGTATGCGCGGAAGTACAGTATTTTGCAGCCTGACAGTTGTCAGTGGAATCTTTAAAAATAAATTTCCTACACTTACAGACGGAATAAATCAACGAATTTGGTCTAGAAATGTTCATAAAAGAACATATTATTTAATTATGCAAAAACAAAAAATTCCATTTTTTTTTAAAAATCGGCCTACCGTCTCACCTTAAAGGAAACTTTTGTTTAATAACAAACTATATATGTTTTAAAAATATATTGCAATCATTTTCTAAACGTTTTTGTTAAAATGTTCTTAGTTTTTTTTCTTGCAAGGGAATAGTTTGAATATTTTCTGTAGTTACTATCATTTTCGTAGGAACAAAAATAGCCTCGGTTTTTGAATAGCCAGCTCAATATTATCTATATTGCTTCGATTTCAATTTCGAAAAAATTAAAGATGTGTATTATTTCATAACTAAAAAGAAGCATCTGTCTACGCAAATACTTGGCGTTTCATTTGTACGTAGGTCACTCCAAAATGAATGCACATGTTTTTTAAATTAATTTTCTTTTCTACGTCTTTGCTCTTTACAGATTTCGTACTATCATTCTTCTCGCTTGAATTTGTATTTAATGCAACCTGTTTCCTTATAATTGCTCTCGTAGCATTCATTTAAGATGGCTGCTGCATTACATGTTCGTCGGAAGCAAAGTGTTGTGAGAACAAGGCAGTGACAAACATTCACGAAAGGTTAAAATGTGTATGGAGATGATGCTATTGATCACAGGGTTAGTCGATGGGATTTCAGATTATCTGGTAAATTAGGGCAAGCAAATACTCAGGATCTTCCCCTCAGAGGCAGACAGTGCCCTTCATATTTTTGTGTCAATGGGCAACTCAATCACAATCTCATTTTGGCTGACAAAAGTGTAACCGTGAAAGAATTGTCAATGAAAGTGAGTATAGGAAAAGCGGATATAGACAGAATATTGAAAGAACTGCAACTGAAAAAACAGGTTACTGTCAGGTGATTTCCAGAAGATGATGACTCTAGTGTGAAGGGTGCTAAACCGTGGCTCAGACGTTCTGTCCGAGGGTTCTACGTGCGGGTATACATGCCCTTCTTCAAAGGTGTCGTAAGGCAGTAGAAATCGACAGAGATAATGTGGAGAGGTGACTTTGTGTTGCTCAAAGATGGATAAACATTCTGTAAAAATAGCACAGTAATGGAAAATAAATTGAATGTTTAAAAAATTGTTGTGCATTACTTTTGGAGTGACCCTCCTAAGATATCAATGCTTTTGAGATGGTGACCAAGACTCCTCTTGATAAATCGTTTAAATACAGCGACCTCCTCGGAGTGAAACACTCTAAACCGACACTGCAACAAACAGCAGGTTTTTGTGGAAAGTGAGCTTTAGGGAATGACAAAACCATATCGTATAAAGCAATACGCGCAAATCGAGCATGTCGGTCATTTTTTGAACACTGGGCGCTGCTTTGTAAACGTCAAAATACTCGCATCGCTTATGAAGATTTAAATTCAATCACGTCTTCGCTCGAAGTGTTTAGCTTTGTTCAACTCATGCAAAAGAAGTGGCGGGATTGGCGCCCCCCCCCGCCTTCCCTCACGACGCGAACTCCGCCCACCACGCCACTCCTCGCACTCCACTCACCCTGCCACTCAACTATCCCCGTAATCTCACCGCGCTTTCCTAGCACGCCTTCTATTTCACCCCACCTACCCTACATTTCACCCCACCACGCCTACAATCTCATCCTGCTGTCCAGGCTATCCGGGATGAGCCGCGTCGTCGATTTGGTGGCTGACGTTTCGGCCAACATATTGTTGCCTTCCTCAGAGCGTACTGCTGGAGCGAGGAAGGCCACAATATGTTGGCCGAAACGTCAGCCACCAAAACGACGACGCGGCTCATCCCGGATAGCCTGGACAACATGAATTCCGGCCGCGGAAGCCTACGCAATCAATCTCACCCTGCCTCCCCACCACGACTGCAAAATCACCCCGTCTTCCCTTCTTCTTACCACGTCTACAATCTCACCCCGCCGACCCATCACCCTACCACGCCTACTATTTGACCCCGCCTTCTTACCACGCCTACAATTTCACCTCGCCTCCCCACTTCCATACCACGACTGCAAGTTCACGTCTTGCCTCCTTCTTACCACGCCTACAATTCCACCCAGCCTTCCCGCCCCCCTACCATGACTGCAAGATCACCCCGTCTTCCCTTCTTCTTACCACGCCTACAATCTCATTCCGCCTTCTTGCCACGCCTCTAATCTCACCCGTCTTCCCACCTTCCTACCACGTCTGCAAAATTACCCTTTCTTCCCTCCTTACCTCACCTGCTAACTCGTTCCTTCCCGCGTCCCTGCCACGCCTGAAATTTCACTCCGCCTTCTTACCATGCCTACGAGCTCACCCCGTCTTCCCACCTCCTTACCACGCCTACAAACGTATTCAACCTTCCCGCGTTTCTGCCACGCCTACAGTCTCACTCAGCCTTCCTGCCTCTTTACCACGCTTGCAATGTCGCCCCACCTTCCCTCCTTCATACCCCGCGTACGCTCGCGCCCTCCCTTCCTACCACGCCTACAGTTGTTAGCAATGCAGAAAAATCAAATCAGCACTTCATTTACCGTTGAAATTGATTTTCTGTAACTTGGGAACAAAAATTTTTCTAATTTCTATTTTCTAAAATAATATTTTTTCTAAATTCTTTTTTCGTTATTCAAATGTTGCTAATTTCGCTTTTTTTTAATTATTATTCTTGGTCTCAAGAAAATGTGCGCAGATAATCTCTTCCCCCATACGTTATTTACAGTTTTTACTGTTTTTTGACCAAATAATTAAACAAATAAACAGTCTCACTCCGCCTTCTCACCTCTCTTCCACGCGTAGAATCTCATCCCGCCCTACCATTTTCCTACCACGCCTTACATCTCACCCCGCGAACTATCTCACCACGCCTATAATCTTACCCTCTCAGCGCACACTGCTCACCCTACGCACAGGGGCCCTTATTCCGTCGGCACGCTCCAGTCGCATTGCATCCGTCGCGTCACATTGTTGCATCGCGTCGCATTGTTGCATCGCGTAGCATTGTTGCATCCGTACATGGACACGTTATTCTGCCTTCGCACCGCCCTTTTAGTCTCTCCCATTCTCCTTGCAAGCCAACTCCAAACATTGCTCCTCCTTAGACCCTCCCAATTATCGCGACGACTGTTCCACATGTCGCCCTCCACCAGAAAGGCCAACGCGTCGTCGCCACCCTCTGCAGCAGTGTGTTCGTTTCCGCATCCAGAAGCTTCATCTCCTCACCCGCATCTCGCCCTCAGTGATCTCCGGCGACTGCCCTCGCGTCGGCGGCGACCGTTGTGACAGTTTGCGCTGTCGACGTCGCGTCGTGGCGTTGTTTTTGCGCGCGGTCGGCCGCCCGCCAGCCAGCCAACTCGGCGGCGGGGAGCGGGCGTGGCAGAGGAGCAAGCACGTGTCCGAGCGCTGTCGCCCCGGAGGCTGCGATCCGCGCAGGGGAGGGGGGCGGGGGGGAGGAGCGACGGTGTGGCGCCGCGCAGTGCGGGGGCGGCGGCGGCGGCGCGGGCAGACCGTCGCATCGATTGGCGGCGAGGCCCGGGCGCAGCAGCCGACGCGGCTCGGCGCGGCGCGGCGCGGCGCGGAGCGACGCAGCGGCGGGGGGCGGGGAGCGCGTCTCGCAGTCCGCCGCAGCGCGTGTTCTCTCCTCTCCTCTCCCCGCCCCGCCCCCTTCCCCGCTTGGCCGCCGCCCCCGACCCGAAAACAGTTCCGCTATTATCGGCTTTCGACCCGCGCCGCCCACACCCGCGCCCTGCGGCCCCGGGACGCCGCATTCAAAGCGCCCCGTGCGAGCGCGCCAACACTTCCCAGCGCCCGAGGGGGGAGGGGTGGTCGGGCAGTAAACGACGTTTCCGCAGCGGCCGTGTGTGGAGGGATGACAGCGGCTGCGGTGCAGGTAGGGGTAGAAGTGGGGGTAGGGGACGGGGAGGTAAAGGCGCGGAGCGAATGTGGAGAGAATGTTCAACAGTAAACGTCGTTGTGGATGAGCGTGTGGGTGGAAGGTAGAGGGATAATGGCGATAGGGGATGAGGCGTGGGCGGTGGCGACGGAGGTAATGATGGCGGAAATTGTAGTAGGAGCTACAGCAGTGGGACGGCGGCGGAGCGGGACGACAGTGGGGGAAGTTAATGACGGAGATTAAAGTATCGGTATCGGTGTAGGTAACTGTGCTGGAGTGCATGCCGGAGTCCGAGCCGGAGTCCGAGCCGGAGTCCGAGCCGGAGTCCGAGCCGGAGTCCGAGCCGGAGTCCGAGCCGGAGTCCGAGCCGGAGTCCGAGCCGGAGTCCGAGCCGGAGTCCGAGCCGGAGTCCGAGCCGGAGTCCGAGCCGGAGTCCGAGCCGGAGTCCGAGCCGGAGTCCGAGCCGGAGTCCGAGCCGGAGTCCGAGCCGGAGTCCGAGCCGGAGTCCGAGCCGGAGTCCGAGCCGGAGTCCGAGCCGGAGTCCGAGCCGGAGTCCGAGCCGGAGTCCGAGCCGGAGTCCGAGCCGGAGTCCGAGCCGGAGTCCGAGCCGGAGTCCGAGCCGGAGTCCGAGCCGGAGTCCGAGCCGGAGTCCGAGCCGGAGTCCGAGCCGGAGTCCGAGCCGGAGTCCGAGCCGGAGTCCGAGCCGGAGTCCGAGCCGGAGTCCGAGCCGGAGTCCGAGCCGGAGTCCGAGCCGGAGTCCGAGCCGGAGTCCGAGCCGGAGTCCGAGCCGGAGTCCGAGCCGGAGTCCGAGCCGGAGTCTCTGCCCGAGTGCGAAGCGTAGGCGATGAAGGGCCGGCGTCAAAGGTTGTGGCGATGGAACTGTGAAGGTGTGAGGGGTCGTGGCTGGGTCGACGCTGGTGTGTGCGTGGGCGGAAGTGGGGCATCGATGGTGGGGGGCGGAGTCCGGCGGCCTGCCAGATCTCCGAGGTCCCCTCGCGCCCTCCCCCGCAGCAGGCACGCGGTCACGAGAGAGTGAACGGACTCTCGAAAAGGCTCCACCTCCCAGTTTACGTGATAGATGTACTTTACCCTTCAGAGCAACCTCCATCAGAATGCTGTTTCGGGAGTATACGAACGTCTCAGGGGCCAGAACAACTCAGGTGCGAAGGAAAAGAGTGACGACATTGAAGATAAGGCGAAGAGAATGGATAGTTTTCAACAGAAAATAGATTTTTGAAGTAATTTTTTTTCAGAAATGTGCATATTGCTAAAAAGCGTAAAACTAATGAAATTCGCCTCGTTCATACCAGTATGAATTCATTGGTGGGGAATGTGAGAGAACGCGAACATCAGAAAAAACATAATGGAAGCCACATATTTTGGAAAATGTTGGAAAAAGTTTCAAAATATTAATTGATTGGTGTTTCCGGGATGCTAAGGCCGTTAGTCCCTTTCGTGTTGTGCACGTTTTTATCGCGTGAGGAAACGGTGATCTTCGCCCAATAGATAGCAAGGTTCGGCACCGACATACACGTCGACTACTCGGGTTTCCTCAACCAGGTATCTCCCTCAGCGAGACACCGCCCCAGCCACGGTAAGTTCTTATCTCCCGTCTGCCCCCCCGACATGTGTAGTAAAGTAGCGAATGTGTGTGTGTGTGTGTGTATCCGTAAGGTATGTGGACAAGACAAGGAAGAGAAAAGAAAGATCGCGCGCGGACCGTGGCCTGTGTGTTAGGGTCCTGATTCGGCATTCGCCTGGTGTTGATCGGAATAACCACATAAAACTACCGAACAGAGCAGACGACCGGTATAATTATCCTCCAGTCAGCAACTGAATTCGTCTTAGCTGTGTAGCTAGTGTCGTAAATCCTGCCACTGTTGAGTTAATTTATCACATGTAGATACAGGTATTATCCACATTTTCGGTATCAGGAACTTTCATTACGACCTTTTCTGTCGAAAAATGATCGTTTTCCCCGCAGCGTTAATTTGTACTACAAATGTAGTGGGCGAGAAAATAAACATAGTCCTTCTCGTAATAGTTTAGTGTTCTATTGAGACTGGTTTAATTTTTCAGTTTTGCCATCTGTTGGCACCGCTCTTTTGGGACATTCTCAGTGAAGAGAATTTCGCACACCCCATGCTTTCGTAGACCTACCTTGGGTCAGTCCTTTAACAACTTTCCCATTGTTTTCCGTGGCAGCATCTCAATGCTTGTTCCTTGGCTAGTTTTCCATTGATATTTTGCGAAAATACAATAAAAATGGACTGTAAATAATCTGTTAATAATATCTTAAGAAATCAAATAATTTGTTTAAATTATTTTCATTGTGGAAAATAAACAAAATTGTGAAATGGACTGGAGATTGTCCAGGTAGACAGAAAACCAGGAGACCGGGTATTAGACTTAAACCCCGAAATTTCTGGGCCAAACCAGAAGAATTGGCAACTATAAAACTTCGATTATAGAAAGGTGTAAATAAAGTATAATAATTTACTAAAATAATTTAGTGTAAATAAAGCTTCGAATTTAGAAAGAATGAACCTTCATACAAAGGAATTTCCTGCATAAAAAACACAAACTAAAGACCTTGCCTTTCGGCGCAGTAATGTAAAAATATATTACGCAGTTTTAATGATTTCAATATTGCATGCAGTGGTGTCCGGCGCCTTCTGCGAATAATCATAACAACTGCACACAATCACAATTCACAATTAATTGGCCTTTTACTGTGCCTCCTGCTCTAGCCGCAACCTTCGTTAAGAAGGTTATAACGAAGGCCACATTCTAGTTCATATAACTGGTAATATTCCCACGGTTGGTCCATGGCCTACATTACGTCAGGCCGTAGTGCTGAAATTTGGCAAACATTGCGAGAAATGTCGCATGGCCAAAATGGCGCGACTCATACTTTTTCGTGTTTCAGAAGAGTAATTGTGGAAAGGATATTGCGTAGTTCTGTAAAGTTTTACGATTTCAGTTCTTTCAACTGACGCAAGCATCATTTGTGGGTTTACTGCAACTCAGCTCTGTTCTCGATGAGGTATGTAAGAATCACAGCTAATGCATATCAGAATTAGAAACTGTGTGCCAAGAATGCACTCTGTAAGGCGTAGTTGTAGTGAAAATGTTTATAGATCTCAAAATTTAATTGCGTCTGGAGCCTTTTAAATGCTATATCCACCAACGGCGAAACCTAAATGCCTGAGGTTGAAAACTTCTCCAGCTTGCAAACACATGCGGGTTCAAGTATTTTGAAAATATTTTGAAACCGTTAAAAATAAGGCGAGAATATACTCGTACGTGCTGTTCTAGCGTCACTAGTTTTCAGATATGATGAAACACTGTCGCTTTCGGTTCTAAAATCACATTGGTGACAGATACGAATTCTAGATGTCGAGATGAAAAAATATTTGTTTTAGCAACATTCGGAACCAACGTGTTTTACTATTGACAGCTATCACAACAAGGTTAAATAGATATATCAACAGAATATCACTCCACGACAGAATTGAAAGACTGGGAGACGTCTAATTGAAAAGATCTATGCAATAAAAACCCTTGTTATTAATTATGTTCAATTAGGGAATGCTGTATTTCGGAAGAGTGGAGGAGAAGATGGTATGGTACTGTTTGGTTGACGGACATGAAACGGGACTTAAGAGAATTTAAAGTATTATGTTATTGAGGTGATATGCTCTCTTAACAATTTTTGGGAAAGCATCGTGATGCTTAATGTAATGAATGACGTATTTTACCCGATGTGATAACAAAGAAATTTCATTTTAAAAATCAGTTTTACAAAGCAAATAATGTCAAGGTTTGGGCACCAAAATCGAGGTGAAGTTGAATATTTCGGAGCAACACGGAGGTGTTTGCGATTTTGTGGAGGAATTTATTTTGATACGTTTTTATTAACAACCGATGTCACTGTAGTGTTTCTGACCTGCAGGTACTAGGGTTATAGTCCCGACGGTAACAGGATTTTCGATACTAGCTTGTCAAGTGGGTCAAGTTCAGCCACTGTCGGGGGAGGGAGAATTCTAATGGCCAGCTGTTCTGATTATTTTTCTCGTGGTTTCTACGAACATCATGCCAACTCCGGATCAGTACCCTAACAAACGGACCAAGGACCGCGCGCGAACATTTCTTCTCCTTCCCTCAGCCCTTACTTGCACACATTACACTATTGTGTGTGCTGCAAAGTACTTGCACACTCTCATAAACTACCGCATATGTCGGGAGACCATCGGGAGCTGGGGCGGTGCCACGCAGGTGAAAGATACCTGGTTCGGGAAAATCCTTGCAAGTCGAGGTAGGGCTGCACCAGATCTCGCCAGCCAGCGAGGAAAGTTCACCACAATTTCCTGTGATAAAAATATGCACCATACTGATTTTCACGTTGTGAACGCACAATAGATCTTATGGAGAATCTATTTATTTATTTATTTATTTGTCAAAAAAAACAGTAAAAACTGTATATGACGTGTGGGGAAAGAAATTTATCCGCGCGTTGTTGACGACGCGACACGTTCGCTTGCCTGCTTGCTTCAGAATCGTCAAAATCATAGCTACATTTCTCAATATACGCATCTACTGAAAAATTGTTTATTCGCAGAATTATTATAGTCGTATTATTTTTATTAGCGTAAATATCTAATACAAAGGGACCTTTTATATGTATTGTTATAAAACAAAAAAGAGCGTAAATTGTTGATTCTGATATCAAATATTGATTAATTAATTTACGTAATAAACGAAACATTACGACCAACATTTATCCAACTTTCATCGTAGTACATTATGTTCCTTTTTCTCATTTCTAAACTGGCCCATTTGTCGTAGTTATGAATATCGGTACAATATTGTATCATTTCTTTCTATCGTTTCTGTCTTTTTCTCTATCTGTTCACTTTCAAATCCCATTTCTATCTATAAGCGATAAAATGTAGAATATTTGAAATTTGATAAATGTTTATCATTAACATCTTTCATTATATACACGATTGTTGCAGGGATTTTTTAAAATAGATACGCATGGAAATTAAGACGTACCATTTGTACAAAATTGTCGAACTTCATTTTCCTCCTGATTTTATACTTCCGTTAACGTTATGTTTCTCGGGGTCGGTATTTCTTCATCCTCATTTTCCGTTTTCATTCTAAAGAAGGAATCTCTGCTTATGCCTGTTGCTCTGCAAAATTCTTTCGAACGATTGCCTCCGTTTTTGGATGATTTCCTTTTAAGTTCTCAAATATTTTGAAAATGTTTTACCACTTCATTATTTCACCATTTTCCCTGTGATATATTTTGATCTCTTAAAATTAATCCACTCCCCGATTCGCTAAATTACGTACCTATTTTTCTTTAGCAATGCACATCTACCATCTTTACTCATATCCACCAGCAAAAATCAAGTGACCAGAATATCCAGCTATATGAAATCCTCGAAAGGGCTTCTGATGATCATTCAAGTATTGATTTGGAAGGTCCCTTCCGCTGATGACATCATATCAACAAGCGCTTCCTTTCAGCGCTACGGGTGACACATCCTGCATCTCTGCCTTTTCTTGCCGTCGAGCCTCACGTCGTCGTCTCAGGTAGAGCGGCTCGACTTCAAAACAAACATCAAATACACAGAAGAAATGTATCAGAAGACCTTCGTGTGCTGACAGAAAATAATTTCATCTTACCCAAAACTTTGTCACTAAAAGTTATTAATTTCAAGAACGAAAATTTGCCAGCGACGATATATTTTAAAGCACAAATAAAAAATTCACACATTTTCGTTGACAATTCATTTTTTTAAAGAGACACATTTTAACATATTGAGAAAATGAAAGCATCTCTCCGAGCTGAAGTAACTGAAATATTGTATCGATTTTTTGCAAATCAATTCCATCAATTTTTGGCTGTTTTAGCGGTCTGAATAAAAAGGTATTTAAAAAGTCAGTTTCGCACAAATCTGAGAATTTATTTTATTTAAAAAACAAATAAATGGCACAATTTTCATGATTACCATCACGTTTCTCGTCATTTTCTTTACAAGACTATGGTTTTTCTTCTTACTGTAGCAACACGATTGGGAAACAGTGCACGAGATTCTTCCGTAAGAATAATATTGTCCATAAGAGCCCATTGCGCTTTCACGACGTGTAAATAGTATAGCTTACGTGACTAATGACCTTAGTAGTTGAAGCGCTCGAAATCATCAATCAATCACGTTTCTTTTAACAATCACCTCTCATTTTATTTCAGTAATATACCTTATCTTTGAGGCTCTCACAAGCAACCAATCTTTATAAATGAGGTCTCTAAAGAAAGAACGTTTCATGGAGACGTGATGAATTGCACTTTGACTTTAAAAATATGAAGGATTTGTTTAAAAAACGCATATAAATATTCAAGTAAAATGCAACCCGCGACGCAGATAAGGTTTTTTTAAAATTTATATCGTTAAATAACTTCTAAACGAAGCGTTCTAGGGCCTTAAAAACTAAAATTTTGAGGTCAATGGCCTCAAAGAAACGTTCCTCACACCGTAATCTATAGGATGCGATCTTCTTGACCATTCTATCACACTTTTGCAAGTTCGACGCTTCTCTATTCTACCCCATCTGTTCAGAGCCTGTAGAATCTGCAATTGTATGTGAAATTACTAATTACTTGATATTCTATACGATGGAATTACACGGGTGTAGCTCTTTGCTTGATAATAAAGTTAAATAAAAATAGTTTGTATTGACAAGGGTGTATTATATTGTTATCAATTACAAGGTGACATATATAACAAGTGACGGAAGGTAAGAGGATCTTGAAGAAAAATATATAATACAGGATTAATATGGAAATGGAAAAATAAGGAAGAAGGTGGGGTGTAGCATGCGAGTGTTTCGCACGGGTGCGCTAGTTAATAATATTAGTTAATAGTAAATAATTAACAGTAAAGGAGATTGAGATTTGAGAGGTGTGCGAGGACGCTGCGGGCGAACAGAAGATGTGAACTGTGGTGCTGACGCTGCAGCTGCGTATTACAAACTCGCGTATTGATCGACAAAGCTGGTTGACGGAGCGTCAACGAGAAATTGACAGGCGAACGGGCCTCTGGAATGGCCAGCGTGGAGATGCGAGAAAAGGGATAGGTCTGGAGCTCGTGTAATATGTCCACAAGATAGATCAGAAGGCAATGGTGGGGGAATTCCATTTCAACACGGATAGTTTATAATCATTTGACATATGTCGTTTCAGGACTATTTTATGTTAATAAATATATTTTAAAGTATATTAATAAGCGCGAATGATGGAAAATGATCTTGAATAATTTTTATTTTTTGTTCCTTGCCTATTTAGACGAACAAATGTATTTTCAGACGTACTATTTCTTATCTAAGTAAATGTACTTTTCACAAAATGTATTTATAACTCCTTTTATTCTTGGTTAAAGTGAAACGTTTGCTTAATTTCTAGTTTCACTAATCATAAAAGTGGTCTACCAGAAGAACCTGATTTTTCGTGCGTAGACTGAATATGGTATATGAAGTTTCATGGAATATTATTTGAGTTTGAAGCCAAATAGGACAATTTCATATCAGATCGCACTTTTCAATCTTTAAAACGACACACCCGTTTTTAAAATTAAATCCTTTTTCCTCTTGCTTAAAAACCGATGTTCTTCTAATTGTAGATGCAAGTACATTTAATCGTTACAGTGCAATAAGTTAGGGTTTTTAATCCAGTTTTGAGTTTTGTTCTTTGCTCTTATTTTCGTTTTTTAGTGCCTTTTACTAATATTTAAGGTGCTTTTAACATACAATAAGTTTTTAGTGTCTTAGCAGTCGATGCCCAACTATCAATAACCATTCGACTTTAATAACAAAAAATATGTAAAATATCAGCTGTACCATATATGAGTAACTCAGGAGAGAATGAAGATAAATATGCATACCTTTTTGGTAAAATTTGAGCTACTCGTGTTCTGTCAACATTTTTCAAAATATTAGTTGTTTTCGCGTTATTCCAGTTATATCTTTTGCGTTTTTCGAGTGATGACTGAAGTGTTAGTACGATAAATGGTGCAATATAACAATATTACCAACAATCATAACTGTTATCATGTGCTGTTGCAGCATTACAGGTTTGGCATTGGTTTCAATGAGTAGGTGCAATTGGATTCGAATTTAACCAAACTTTCAAGGCCCACAGTTCAAAACTCAAAGAATTGACAATATTATTTTTATTTTAATCAGTCTTTATTAAAGATAAATAATTCTGGAGAAGTGTGAACCCACTGAAATTAAAACTTAACATTAATAAATTTTTAAGTTTGGGTTTTCGTGGACACATTGATTGTTTTGAGGAAGAAGTTGTATAATACATTATCAATTCAATATGCTGCCATTGTGAAATTTTGATTATGTGCGATAATTGCCCGAACGAAACATACACTCATAACTAATCACAAATTTAACCACTTTGTGTCTCACGATCCCATTTGTTTTCGATGGCATCTTTGAAACAATATTATAAATTGTCCGATATTGCTGTAAACTGCAACTAATAAACAAACACTGAAATATTTCGAGCTGATGTAAGCGCTACAAAATGTGTGCACATTACGGTTGAAATCACGATATCACAATTATTTAGAAGGATTCGATTGTATTTTGCACTGTACCTCCTTTAATAGTTAAATATCTTACAAATCGTTTAATCCAATTATTTGTCAATAAAACTTTGGTGTTCATTTATTATCCATTTATTACCAGTCCATGAACCAAAGAAATACGTCACTGCGGTTGTTCTACATGGAGAATAAAGTGAAACCGTGGGACAATCCAGTTCATGTTCATTTCCATATCTGATTACGTACTGCCCAAAGAGTTTGAGGACTTCCGGCAGATTGCCAGCGCGATAGCCAACCCACATGGAACGCATAGCTCTCACTTATGTCAGAGCAAATAACTTTGGCAACCACGCGAGTCCCACTGGTCGCATCAGTCGGAACGCGAGTGCTCGGCGACAGTTGAAGTTCTCGACCGCTGAACAAACGGCTGCGGAGGGCTTCTGTTTGCAGTGATAACAACATTCCATTCACAAAAGCCACACTCTTCTCCCATTCCAACGCGCATGCGCATTACTACCTTGCGAATCTGTCCCTCGGACGACGCACGATGCTTTATCAGTGATGGACGGGTTATCAGCACTCATCCCCACTCGGATAAATGTCTCTCTATGAACGTATTTAGCTGCGCCAATGCACTCTGCTCTCCACAATTTTCTTTTCGTTTGATTAATCTGTGTTATTGTATGTGTCAATAACAAGATTGTTCGGTGAACCCAACTGTTGTATAAATAAAACAACCGTTGAAATCGTTTAACCCCTATTGTATTTCAAGGGACGTTTTATTGTCGCGACATGCAAATCCTTTTATAAGCTTTATTACAAAATGTATGTGTTACGGCTTAAGTTCGAAATACGGCTGATGTTTGGAGTAGTGAGTTAATTTTCATAGTATCCAGACTGCGTATATAAACGACAATGAACGGATTATTTCGGAATGCATCCTGCTAATGACGGCGTTAGCCACACGGCCCTACCCCTAGGGCCCTAAGGCCCTAAAGTGATTGAGTCTTTTGAGTTTGGAAGAAGAACTTTTGTCATAAAAATGCCTTGAAGTTACGCGTTGTACGGATTCCAGTTTTTGTAAATTGCGAAATCGAAGGCAGGAAATTCGTCTCCAGTTTGTAGCGACCTTCATTCGCAAAATCCAAATGGTTATTTTGCATAAAATAACTGGACATATAAATTCCTACTTTTATAATTGTAAATATTTTATATTAAAACCCTTGCAAAAAATGACTTGCGGAACAAGAATAACTATTTTTATAAAAATCAGAATGCTCACGCAAAGTACATCTGTGAACTTGAGGGGGAAAAAGAGATTAAAGAGATTTTAAAAAACTTCGTGGAATTGCAAAATAGTTCAGGCAGTTAATTATAGTTTTCCTAATCACTTTTAATTCAACTTGTATGCCTAGAGACAATTGGGAGAACAATATACATTCAAGAAGAACACCGATAAGGAAAATTTGTTAAATAGCTCAGGCTGTAGAGTGTAATAAGAAAAAATGTGACAGATACCCATCGTGCAAATGGGAGTACCTTACTCGGGTATAAATAGGGTTACGAAGAGAAGGGGCAACAGAAAACCTAGGCGCCACATTCGAATACACGTATTATAAACTCCGCCTCCACTGTATTATACTCTACTACACTGTATTATTCACATTGGATCGAGTAGCCTAACGGTAGCTTTTGCCGGTTCCAAGCCCGGGTACAGGAGAAGCGTTGGCTGATCCGACTAGCAATGTACCCCCGTAAAAGTGATATCGCTCATAGAGCCACATAGAGCCTCGGAACTGGACCAGATATGATGACATGGCAACGTCAAAGGAGTATCCGATGGAAGAAAATGTGGATATTACGACTTGGAACGTGGAACATCAAGTCTTGGCAAAATAAAGAGCAAGAAATAATAATGGAACTCTAGGAGAAAAAGATAGATATTTGTAGTATCTCTGAATCAAGAAAAAAAGGTAAAGGTATGCATAGAATAAATAATTGTATATTCGCATACAGTGGCATTCCTAAAGACAAGAGAGCCAAAGCCAGCGTAGGAATGCTCCTGCATATTAAGTTACAACAGAATATTGAACAAGTAGATTATAAAAAATTGACGAAAGGTTACTGAAAATTAAACTCAGGATTGATATTATGATAAAAAGTTAATTAGAGTGTATGATCCTGATATTACAAAAAATAAAGAAGAAAGAATGAAGTTCTGTATAGAACTTCAAAAATGAATTGACACAATACGATAAACCATAATTTCATAATAATGGGTGACATTAAAACAAGGATTGGGAATCGTCCAATAAATGGAGTAAAAAAACGCTTCCATGAACCAATATCGAATGATAATGGTGATTTGTTGACAGACTATGTGCACAAAATAACCTAAGAATTAACAATACGTTCTTTGATCATGGTTTAAAATATAAATGTTTATTTATAAATGCCCACGGGCAACGGTCGATGATAGACTATGTAATAACAAGTCGACATTTCACAAGTCCCCTGTGCTTCGTACTACTTTGCAATTGTAATACAACAATTTCCCTTGCAAAGATACTTATCTTATACTGTTATTTTACTTCCTGTCTGATCACATAATATTCATGTTTATTGTAAGTTAGGTTTTTATTTATGAATATTCCTAAAAACGAATGACAGCTTGAGTCACTAATTCATAGTCTACTTCCAATTTGTTTTGGTGTGAGCAAAAATGATGAAACATGAAATTAATACAATTTTATCAACATTTAATTTGAATTCATTTGTAGACAAAAACTTAAGTGGTTTTAAAGATTCAGCCACATTCAATTCTAGAAGACAAAAGATTTAGTCCCCTTTTAATATAGTATGATGTAATATTATAGTCAAAAATAAAACATCTCATGAACATTAAAAGGCTTCTTACAAATTATATTACCACTGACGGGAATTATATGAATATCATGAGATCAGACAGTAAGTAAAATAATAAAGGTAAATACCTTTGCAAGCGAAATTTTTGTATTACAATTGCAAAGTAGTACGAAGTCCACAGTTACGCGTATTACCAAAATTTCACGCAAGATAGCGCGCCCGGCGCTGGTTCGACTCACGTCATGGCACTGAACCTGCTGCAAATTAGAAGTATGCCCTCTAGGTGATCTTCCGAACAGACATGCCACGTAGACGTCTCTGGCAGCGTCCGAATGAGATTCTCACTTTCTCTGCCAGATGTCGGTGCCGGTTAACTACATCAGAACTGCGGACGGAAGAACGTGAGAACTCGTTAGAACGAATAATTGCCGGAGGGAGTTAACTTTGCCGGGCACCTGCCAGGTACCTTTTGCATGCAACGAGCGTAAAGTGGAACACTGAGGATTTTACACCATTCGAAAGTCCGGCGCTCCAGCTGAAATCGTGACCGTGAACTTGTGTTAAGGAACGCTATCTACAAACCACCAAGGGTGAATTATCACTTTAAGATATCTGTCTACCTCAAAATGATGAAAAATTGAAAAAATAAATTGAATTTATATTGGGTCGTAAGTACTTTTTTATACTCTTTTAAATGTTTCAAACCGTTTCGGGCTACATTTCTTAGTTTTTGAACAAATATATTTTTCGAACCGAATGTCGACTGTCAAGCCCTAAATGAGTGAAAAGATACATTTTCCCGAATTGGGATTTTCAGCAGCTTCATGCATGTCAAACATTCAAGCATAAATCATAAACAATAAAAGTTAATAATATAATTCTTTTTGCAGCATGTTACCTGTGATTTGCTCTAATGAATGAACAAGAATAGTTAATGTGCTACTAAAAGTTTCAGTTAAATGAATTGAAATGCCCAGAATAAATTTATAAACAATTTTTTTTTCAGATAATCAAATTCTGACTCTAGTTTTTACAGTACCTTTACCATTGTAGTTCATCACTAGAATAAACATTTGTAATTAATTTTAAAAAAATAATTATCAAAATGTATCAATCTGTTGTAGAGTCATATCTGAAGTAAAAACCTGCATTTTGGCCAATTGTTTATTAACAAATAGAGAAAAAATTAAAAAATTACTTGATATCTAAAAGCATAAAGAAATCAAATGTACAAAGGAAAAACAAAAGAGACACAAGATTCTTAATTTTTATTTTTCAGGTAGACAGCTACCTTCACTTACAATCAAGAAAAAAGAGAAGGATACGGAAGTCATACTCCAATGTGAAAAGTATTTCATACGTTTAATGTGCATAACCTTGATGAGTGAGCAGTTGAGTAGTAAATGATCACGTCTAAGATGCTAACATGTATTTATTACTCGTGCCTTGAGAGGAAGTAAGAGCAATGTGTGAGGCGTGTGAAGTGATTTAAGACAATTGAGTCAATGCATCCAACACAATGATGTATATAAATACCACTAGATGGCTGACTCCGCGCTTTCCCAATAGGCGGAGGTGAGGCCGTACAGGGAGCCATGTTGCACGGCAAAAGCTTTGAACGTCAATTGCAGCCCATGACAGTTCGGCAGATTTTTACGAGTGTAACACGTATACATTGTTTTTATTAACATGGTTCTGTTCCATCATAAGGAAGTAAAGCTGTAGGCAACAACACATTGTCAAAATATATTTTATAATTGACATAAAACTACGAACAGCATTGACATAGTGTTACCGGAGACTTGCAAAAATGAGGACTTGTTTTTTATGATGACTTACAGGTACAAACGTCTTATACTACTTCAGAAGAGATCAATTTATATGTTTATACTGCACGTGACAGTAAATTATTATTACTACGGCTGCTTTATTATTAAGGATTCTGTTATGTCGCGCCTGGTCGCGGCGCACATAAATTTGGATGTGGCGCGCTAGCGCCAAGGCAGCGCGCCCTGGCGGGAGCCGGCGGCGGCAGCAACTAGCTGCAGCCACGGTTCGGCGGACTCGAGCCAGGGAGCGAGTCTCGCCGCCGGACGCCGGCCCTTTAAAAGGAGCCGGTCGGCACTCCGAGAGGCAGTCTGCAGTTGGGAGTGAGCCCTGAAGGCACGATGGAGTGAACGAGCCGAGTCCGGAGAGTCAGCCGCCAAACGGAAGCCGTCATGGAGTAACGGCAAGCAGCAGCAGCATGGAGCGTCCAGAGGCAGACGCAGCACCCGGAGGGCATTGGTGATTGCCCGGGATGCAGGGAATAGGGCATTGGTGATTGCCCGGGGTATAAGAGACGGCATTGGTGATTGCCCGTGAACGGCGTTAAGGCCGATTGTGATTGTACATATGTATGAATAAACAATTGTTAATTGTGCGTGCAGTGTTTATTTTATGAACATAACAGATTCTTTTTCTGTTTCAATATTCCGTTTTGAAATATAAGAATAAGACGTACTTATTGTTCATGTGATTAGAAAAACTGCGTTTCACTCCAAATATCCCTTTTTCTCTCTTAATGGATGGTTGTAAATAACTGCTGGATTTGGGAGGTGGCAGAGAGATTTAAAATGAAAACACATAGAGAAATATAGTACAAATTAATGTAACTTTTATGTACATTTTATGGGCAGACATTTTATTTGCATATGAATACAAAACTTTTTGCAGGAACAAACATTCAAATGATACCTTTCACCATTGAAAGAAAATATTCACCAATAAATAATGTTTCTTTTCATTTTACGTAACATGAAATAGAACAAAACATACATTTAGAGACTAAATGAATAGATTAAAATACATGTTCAAAACATGAACACTTAAGACTAAGATTCCACTACACGATATTGTTGTGAAACCCACCTTATAGTGGTAAAACATGGATAAAACAAAGGCAAAAAATAATTGATTTCCTGGGCCAATTTTGAAAATAACAATTACATTAAGTAAAGATCAAAATGAAAACATTTAAAAAATCAAAACAAAAAATGTTACACTAATCAGTCAAGGGAAAACTCACTACAACACACCGCTTTCGGCAATACGAACAAGGTTTTTGCCGTGCAATTGGCGCCTTGGGTGGCCTCACCGCCAAGGCGACAGTCATCCATCTAGGAGTTTATGTATACATCATTGATCCAACACCACCTAGATTTACAAGGCCTGAGCAGTCATTCAAAATGGCCGCCTAAGAAGGCCACACAAACTGAAATACGATGTAAAATTGTGGTTACCAGACGAATATATATCATAAAATACACTACCTAATAAGAAGAAAAAAGGGTCTACTTTCTTCAGCTGGAAGATTTTACATCAATATAAGTTATTTGTCAGACAAAGAAAGCTGCGTACATTTTCAATTAATACTATAATTATCACTTACAACGCCCAGTACATAAAATCCTATATTTTCTAATCCCAATATCCTTCTTTTTAAAAATATTTTGCAAATCCTGGTTTTAAATGTATCTCCTCCATAATAAGAGTCACTAATTTATCATCACTATCACTTAATTTACATAAGTATTTGTTTCTTGCATGCTTTAAAAAATATCAATTTGTTTCATTTGAGATTCTAATCAACATAAAGAACACCATCTCCTAATTTCAGCAGGTTGAGGAAACATTATTAACCAAAAATGATTGAAATATTTATAAGAATATTGCTATATGGTAAATAGCATACAAGACAAAATGAAAAACCATGCATTGTACTGATATGAACGTCTTTCTTAATAAGGAGTTTTATTTGTTTCAGCATAAAAGCAACAAACGTCTCAAATTGTTAATTTGTGGTATTGATTTGAAGTAAGCAGTCTGAAATTGAAGCAAAACCATCATGAAGACTGTTACTACTACTTGTATTAAAATATAACTTAACCTAACCTTTTCTAAAACATTACTAATTTAATTTGTATTACATACACCATCTGATATTGAATTGCCTCCAAATTTTTTAATACCAAAACTATTGATAAATTTAGGGTCATAATTACAATCAACATGTTGAAAAAGAATAATGACTTCCTTATTAATAATCGATCAATAATCGTCCACAATAAGCAATTCCAGTTTGCTTTTTAGTACATCAAACATACTGAAAGATATTTCATTTAATTTTGCAATGTTTTCTTTTGCACTTTCTTCAATAGCGACAAACTGATACTCGTTTTCTAAATGCAATTTCTTTTCTTGAGGACTTTCTCCGTATGAAGTGATTGGACGTTTCCCAGGACAAGCAGGACAATTAGGTATCAAAGAAGACATAGCTCCACGAGGCGGTCGTGTATGTTTTAAAGGGACACTGATTTTTAGTCCATTATCGCAATAAAACACTGAATTCTTCTCAATTTTCCACGTTCTTAAATGCAATTCACACAACTGAAAGTAAACACTGAACTTAGCAACTTACTCTCTTCACTTTTTATCTTAATTCCTTCACCCGGGGACACAGCTCTTATTTACCATGATCCTCACTATTATCAACAACAGACTACAACCACATATACACAACTCGAAAGCTTTCCGTGCTACTGAACGTATATAAGTGGATCGCATCAACTTAAACAAGTCAGCCTTTTCTAGCCGCCATAGTGGCTTTGAAAAACTGTACTGCGTAGGCCTTGTGTCTAGATGGTGTTGATGCATCCCAGAAAAGTCCTTGGGCGCAGAGGATGTCTCAAAGTCACATTAACCAATAATAAATACTCAATGAAATTTGAAAAATGTTGTGCTTTGGATTAGCTAAAAACGATGTGGTTTCGCGTACATTTCTCGCACTCTTTACTACGTATTTACGAAATCTGCGATTCCAGCGAATAAGCTTGGACTTTCAAGTACATGAACATAAACTGCGTTTGGAAACTATTAATTTTATGGTGAAACTTTGCACACGTAAAAGTTTTGCTCAGGCTGAAGGCCAAAACCTTGCCGACAGCTTAGATATGCGCAAGTGAAGCAAATGATTTCGGCCCTGAAAATAATTTGGTGAAACGAAATATCTGATTCTAAGCTACAAAACTAATAATTCAGAAATCTACATATTTACCAAAATTATATCTGCTCTTCTTTGTATGAATGCACAGTGACCAATTCAATGGAACATGATGTCAGAGCATGTCACAGCATGCAACATGATGTCAGAGTTTTTAACGAGACAAAGTTTGTTCCCACAAAACACTGTATTCACGGACAGTCTGAGTCAGTATAAATGTTCCCAGAGCCATTAAAATTCTTTGATGTCACACAGCATGGTATAAGTTCGGCAATTCTTATACCGTGTGGCCCACCTAAGATGTTCCCTTCAATTTTCTCCTGAACCGTTGCAGATACTGAGATGCGGTTTTCACTTAAACTACTATGTGCAAGGGGCACATATAATCATGGATAATATTATTCTATTGTATTTTTTATTGCAGAGATATTGACCCAACTTCGTTTTTTTAAATGGAACCCTACAGATTTTTTTAGCTCATCATAACAAGCGTGAAGAGACGAGTTCATAAATATGCATATCGCCATATGTTACATAACAAAATTTTCGAGAAATTAAGAATTTTAAAGACGCACTTCGACTGCTGGTTTCCGTAATCTGACGAGAAATTCCGGGTGACATGCGGCGAGGCCATTCCCTTTCGTTGCGTCGACCCTGCGGGCGCGGTGCTGTAGTAAACTGGCCGGCAAGGTCACCTGATCTTACGCCCATGGAGTATTTTCTATGGGGAACGATAAAGAACGAAGTTTACTCACAAGTACCAACAACGTCTGAAGATCTCAGGCGCCGCATTACAGCATCTTTTCATGCCATTTCACGTAAAACTCTAAATTCTGTTTGAAGGTCTCATTATAAGCGTCTTCAAATGTGTATATCCGTTGATGGTGCACATGTTGAGTACATGTTATAAACCAAGCTATTTCTAGAATTGAATCTAGAATTTCTAGAATTGCATACCTTTTGTTTCTGTATTTTAAAGTATTTTTCTTACTTTTATTTACACGATATTTTTGTACCGGCTGAGGTTTTCAGTCTTTCAAAAAGTAAACGTTTTGTTTGTGACAGCACACGCATTTATTAATTCAAAACATGTTCACTCTCCAATCTTCCCTTGCTTTCTCTAAGGTTAATAATTCAAATATTTTCTCAAATCTTGTAGTATTTCATGAATTAAAAAATAGTACTTTATGGCGTACAGATTTGCTCAGAACATGGCTATGGGTGAATACATTGTCTCCAGGGCTGAGAGGATGTAGTCTTAAAGAGCAAATCGCGGGTTTTTGTGAGCTCCTTTGCACATTGCATCACTACATTTACCGCAGGGTCGACGCAAGGGGAGGGAATGGCCTCGCCCATACCACGGAATTTCTCGTTCATATTACGGAAACCAGCAGTCGAAATGCGTCTTTAAAACGCTTAATTTCTCGAAAATTTTGTTATGTAACATATGGCGATATGCATATTTATGAACTCGTCTCTTCACGCTTGTTATGAGCTAAAAAATCTATACGGTTCCATTGTCCCTATACGGTGCCCCTTGCATATAGTAGTTTTAGTGAAAACCGCATCTCAGTATCTGCAACGGTTCAGGAGAAAATTGAAGGGAACATCTTAGGTGGGCCACACTGTATAGTGCGAATTTGCAAGTTCACAAATGTCACAACATATGCTTGCCGTTGGAGATGACTCAACTGTTTGCTTCAACTGCCCCTAAAAAGCCTATTACCTATTGCGACGAATTAACTCACATTTCTTATCTTATAAAGGCGTCTAGTCATGGCGTAGACACAAGTCCATGAGCGTTTGCTCCAACCTATGTGACTGTGTGACAGATCATTAGCGCCGTTTGTGTTTGTCACAGCGAGTTCACCGCAATTCTGACGGCCGGCTGGCGAGCTATGGCTCTAACGGCATCAAATCGAGCGCGCTCGCAGGGACGCACACAATTCAGTTATGTCGTAGTGTGCTCCCCAATTACGTTCCTTCATAAATTTGCGCTTTCCTTCGATTGTACAAAAGAGTCGATTTTATACTTAGAAATACTGAGAAACATCCTCGGAGACCCCGATTCACTAAAAGCACAACCATCCAGACTTTATAGAAGAACAGAGAGCATCAAGAAACGTATGTGCAAAAACTAAGCGCCTCTCGGCAAACTTACATTAGGAACATTTGTTCACCTAATTGATACGATGGTGTTTAATGTGTTTCTACATGAAAGACCCACCCTGAATATATAGGGCAATAATTATGTTTTTATGTCGACTGTGAAAGTTCCCAATTCCCGTCCATTTTCCTTCGCGTGTTTCGGTGGTCCATAAAATTAAGAGGTTGGGTATCATATGAAAGATGACGTAGCTGCCGCTGGGGAAGGGGCGGGGGGGGTTGAGGAAGGGAGGGGAGGGGGCGTAGTGTGGGCGGAGGCTGCAGCGCAAAGGAGCAGCGGCGGCGTCTTAATGAATGACGCGGCGCCGTCCTTAATGAGGAGCCGCCGCCTACCCACGCACCTCCTCTCCCCTTTCCTTCCCCTCCTTTCCCTCTCCCCCTTCCTCCCTACTCACCTCTTCCCCTTTCGCCTTACGGTGCTGGGGTCCGCTAGTTCGAAAGTCGCTCGGCGCCTCTATGGTAGAGACTGCAGGGGAAGGAACAAATTCGCGTGGGTTTCTTCTTCATTCAAATTCATCTGCGCCGAAAGGTGTCTTCATCTACTGCCAGCTTCTTACACAAGGTGGGAGATCTTCTTGCGAAATCTTAATGAATCTGCGCGTACCAAAGAGACGTGTCATCTTAGGGAATATTAAACCGTTGAACAGAGTGCAACAAAATGCTCTTCGTTCAAAGTCGTTTCCTGTTTATCTTGACTTCAATAATGAAACTGTACCTTTCATTTACTAAGAAATACCCCAAAATACGAGGATATCCTGTTTCAGTTAAAGCAAACTGCGTGCTCCCAGTGTTGGAGACGCATTGTATTGAAAGAATCCTCAGCAATATTCGAAGCATCCATTTTTCATTAGCATCTTGGCCTTTAGTTGAGGATGTCATCAATGCCCAGTGCAATGAAGGAAATAGTCAAATTTGTTTTATTTCGCAATTGAGTAATTGTATATTACGATCGATTGATTAATGATTACGGGCGCGTCACCTGCTAAGTTCATCAATGCCATAAGTGTAGGGCATGCTTGGAGCTGCCAGTGACCTCCCTCTGCTGGATGGTGAGATCTGGCACCGACCTACGTGTCTGCTACCGGGTTTTTTGAACTAGCTATTTCCCACCAGCGCGGCCACGCCCCTGCCGGGACAAGCTCGAAGCTCCCGAGAAGCCTCCCGGCATACGTGGTAGTGTAGTATATCTAATTGTAAGTGTATGAGTGAAGAACGAAGATAGGACAAGGAAGAGGAAGAAAAGATCGCGCGCTGTTATGGTCCGTTTGTTAGGGTACTGCTCAGGCAATTCCCTGGGGTTGATCGGAGAAACCACGGAAAACTACTGATCAGAGCAGCCGGCCGGCAGAATTCTCCTCCAGAGAGCAGCTGAATTCGACCTAGATATGGGTCTTGCCACCACCGGGACTCGAACCCTAAGTCGTCCGGTCATAGGCACTGCAGTGACATACTGAAGTCCTGAGCCACCTATGCTGTTGGATATTTCGAGGGAACGGCTGTTTTCTAGAAAATCGTAGTTAGTGCACACCGTTGCTAAAATAAACTTCTTATTGCAATTTTCAAAAGTTAATTCAAAAAGGTATTTTTTTTAAATAAATTTTAAATTCCGAGGAAATTTTAAACTGTCACTAAGTGGTTATTTCTCTTTCGTAATGAGTTTTCTCTCGACATAACAGAGTCAAAATAAAAAATGAATAGTAATTCTTAACGCCCGGAATTATAACAATCCTCCGTTCGTGAAGAACAATGGAAACAAATGAGGTGTTCCAAAAGATTCATACTAAATGTATATTCATAGTAAATGTATTTCCTATTTTTAATATTTTTCTGATAAAGTGGAATTTGGAAAATTATTGAACGACGTACGTCCGATATAACAAATAACAGACTTAGTTGTTATAAACCTTGGTTTACAAAACTTTCAACTGCGTTCGCAATTTGCCTTATATCGTTTTACATTAAGAACTACTTCAAAGCTGGTAAATGGATTTTTACACGACCAGGGCAGAATTTAGGAACGAATTCTATGTAATGAACTTTTCCTGACCGTGTGACTTCATTAGTTTCTGTTCTTTGATACTTTTCACCTGGAAAAACGGGGAATGTTACAAAATATTGGCGCCCGACAGAAAGGGGCTACATTAGAGAATTCACCGCATGTAGAGCAGAAGACACGTGACTGAACTGATAAATTAATACGGCCTCAGTAATTTACATCGTTTCTTTCGCTGCATGCAATAAAGCTGGAGTCAGGAGTGAGGTGACATGTGTCGAACTGCGTCAGTTGTTGAGAGTTGAAACCGGTGTTGACAGTAATATTTCAAGGATGAAAATGGAATGTGAAAGTCATTAAGTTCTAATTGAAAAGATGAACAAGTAAACATTTTTCACTTACAAATAAATAATTGAAATGAAAGTTGTTATTAGTTGTTGGAGTGAAACAAGCCATTAGTAAATTGATATATAACTTCCAAGTTCATAAGTAGGTATAGAATGTATTAAGGTTCGATAGAAAGCAATGTGACAGTTCTCGGTCTTCAACCAGCAACGTGAAGAAATGAAAACAAAGAATGAAATAAAAAAATGTTTCCCATATGGCAAAACGTGTTATTTAAAATATTTTGTCTACGAAGAAACAAAAAAGTTAGACAATGTTCTCTCTATAACAGTTGTCGGGATCTGTCATTGCTGCCCGCGCATTTCTCGGAGTTGTGTACGACTAAGAGAGAGAAATATAACGAGAAGAAAAATATCTACAACACACTATCTGCATAGTTCAGCTGAAACATCACGCTTTGTCGTATCTATTAGTTGTACCGGTTACTTTATTCTGCAACGTGTTTTTTACTAATACCTCAGCCATCTTTTGAAAAACTCTCTTCACCTAACGAAACCTGGGAGCAAAAAAAATTAAAACGATGTGAAGGCTCAGTGGTAACACCATTTCCTCCACAGCGTCACTATGGAGAGGACCTAGGGTTCGCGTTCTAAGAGTGACGATTTTTCTCAGAAGGTTCATAGTTGTTTCGAAATCCATCACTGTCTGGAGATTTCTAGCGGCTAGCTGCTCTGATCGCTAGTTTTCTGTTATTTCTCCGATCAGCAGCAGTAAAATGCCGGATTGATTTACTGATTGATAAATTCGTTTTTCCGGGCGCATCATCTGCTAAAGCAGACCTGCACAACGCCTGCTCCCGTGGGCATTCTGCACATGCGAGCCGATCGTCTGCCCGCGGCAGCGCCGAAAGTGCAAGTAGTGGGGATGAGGAAACTTTGCGGGGAGGGGAGACGTCTGATGTAGCATGACGCGGCGCGTAGATTGAATACCTGGGCGTCTAATACAATGATCCATGCTGTTAAATTATATGCCCATGCTGTTTAAATGTATTATGTCTTGTATTTCATGTTACAAGGGCCATAATTCACTGTTTACGTTCTGTGCACTGCTGTATATCCACATTTGTTTCCACTACTGTACGTATTTTCCTTTTCTAATTTTTTAAAGAAAATAAGATGCTAATTGTAACTCTTAAGCAATATTTTAAAGCAATAGCTTTAAAATATATGCTTATGTATAAGAAAAAATATTATTTAATTCTAACTAACAAAACATTGCAATTTAATAACAGATTGTTCACCAGGAATGTTATAATCTCCAAATCATAGCAAAATGAAGAAAATCGTGAGAGCAATCTCTCAAATCAAGATTGATATAAAAATAGAATATGTGGCAATTCCAAGAAGGGTAATGTTTGACAACATTTGCAACCATTTTCCCCGCATTATGAAACTGAATACAAGAGGTCAACGAGCAAACTTCTGTTACGATATGTTACGGACAATTATAAGATTATCATGGGTATTGTTAAATAGAATGCAAAGGGTTTCATATTTTTATATGATGTCGTAAACGACTGTACATTCTTGTCAAAAATTTCAGCAGAAAATAACCATGATTTTTTTTCAAGAACAATATGTTTTTGCTTTAATAGAACCGTCTTGTTCAATTAAATATAGTTAATGAAAAAAATAGTGTACTGGTGTCATCATCAAACAAAAACAATTCAGTATGATAATTTTGTTTAGCACAACTCTAAATTTGTTATTACATCGTAGCAAAGCGAGTTACATTATCAGCCCTACAAGCAATTATAATACTTGGTGTCCAAATCTAATACGTATAATTCGTTGTAGTTTCGTATTTCGCCTTGTCATATACCGACAACAAACTTTTGCAATATAATACAAAAGCCAATATTACTTGAACTGTATATGACCGTCACGTTCTTGCCGATTGCTCTTTAAATTTACGTGCTTTCTAATTGCGCATTCTGATTGGTGGTCCCCACTTCTAGAGTGAGTCTCATCCCCATCCTTCCTCGATTTTCGCATTTGCACCTGATTTGCCGCATTTGCAGCTCCTGATGTCAGTGAAAGTGCAAAAGGCTGTGCAGGTCTGTGCTAAAGTCATTGGACACATAGTTGTAGTGCATATTTTCCTCGAGAGGTGGCGGTGATCTTCTCCCGAAGGTTGATGAAATCCGGCGCCGACCTACACGTCGGCTAGCGGTGTTTTCACCCAACAATGCAACGCCCCCCAGCGGGACACCACCCCAACTGGGCCAAGCTTTTAGCAGCTTCCGTCTCGTCTAAATGTATATAATGGATGAGGATAGTACAAGGAAGAGGAAGGAAAGATCGCGAGCGGTGCGTGGCCCATTCGATAGGGTACTGCTCCGGCATTCACCTGGAGTTGATTGGGGAAGCCATGAAAAACTACCAATCTGAGCATCTGGCCTCCATGATTCTCATACAGACACCAACTGAATTCGACCCGGCTGTCTAGCTAGTGTCGAAAATTCTGCCACCGTCGGGACTCGAAACTTAGGACCTCCCTGTCCGAAATAATGTAGTGGAAAAGTTACGGAACATACCCTAGATAACAGATCGCGAAACGCGTAATTTTGTCTTCTTCATTCTTGCTCTTCGCCATCCTCTCCCCTTACATACACACTCACCCTTAGTTTGCACACTACTACACATTTCGTGAGGTTAGAGCTTGTCCCACCTGGGTCGATGTCATGTTGCACTCCTTCAATTAAATTTACTTATTCGGTATCTTGAAGCTGAAGGTGTGCTTCAGGGATTCCTAGAACGTATATTCCCCGTCAAAATTTCGATATCGATTTTTGCAACTTTACACAGCTCTGTAATACATGTAGGAGAAAGTAACAAAACGATGGGAAGTGTGTGGTCAAGAAGAACTCGAACTACATGGTTATATATTTAAACCTAATGAGGAATTAGTGTGAATTAAACGTTGACAATGCGTTGGTAGTCTTTAGAATTGGATTTAATTGGATTTAATTAAAGATCCTTGCTACGTCAAGTGTTTTGTTATTACTCTCGCACGTACTTCGTTTTTTTATGAATTCTGTTTATTTGCAATTTATTCCTACCGAAATATTAGGCAAATGGAGGTATTTTGTTGGCCACCAGTTTTCTTCATTTGATGATCGCAGCAAGTAGCGCTTGCCTGTATCGAAATCGTAGATGAACTGGTGTGATGTGCTGTTTCCGTAATGCTGGAAGAGCACTCCACACTACTTGCCCCGCACTTGAGTTTTCCTTCCCCATCCATCCGTCAACCCGATTGATTGAATTCGTGTTCTGAAGCGCGTCAACTGTGTGGTTTGCGGGGAAGTACCCTAACAAACGGGCCGCCCACCGCGTGCGATCTTTCCTTCCTTGTCCTATTCTCACCCCTTACTTCCACGGACTTACATGCTTAGGGGTTGTCCCGGCCGAGACGGTGCCCGGCTGGTGGGAAATATCTTGTTGGGGAACTCCCGCAAACCCACGTGACGACGGCGTCCGGTCTCGTCTTCCAGTGGGAGATCCCTGCAACCTTTCGAGGGACAAAAACAGCACTGACAGGACTAGTGGCCTTAGCAGTTGACACGCCAATCAATCAACATAGAGGTAGTATACCTTCAGTAACGTGACGCCCGACCCTCTTTCTGGCCACGCACCGACTGGGAGGCGTCCACGAGCGGACGCAAATTGGGCTAATGGCGCTGGTGAGTGTGGGTGGGTGCATGTGCGAACGGCAGCGCCCGTCAATGAAGCAGTTTGGGCGAATAATGACGCCCGTCCACTTTCCTCTACGTCGTCCGCACTCGCTTTCTCTCGTCACGTGGGCAGGTACTGTTTACCTTTGACGTGGAAACATCTATTATGGCGTTATTTGCTGCCTCGCGCTCGCGATCAATGAACATGGTCTATTACCTCCAATGAGGGCCTTCGCTGCGTGGTCCACTGGCGGACACACCACGACTATGTGGCTGGGACTGAATCGTGTCTGAAATTTAAGGTTTGGATACTTGCGACCAATAATGGATCATTCCCATTAAAACCCACAAACTTTGCCCTTGTGTAATATTTTTTTTATTTCTTCTCTGTCGAAGAGATGTGAAAAAATAATCTTTGTTTTTCCCCGCCTTCATATCTTTCAAACCAATCAACACTTATTGATGAGAGAAGAAACAAACTATTTGCAAATGTAGGAGAGATTTTGATGGAAAGGTTTCTTTCGTTTCTGAATTCTGATAAGTAATTGTGGAATTTTTATTGCACAATGGAATTTTATCGGTACGCGTGCAATTAATATTATGATAATCAAACATTTTTTCATGGAATTAATGAGTATGAGATCGAAATGTTCACACAGGTCTAAGTAGTCACTATTATTAACTACTAGTAAATAGAGGAATCTCAATGCCTTCACCGTTTCAAAAAGTGAATGGATACTATTTCACGTGATAAAAATGTAAACCCAAGATTCAAGAGTATTTCTCCTCTGCACTATACATTGCATGTGGAAAGTGTTCTACTTTCATTTCATACGTAATAAACTAATTCCTCTACTTCTGTTAGTGTGCGCTGTTTTTATATTTTTAAAGGCAAAGATTAAATATCTAATCTCAATTGTTATCTGTTTTATTATGACATACATTTCCTTTTGCTGCGTCCAAAAGCATTTTTTTTCATTTATTGGATATTTCATTCACTCTTTCTATCCGCGTATATCGCTGTTGACTGCTGCAAATGGAGAATTAAACATTTTACGCAGCTCAAGAGATCCGCAAAAAATCCTCTTTTTCACCGCGAGGGAACCTCCAACTGAATCAACGACTGAAATCTCTGTGCAAGTTGGTAATCGATTGAAGTCAATTGTTAGTTATTCTATCGCGATATATAGCTTAAAACACTACGTTATTCAGCAGTATTTTTGCTAGTAGATTAGTGTAAGCTAGAAAGTGATTACTAGTGAAATTACTATTGTATGTCCACGCCCATTTTATCACTATATACTAATATCGTTTTAAAAAAAGACATAACCAATTATCATCGATAATAAATCCCATTTTACTACATAATAAGCACATGGATGCCAACAAAACTGTCTAACACGGATATGGATTCTAACAAAACTGTCTCAGTGATAATTGGGACATAATTTATTTATTTATATACAAAATATTTCTTTTTTTTCCTATGTTTAGTCTTTTCATTAAAATTAATTAGAATCTGCTGATGTCCTTACTGTTACATTTTTTACATTAGGGAAATGTTTTCAGGTATTTTGCAAATACAAATCTACTCACTGCGCTGACTTCCTTGCTTTGGTTAATTGACTTTCGTTTCTTTGCTTTTATTTCTCGTCCATAAACTTCATTTTACTTAACAATTTACTTTCTGGACTTCTGACTTAAGTACGTTCTTCTGCACCAATGCAGAAAACAAGACTCCTTAAAAAATGAGAGAATTTTCTTTCTTACACCAGATAATTCAATGAAACTCTTTCCTCTCTTCCAACCTCGTTCCATAGTTTCATTCGATAAAATTATTTTGCTTTGATTTAACAATATAAGTAGGTAGAGTGAGAGAGAGAATGGAAAGAACACCTTTTAATTCTTGAATGTACTTGTAAATATTAACGCGGGTCGAAGAAAACATGCTGGTTAATTTAATGAAAACATTTCTGATGAACAAATATTACCTATCTCTTCCACTTGTAAAAGCTAGTTAGATATGAACACAACCATTCATCTTGCCACGATGTAAAAAATTCTACCAACGGGCGAAAATGGCACATCAGGTAATTCAATCACCCTATAATTAGCCCTGCCTATTAACGCAGTATATCCCCAATGCTGAGACTGGAAGACGTGCCTCAGGGCATTCACTGATATTACTGCAGCATCTTTGACCGAGAGGTCCTCGGTTGAGTCTTGCCTTGGCAGGATTTTCGATGATAGCTAGGTCGATTTCAGCCGCTGTCTAGAGACCACTTGCTTTGATTGGTAGTTTTCCGTGGTTTCTCCAAACAATACTAGGCGAATGCCGGAGCAGTACCCTAACAAATGGGCCACAAAGAGCGCGCGATCTTTCCCTCCTCTTGTCCTATCCTCTCCTCTTACACACACACACACTTACACTAACATGCACGACACTACCACACAACCAGGGAGACTGGTCGAAAGCTTGTCCCGGCTGGGGCAGTGCTGTGCTTGTGGTTTGGGAAAACCTCGCTACCGGGGAGGTAGTTCGGTGCCAACTCACGCCATTCAGCGGGGGAAGATCTCCGCCACGAATTGCTCTAGTTGAAAAAGTGCTCTATACTTACGGGACCAATGACCTTAGCGGATGACGGATCCGGAATCATCAATCAAACCCAATGCTACGTTATTTGCATTCCCCGTGCGTCCGTGGCTTTTCCTCACCAAAGCGCGGAAACGGCACACCAGTTGAACCACTCAACAATTAGGCCCGCCTATTAATAATATTAATAATAATAATAATAATAATAATAATAATAGTGACTTTATTTATGTGGCGAGACTCGGGCCATCAGGCCCGCTCTTCCGCCTAACCACGTAATACAAAAATATAAAGATAAAAATTGAACAGTACATTTGGTAAATTAAAAAAATACAACTTAGATATACCTTGCCCCTGGGCTCACAAAGTGAAAGTAAAAAACAACCAGCCCCACCTTAAACGGCCGGAGTAAACCAGGGAAAACAAAGGAAGTGTGCATGCTCTTCAACATTGGGCAACAAAATATTATTGCCGCGTAGCCCAGTGCAGCGTGGTTTGGGTTCCCCGTGCACCCGCGACCGACTATAGCGAGGCACTCGGCGGCCTCCGTCGGGCGCAGATGTGGCGGCGGAGCGGCGGAACGAACGCCCTGTCAACTCTTCGCCGAGAATTTGCAGCCTGGCGCGAGCCCAATGCGCTCTGCCCATGACGTACTGGCTGCCCACACCACCACCCGCGCCACCCACACCACCAAAGCGGCGTATCCGGTCACACCCCGGGCACCCCACCCACCGCCGCCGTCATCGCCGACATCGGAACCGCTTCCAAGCACCGCTTCCACTACTGCAACATCAACTCATCACCAACGATATACCACTTCATCCAACTCACCTCATCACCAACGAAATACCACTCCATAACCTCATCACCAACGAAGTACCACTACATAACCTCATCACCAACAAAATACCACTACATCCAACTCACCTCATCACCAACGAAATACCTCTACATAACCTCATCAACAACGAAATGCCACTACGTAACCTCATCACCACTACATCCAAGTGCTAAGTAAAAGCTTCGCTGCTTCATAACTGCTTATAAACAATTAACGATTATACCGAATATGAAAAAGGAAATAATGTTGGCTTTTGTCTGAAAGGCGAGAGACACCGACCAACTGGAGAGAGCCACCGCGGTCTGCACCGAAATCTGGCATTTGAGCAACCCTGCGTAGGACCACTCGTCTTCCACCGCTGGAATCGGAATTCGATTCCCATCCGATCGGAGTGGAATTTGTGGTGGACATAGTGGTTTTTCGTCATCTTTTTTCATGGTCATTTCGCTTCCTGTACTTCTCATTCCATATTTATCTTCATGCTCATTACATCATATTCATTTTCATTATCCTCATCATCATAACACCTCAATACAACTGCCTTACAGGATAAACCCCATAACGTACAGCTTTTGATTTTTGAATTAGGAATTGTGGTCATCACGAAAATGCAAGCGATAATTTTTAAACAAATGAAGAACTCTCTATTCAAAAAAGCCAACAGTCACCCTTTCCTCCTCCTTGACGCTCTCGTATATGACATAGAGCGTATCCCCATCCGCCCGCTTAACTCTTCCCTTACCATTCTTTCTTCGCCCATTTAGTTTCATTTTCATTTCATTTCTTCATTTATATGGGAGCATTCCCTTGAGAATACAGCACAAAGTTTACAAAGTTTATTACATGAAGAAAGGGACAAATAAAAACTTTCAGAAAAAATCAGAAAAACATACAATTGCACAATACAATTAACAGTGACTTTTAGATTAATGATTTACAACGAAATAAAACTAAATATTAGGAATTATTGTATGTATTGCTAGATATGGAATGCCCTATTCTGGCAATGTTAAAAGTTTATTTAATTTTCAGGATCTATCAAAGTTAGGCTATTGAATATTTTAGAGATTCCAGATCCGTCACGCGTATTAACACTAAAACAACGGTTTTGAAATTGTTCACTATTTTTGTTGATAAATATAGTTTCTCATGGTGCTACTTGTTACCACGTTTTTTAATAAATAAATTTCTGTAGAGTAGATAAAACTAAGGTAATCATACAAACTTGTTTCAATAAATGTTGGAGATCTTTAATTACAACCTGAAAATTTCAATTTCCAACTACAAATGTAAGCTAAGAAAAGGTCAAATTAATATCAAAAATATCAACTTTTGGGAAATGGGCTTTAAAGATGCAACCCTTAGAACCCGAGAGCTCGATAACTTGCCTCATCAGAATAATCATTTTCCAATAACTACTTCCTTTTGACTATTTTTTTATGTTTGTTAGCTTCAAAACAAAATTTTCAATTTACTTTCTGCGTGTCTAAGTCTTTTAGTATTTATGCGCTGCATTATGTAACAGTTTCTAAAAGTATTTGAGTCAGCACCTAAGAATTATATCAACATATTTCAAACGCCAATTTAAAGAGAAAATTATGGAGTTTTATGAAAAATAAAATACCATAAAACTATTTTTTGACAGCAAAATCGTTCCATTGCCCCTTAAATCAGCATCAGTAATTATCACATCCAAGAACATATGAGATTAAAAATACAAGGCAGATCATTGCTTTAATTGCTCTTTAAATTATGTTATTGATATTTTATTTTATTTTTATTTTATGCGATATTCCTTTAATGTAGTA
Source organism: Acheta domesticus (assembly GCA_031308135.1). Lineage (NCBI taxonomy): Eukaryota > Metazoa > Arthropoda > Insecta > Orthoptera > Gryllidae > Acheta > Acheta domesticus. The sequence continues at coordinate 183,174,614 of JAHLJT010004567.1, forward strand.
ATTACAATATAAGTGTTTACACATCCATCCGCTGCTTCATCATAAACATTTTTCCTCCTGTCAGATTTATTTGCTTCACTGCACACACTCCGCAACTTCACAATTTTCCCCCATCGTCCACTTTCTTTCTTCCTACTATTCTACCCTCACCCCTAAATGTTTGCTCTTTTGAAACTCGTTTCCATACGTGTTCTTGTGGCCGTCTCAGGATGATGTACCTGATCACAACTCCCATAAAGGAATCATTGGAAGCGACCGAAAGACAAAATCCAAGCAAAGTACAGTAGATGTTGCAGGTAATAAAATAAAGGATAAATATATAAAATGATCAGTGTATGTCAATATGTGGTATTCTCTTTCAATAAGAATTATTTAATCAAGAATTATTACATTAGTTTCATCTTATACTGGTACATACACGTAGCGTCAGTAGGTAGTGTTCAACATTTAGCGCCACCGTTGAAACATTTTGAGGGTACAAATTTCAATGTTTCCGCGGGCAGATATATCCCACTTACCCAAAAATAACTAGAACATCCGGATAGATAGCAGAGGTCGTGAGGCACCGCCACGTGTACATACATCTGCACTTTTTCAATATCCACAAATCCCGGCCCCCAAACATCTGCCACTCCACACATTCCCCACCCCCACCCAACTTCCGCTCAGGAATCTGCTCTCGCTACATCTCCGCTTGCGTGCAATCCCATTCCAATGCAACACCCTGTGTCGTTTTTTCCTCTCCAAAGCGTCCCTATGTCTCGTCGTTTCGAATTTGCTGTCGGCATTTCCCCGTTATCCGAGGCTTAACGTCAAACCAGTTCTCGCCGTCGGGATAGTATCCGACATGCACGTCCTATTGTCACTACGGTGATTCGAAATCATTACTGTTATCAATAGCATGGCATTCAGCATTACTTCTCTCACGTCTCTCTCCCGTTTTTTTTCAAATCCCCATCTAAGTCTCCGTTCGTCTCCGTCCTCTGAAACGGGATTGTGACAAAGCGTTTGATTAAACATTAGCAGACTCTGCAGATGACGAGACGTCCTTTTGAAAAAGTACTATTCATGTTGGTCAATTGAATTTTGATGATCAGAGCTGAGAGATTATGTACATTTAGTATCCACGCGTTTGATTGTTTAAATATGTGTTCTCCACAATATAATCAATCCTCACTGTGTTGATACACTTTAAGGATAAAGATACACTTAAAGGATGACACACTTTAGTGATATGTTTTAAGTTGTCTGTTCTCTGCTAGTGGTGCTTCGTCCTTCATACGTGTAGAGTAATAATACTCTCTTCTTAAATCCTATATTAGTATGCTCACAATTTGACCTCTGAATTTCTTTCTATCGCCTACACTTTCACCATGGCATTGTTTTTAAAAACATATTTCCTTTCCTCTCATCAAACGAGTCGTTTTATAAATGACCCTCGCTTTGTCAGTTTATCTATTTGTTACCCCATACCTGTGACTCCTCATTTTCTCTTCTAATTCTATATTTGTCAGGGAGGGAAGAGTTATATCCATTTCTTTTATTTCAGTAAAGTAGAAAATGTTGAGATATGAATTTCGAACTGCGTGTAGAGTGGAAGATAGTTTGGGAGGACAGTTCGCTGTCCACTCACCAGCCCTGTGCTCTTAGAGGTTTTAGACAGGATGGGACTAGATGTAGAAGACAGTCGACTGCTGTCGTATAGAACACAGTGGCCTTAGGGGCCGTCCATAAATTACGTTAGACGATTTTGGCAATTTTTCGACTCCCCCTCTCCCTTAGTGAAATGTCGTGAGATTTGGCTCGCCCCCGTTCCCTTTCTAATCTCACGTGATATTTTTCAAATGCATATTGCATGCACAATATGCACATGCATATTTTTAATGTAAATACTTTAATTTGTGATTGACTGTATTGGGATTTATTTAAAAAGCATAATTTTCTTAATTATATTTAATTCTAGATATGACTAGTATTTAGAAAATAAAATGAGTGATTTACGATGAATATTATTATTATATATTATTATTATTATTATTATTATTATTATTATTATTATTATTATTATTATTATTATTGCACTTCTAAAAACAGTGCAATAATTCATTATAATTCAGTCCATGGGGACACGTGTGCGGTCTCAAGAGTGACTACTGGAACCAACATATCCATATAATTTTCCGTAAATTCATCTGCTCCTTGAACTTCGCTGTGATTCAACCACTCTCAACTGTTGTCGCTTGCACACAAAAGCTCAGTACCTCGACGTGTTACGATCCGTGAGGGTCGCACTTTGCGTGCTGGTGCACTGTGGACCACACGTCGGTGCTCTGCAGCTCTTGTGATGGACGAAAAGTAGAGGCAGCGTGTACTGCAGCATCTCTTTTTTAGATCACCACGTACACGTGGACAATAGAGGTCATAGGGTAGGCTTTTGTTAAATTATTTTTCACAGTATACTATGCTACTTATTCATTCACATAACCGCGATAAAAATTATTGTGCAAGATTTAGCCCTATTTTAGTATAGAAATGTGTTTCTCTTTACTTGTCTCAGTTTTCTCGCAATTTAGCACAGTTTTTAGCAAAAAAAATACGTGATATTTGCCGAGACCCCCTCTCCCTCACGATTACGTAAGATTAGCTTGACCCTCTCCCCCCACCTAAGGCCTCGCGTAATTTATGGATGACTACTTACACAACTGTAATTATCTCAGACGAACATAGAGGGCTTTCTTCCTAAAAGTGTTTGTTCTCTGATATCTTATTCTGACCATTTTTTTTAAGAAATAAAACTTTGCTCCTCCATTATTAACATATTAATTCTTGCGCCACGCCATTTTACTCTCTGATGCGGATAGTGCGTTGGCGCTCTGGTCATCTTGATCTGTGCTCCCTATCTTCTAGCCCATCCCTCCCAGACAGAGAGGACTGTCGGCCAGCTAGCTGTTGCAAAGTGCTTCAGAATTCGTCGCTGCTTCAGCGTCTTCGCCAGGCAGTGTTGTCCTCTGTAGGATAATTGTAGTTTTTACGTCAGTTATGTTTCTTGAACGGTGTAGAAGAAGGCCCGAGAGGTATTCCCCTTTTGTAGTATAATTTCCAGTATATGTTATTTCAAATTAAATCTATAAGAATGGCACAAACGTTCCAAAGTAGGTGCTTGTATATGCAAACTCGAATAGAAAAATAATAAAATTTTAAATATTTCTTATAAAATGGGAGAAGGAAGAGGGAAGGGGAGTTGACAATTGGTAAATCTTGACGTTTCTTGAAACCCAATAAACTATACACTTATTTCGTTCAATACTTATGGGACACTAATACATTCTCATTCTGAATAGGCAAAAAGTAATAGTGTTTCACAATCAAAATTATGACAGACTACTTCCACAACAATTATTTTTATCGTAGAAGATTACTTATTTTTACTATCTATATGGATATCCACAGGATTTTTGCGCTAATCACTGAGGTTTATTCCATAGGAATAATTTTTTTGTGGAAGATTACTTCTTTTTACCTATCCATGTGGATTTTCACAAGATTTCTGCGGTATCCACCAAGATCATTCTTATTCTGTTATAGCTTTTGTGAAGAGACCTATCACCAAGTTACATTACATAATTCTCCATTGATTTTCTGAAACGATTAATTTAATAATTATCATTCGTTGTAAAAGATGGTTGAATATGTTATCATCATTATGTCTAATATTTGTTTCACATACCATTAATTTTATCTAAATTTTAAAACAATTGGCCGAAACAATTCTCGTATAATGTTAATTCATTATTACTATTATTATTATTATTATTATTATTATTATTATTTACATACTTGCATTCAAGAAATATTTAAATCTGGTGGAAATGTATCAGCTTCTTCTTTAAATAATAAGATTAATTTGATTGAGAACGACCCTCGCGATATTTTTGCTGGAAAATCCATAATTTTCTCTCCCTGCTACCATAATTCCTCCACGACACTGGTGGGTGTCGCCACCATCGCCGCCGGGCCGCAAGCTCTAAACCGCCGCGCGGTGACGGAGGCTGCGTCGTGCAAAAATGTGTGCGCGAGCGTTTTTGTCATCCGCAGGGGCCCTGTCGCCGACACTCGTCGCGCGGGATGAGTAATTCCACGTTGGTAGGTTTTTAGGCGCAGACCGACTTCGGCGAGCGAGTAAATATGCGGATTCGATGGCATGACGGTCAGCGTATCGGGTTGTTGTACCCAAGATTGCGGGTTCAAACCCGATCGAAGCCGACTTCGGCGAGCGAGTAAATATGCGGATTCGATGGTATGACGGTCAGCGTATCGGGTTGTTGTACTCAAGATTGCGGGTTCAAAGCCGATCGAAGCCGACTTCGGCGAGCGAGTAAATATGCGGATTCGATGGTATGACGGTCAGCGTATCGGGTTGTTGTACCCAAGATTGCGGGTTCAAACCCGATCGAAGCCGACTTCGGCGAGCGAGTAAATATGCGGATTCGATGGTATGACGGTCAGCGTATCGGGTTGTTGTACCCAAGATTGCGGGTTCAAACCCGATCGAAGCCGACTTCGGCGAGCGAGTAAATATGCGGATTCGATGGTATGACGGTCAGCGTATCGGGTTGTTGTACCCAAGATTGCGGGTTCAAACCCGATCGAAGCCGACTTCGGCGAGCGAGTAAATATGCGGATTCGATGGTATGACGGTCAGCGTATCGGGTTGTTGTACCCAAGATTGCGGGTTCAAACCCGATCGAAGCCGACTTCGGCGAGCGAGTAAATATGCGGATTCGATGGTATGACGGTCAGCGTATCGGGTTGTTGTACCCAAGATTGCGGGTTCAAACCCGATCGAAGCCGACTTCGGCGAGCGAGTAAATATGCGGATTCGATGGTATGACGGTCAGCGTATCGGGTTGTTGTACCCAAGATTGCGGGTTCAAACCCGATCGAAGCCGACTTCGGCGAGCGAGTAAATATGCGGATTCGATGGTATGACGGTCAGCGTATCGGGTTGTTGTACCCAAGATTGCGAGTTCAAACCCGATCGAAGCCGACTTCGGCGAGCGAGTAAATATGCGGATTCGATGGTATGACGGTCAGCGTATCGGGTTGTTGTACCCAAGATTGCGGGTTCAAACCCGATCGAAGCCGACTTCGGCGAGCGAGTAAATATGCGGATTCGATGGTATGACGGTCAGCGTATCGGGTTGTTGTACCCAAGATTGCGGGTTCAAACCCGATCGAAGCCGACTTCGGCGAGCGAGTAAATATGCGGATTCGATGGTATGACGGTCAGCGTATCGGGTTGTTGTACCCAAGATTGCGGGTTCAAACCCGATCGAAGCCGACTTCGGCGAGCGAGTAAATATGCGGATTCGATGGTATGACGGTCAGCGTATCGGGTTGTTGTACCCAAGATTGCGGGTTCAAACCCGATCGAAGCCGACTTCGGCGAGCGAGTAAATATGCGGATTCGATGGTATGACGGTCAGCGTATCGGGTTGTTGTACCCAAGATTGCGGGTTCAAACCCGATCGAAGCCGACTTCGGCGAGCGAGTAAATATGCGGATTCGATGGTATGACGGTCAGCGTATCGGGTTGTTGTACCCAAGATTGCGGGTTCAAACCCGATCGAAGCCGACTTCGGCGAGCGAGTAAATATGCGGATTCGATGGTATGACGGTCAGCGTATCGGGTTGTTGTACCCAAGATTGCGGGTTCAAACCCGATCGAAGCCGACTTCGGCGAGCGAGTAAATATGCGGATTCGATGGTATGACGGTCAGCGTATCGGGTTGTTGTACCCAAGATTGCGGGTTCAAACCCGATCGAAGCCGACTTCGGCGAGCAAGTAAATATGCGGATTCGATGGTATGACGGTCAGCGTATCGGGTTGTATCCAAGATTGCGGGTAAATATGCGGTCGAAGATCGTAGCCGATCTAAGCCGTTGATTTTTAAGGGCGAAAAAATCCTTCATAGGGAAGTAATCCTTCGGAGGGGAAGTAAAGCCGACTGTCCCATGTTAGTAGATTTACTGCATGTAAAAGATCCTCAAGCCCAAAAGAAGCCTCTGAGCTAAATTCAAAATCGCCTCTTTCGTCGCCCGAGATAATACCTTCTTTCTCCGTTAGGTGAAAGAAGCGTAGCCAAATTTACGTGGTCAGACGGAAGAGTGGGCCTGATGGCCCGACACTCGCCATGTAAAATAAGGCATAAAGTAACTAACTAAATAGACGGCGGCGGATTGGGAATTTCGAATATTTCGCCGCTGATAAAACTGAGACTTCGGTGTCCACCCCTCAGACCTCATCTGGAAGAAACTTGCAAGCGTCTACAGAAAGTGAAGTATCAAAATCCTGATACTTATCTCTCCTGGTGCGTGAAAGAACTTATCCTTTTCTTTGATTCAAGTCGTTCGATATTCTGCGTTTGTTCATTGTGAAACATTGCATCTTGTTTGGAAGTTTCGCCGGGAGAGATAAGTATCAGGATTTTCCATCCAGGGCATCAATTGATGTCACTGCAGGGCCTCTGACCTGGAGGCCCGAAGTTCAAGTCCCAATGGTTGCAGTTTGTTCGGGACTAGCTTGTGAGCTAGGTCGAACTGAGTCCCTGCCTGGAGAAGATTTCTGGCGACCTGCTGCTCTCATCGGTAGTTTTCCGTGTTTTTTCCGAACTATACCAGGCGGATGTCGGAGCAGTTCCCTAACAAATGGGCAACGAGCTGCGCACAATATTTCCTTCCTTTTCCTTATCCTTTTCTCATCCCTCACCCAACACTAACATGCACTACACTAGGACAGATGCCGGGAGACCAATCGGGAGCTTAGAGCTTGTCGCGGCTGGACTGGTGCCCGCTGTTGCGAGATACCTGGTTGGGGAAAACCACCGCCGAGGTAAAAACATGCATTACACTTACGGGACTATCACTACGGGACACTACGGGGCTTATCAATTTACGTGTCCGGAATTATTGACAATCAATTAAACTACAGTTTCTGGAAGTGGTATGAAACACGAGAATATTGTCCCCTTCTCTTTGTTTCGGTGCATCCTAGTGACTTTAAGGATAAAGAAAAATATTATTTCTTATGAATACGATATAGGAGATAATCAGAATCCGAAATATTAAACTTAGTTTCGCAATATCCACCCAGTTATTTTTTGCCATATAGTAGACGTTGGAGTATTTCCAAATGCTTTCAGCTCCTTACTGTACCAACGGTTGATTCAAGATATCTCAGGGCGGTCCATTTCCTCCAAACCGAGTCGCTGCAGTTTGACGTAAATTTCCTTCCACGACCTCCTGTCATCCAGATGCGCTGTTTACGAGCCGAAGGAAACGCAGGAGGCTCCACAAAGCGAATAATCGTCGTAAACAAGCGAGGAACGGGTTGGACGGCTGGCTCATCCGGCGGGGCGAGGAGCGCAGGTAGAGAGGGAGCTGGGAGGCGGGGAGTGGGTGGGCCGGGGAGGAACGGCGTGAGCGGGGTTAGGGAGGGGAGGAACGAGGTAGGGGCGGAGGGCAAGGCCGGATGGGAGATGAATAGCGCCAAAGAGAGGCTGTGCGGTGCTTGGTGGGACGGGAAGGGCTGAGCGGGCGCGGAGGGAGTGGTTGGAAGGGTGAAAGGCGCGGGGGCGGGGCGGAGGGGCGGGTCCCTGGGTTGGGGTGTGGGGGCGGCGGGCGAGGCGGAGACGGGGCGCGGGGACGTGGGGGCGGCGCGCGGGGGCGGCGCGCGGGGGCGGCGCGCGGGGGCGGCGCGCGGGGGCGGCGCGCGGGGGCGGCGCGCGGGGGCGGCGCGCGGGGGCGGCGCGCGGGGGCGGCGCGCGGGGGCGGCGCGCGGGTCGGCGCGCGGGGGCGGCGCGCGGGGGCGGCGCGCGGAACGGCGGCGCGGGGTGGGGCACGGTGGCGGTGGCGGTGGTGGGGTGCGCCGGGCGCCGGGCTATTGCCAGCGGGTGCGGCTGCCTGAACCGCTACGCAATTGAATCAGCGACTCGTTTCTCGCCATTACCCGAGACAGACCGGCACGTCCACCAAGGCGGAATTTCGTTCGTTACTTTAAATAGGAAGTAAGGAGGGAGGCTCGACAGTGAAACGGCAAAGGGTCCCTAATATTAACAGGAGAAAACAGGTTATTACAATGAGGTTCGTAAAGGCATAGTTTCTGATTCGCCAATCCTCTAGTTTGCCTTCGTAATTGACAATTCTTCATTATGAACTTATCTCCAGGCTTTGTGATCGCCGATGATAGTAATAGCTTAATATAATATTCCCTTCATGACTTAAATATAGGCATTCTCTTCACGATTGCATGCCTTATTTTCAATAAGAGAGTGTTAAAAGTTGCCTGATGATGAAGACACTGCTGTCTTCGAAATGTGGTGAAAAAACATATGTAAATGAATATATTCTTCAGTTGTTCAAATCCAAATCATTTCAAGTAACTTACAAAATAAAAATAATATAATAATTTATAAAGTGTCAAATTACAAAGTAATTGTACAACTAACGTAATGAGACACTTTCGTCCTGTTGCCCTGGTACACGGCAGACATCTGTATATACTCGTACATGCGGCACACTATGTGGATACGCATCGTAATACGAAGTGTTTGAACTGGCGTCTTTCTGCCTTAATGAGGGCTTCCGCTCGTCTGCCCATTTAGCGAGTCAGTGTGACAGCTGTTAAAGAGGAGCACAGGGAGTAGGTCATTATCAAATACATACTAAGAAGCCATAGATTCCGTGGACCTCAAACTAGGCACACTATGCTACTCTGCAACAGTGCAATTCCTGGCGCAAGTTGCGATGAGTTTTTTCCTGTACATGAAAATACCATTTACGAAGTTCATCTTTATGCTTAGAAACAATCTACAGATATAAAACATTAGTTGCATGAGTTTAGATCAAAACATGTCACTTGAAAGTCTTCATAACATTTTTAATACTTTCTTTAACTCGATCTCTAGTCAACTGAATATATCACTTACAACAATTTGAAATATTGTATTCGGATTGTGAACATATACTGGAGTTAGTAAAAATTGCAACACCAAGACGGAGACATACTATTACGATGAAATGTATGCCACAGATTAGAAATATCACAATATGTGAATGATTAGAATTACAAAACTGTACTTGCATTTTGACCTTGAGAATTTAGTACGGCATGAAGCCGCCACTTGCTGCCATCAGAGCCTCTAGACGTCATGGCATGGATTGAAAGAGAGCCTGGATATTCTGCTGGGGAACACACCGCCACGCGATTTCTATTTCTATTTCCATGCCACAAACCATCGACTGTGGCTGCAGGAAGATCAGAAGGATTAAGTTGCAGACCGATCATTTCTCAGACATGTTCGATGGGCGACAAGCAGGAGTACCCGTCGTTCGTCGCAGAAAGCTTGTACATTCCTTGCCACATGATCTCGAGCATTGTTCTGCTGAAATATGTCATGTGGAGCTGCTTGCAGGTGGGGCAGTATCTCGGGCTCTAAAACCTCCACAATGTAGCGGTTGCTGTTCAAATTGCCCTCAATATGTATGAGGCGAGATCGCACATTGCAGCCAATGGTGCCCCAAACCATCACACATGACAGTTCGTTTTTTTTATACATTTGTCGCGTGTTTCTCACGGCGCGTCTCCTAACCCCATGTGGGGCGTTGAGCGCTTGGAGTAGGATTACTAATTAACTCCGTTATATCAATAATTTCTAATTTTGGAGTAATCCTCCGTTACTAGTGTATGTCGTCTAGAGGACCGCCAGGTAGCACCTCCGCGTACGCGCCTCACACCGCGCGCCTCTGCGTCACTACCCAGCGGCCAGAATTGGGAAGGAATAAGAAAGGGAGTAAGGTTTAGGGCACTTCACAAAGGTTGGACTAGCCCTTGTGAAGCAGTCGAACTCATTTCGTCGGAACACATTTCACAAGAAAATCGACGGGAATCGAACCCGGACCTTATTGGTGAAAGGCGAGCGACTTTGTCACGAGACAGCACTCAGTCCACGAGCCACGAGGCAGCACACGTTTGTCCGCTATTGCGCGGAACAATGCAGGTGGGCAGATTACGATCACCACAGAAGCGTCGAACACGTACGCGGCCATCGCTGTACCACAAATTGAAGCTGCTCTCGTTCAAAAACAGCACATTTTGCCACTCAGCACACCAGTGTACACGTTCACGTGACCAATGCTTTCTGAGGCGTTGGTGGTTTCTGGGCAAAGGAATCCTACGCAGTGATATGCGTGACACCAGTCCAGTCCTCAGCAGACGGCGTCGAACCGTTGACACAGACATGACCACATCTGTTGCAGTACTGCAATGTCGAGTCAACACTGTCGTCGACGCCGTTCTGTCGGTTGCAGCAATGCGGAAAGGGTGCTTCATCTCACGCTATGGTCAATTTGTGTGGTCCTATACCCGCTCGTGGCTGTGCACGACCCTCTCTATCTACTGGTTCCCCACACGCACCCCGTTCGAACCGTATGACAAACTCGCTTCCCGGAGACCCGTCATTCTCCCTGATCGAACTCACTCAGATGCTGAAAGTACGCCCTTTGGCGTCGACGAGGCATACCGGTGTTTTCACGTCGTGTGACGTCACGTCGTTGCTTGCGCGTTTTCACGTCGTTTGACGGCTCTACACTGACGAGTGTGGCGTAACAGGGACTGTCACACAAAAGAGGGCGCTTCTAGGCCAACGTGCACGCTATTTCGATGCAAATTTAATCACTTCTTGTGGATTCACTATTCTACACATCCGCCGATTTTTGAGTGATTTTGACCATTTCTTCGGGGTATTGCAATTTTCAGTAACAACAGTGTGTATAATTGTTCTTTCATCCAGACTAATTTCGAGTTTTTGAGCAAATCTAGTTCTTTTTCGAGATAATCATTGTTTCACACGCGAATGAGCTACAGAAGAACAGACAATCAGTGTCAAGCTCAAGTTGCCCTTTTCAAAATCGTAGGAAGGCCAAGCGATTGGATCTGATGCACGGAAATTGCCAGTTTTCTAAAAGAAGCGCTCAGCTCCAGGAAGAGTAGAAATGCGACAGCATGAGACTCTGCCGGAGAGCGGCACACCCCTTCCTTACACATACACACACACACACACACACACACACACAGACATACACACTCACGATCGGTGTGGCCGACAAAAAAGGGTAATGTCAAAGGCTTCAACGGCCAAAGTTGTGCGAATGCCTTGGCATCATAACCTTCTACACAGCATCACTCCTACAGCCAAGATCATTAGAAGGAAGAATAACCGACCTAAGGAGTTATTTTTATGGGCTGGAAAGGATGATTATTTAATATATTCAAAGAAGCTGTGGTTGCAGAAAAATAAAAATAATGCTATACATTTTGTCGTATTCCGGCTGCTTTTAGCTCAGCTCATTGTTGCTGACTGTCCAGCAACTCTATTCGGCAGGTCCTAGAGTTCGAGCTCCATCGGTGGTGGATTTTCGACAGTATCTAAACAGCTAGGCCGATTGCATCCACTGTGGTAACGCCCACTGTCTGGAGGGGAATTCTAGCGGTCGGCTGCTCTGATTGGTAGTTTTCCGTGATTTCTCCGATGAATAGCAGGTAAGGCCGAAGTAGTTCCCTGACAAACGGGCCATGGACTGCGCGCGATTTTTCCTTCCTCTTCCTTGGCCTATCCTCATCTCTTACACACATACTTACACTAACATGCACTACACTACCACATACCGGGAGACCGGTTGTGGGGCATAGAGCTTGTTCCAGTTTGGGCAGTGTTCATCTGCTGGGTTATACCTGGTCGCTGGTAGGTGGGCGCTGAATCTCGCCATCCAGCGGGGGGAAGATCACCACCACCACCACAGTCTGATCAAAACATGCACTAAATTTACGGGATTGATGACCTCAGTAGTTGGCACGCCTGGAATCAGTATCAATCAAACTTCTTGTCTTATCCTGGCCCCTTACTTGCACTCATATTTACATGCACTACACTTCCAGAGCTTAGAGCTGTCCCGGCCGGGGAATTGCCCGTTGATGGGAGATACCTTGAAGAAGAAAAGCTCACAAACTGAGGTGTCTGCTCGATATCACCGTCGAACATGGGGAACGCCGCCACCACCAGACAAGAATTTAACTGTCCTAAAGGGACTAATGACCTTAGCGGTTGACATGACCGGAAACATAAAATCATCAATTTTCCAAATGAGAATTTGGATGTAATCCACAACTCTCTGTACTGCAATACTCAATACTCCCTACTCTTTGTTCCTGTATGCAATCCACAACTCCCAAGTAATTCAACAGTAAGAAGAAATTATGTTTGAATCTTTCGCAGTTTGTAATCCAATGAAATTCCAGTTCGAGATGAGCAACCATTGACAAAGGAGATGGTTTCGACGGCAAGGTGAGCGTTCTCAAATGCACTTCCCGCCAGTGCCACCTCTTTCCCTCTTGGACCTCTAGTCGCCCCAAGGACTCCTCTGCCAAGCGGGTGGTGGGCGTGGAGGGGTGGAGAGGGGTCGCCCACAAACGCACAGTGCGCTCGGCATGCTCTTCGTGAACGCCCGTTCTAGAACGCGCTGAGCCGTTCAGCTATGAAGACGGTATTCCCTCTCTTTTCCTAGGGCCCGCGCCGTCTTTTCCTGCGACTGACATCCCTTTATTCTTGCGACGCTTGCAGCACCCTCGCACCTGTCCTTCTCTCAGCCCCGTCCTTACCGTCGTTTTCACGGATCTCGTAACCATTTTTATTTCCTCGTCTCGGTTGATTGGTTTTCAAATTCAATGTCTCATCTGTTCTTTTTAAAAAAAGCCTTAAATATATTTGGTATTTTTCAGGAACATTTAATCCCCTTTGTTGTATTTCGATTCGAATCATTGTTATTTAATAACAGTAAAAGTAAAATTCTAAATGCGTCGTTTTTTTCAACCTAATGACCCCCTTTTAATAATTTGATTAAAATTAACTGTAAGGCTACCCATTCCTCTTAAACTTATAACCCTTTATACGAAAAATACAAGACATTCTCTTAAAGTACTGGCAAATACGATATTTTCTCGGAATAACTGAAGTTACTGGAAACAGCGTCTTTTGTGAAAACATGATCTTCTCTCAAGTTTTTTCAATTCTTGCGCAATACGTGATGTCGGCCAGAGACTCTGTGTTCAATATGAATTAAGATAGTGAGATAGATCAATGAAATGGAAGTTCAAAAAATTATAAAACAGCGTTTTAAAGTGAAATTCATATGCGACCAGTCTGCGATTGCGATGCATAAATAAGGATTCGGTTTATGTCGTCTCGGGCCGACATTGTGCCCCTGCTAGTTGCCAGCAGTGGGCAATATACCATTCATGCTAGTTGGAATAAGTGGGATCTTTTAGACGACATGTTCTTAGCATTGTTTTGACAGACGGTACAATCCGAGCATCACAAAAAGTTTCCGGTAGTTGCGTCGTGTTTACAAATCAAAGTGACGTGTGTTCTATGTAACCGAAATAAAAGAGGATAAGTAAGGAAGGTGACGGTACGAACTAGATTCATAATCATGTGCAAAACACCAGTTCCAATATTCCGCTTAAAAAGAACGTTCGCTTTTGCTCAGAGCACCTTCCTTTGTCTCCAGTCATCCCTTACACGCAAGGTCGGACGAGATTTCTTTTCCGTTTTGAGGATGCTACCCAATTGAAATGAGGTTATGAATTTTCTATGTTCCTCAGTAATACTGAAGCCTTTTTTTTGGTTTCGGCCATCATCACTAATCATCCAGTTGTTTGTCTAGTGCATCTACAAACATTTCAACGTAATTAATTACAAACAGTTAATTAGCATTCATCACCGCGTTTCGTCTGCCAAAAACAGGCACCAGGAAATGCAATCTTGCAATATCGCTCAACACCCGAGGTACTGTAAGTGAAATTATCTGTTTCAATTCACGATAAGTTGCAACAAAGACTAAGGAACAATTCGGCATTCACTTGTACGAAATAGTACGTTTTAAAACATAATTTTCTTCAACGCTACATATGTCGTTATTTTGAGGTGCCCTTTCTGTGTAAACTACTCGCCATGCATTTTAAACTGTGCCTCAAACTCGGAAATGAATTTTCAACGCAAACTGGAAAACTAGCTGAACACTTTCAGATGATCAGTTCATGATCAGTTCAAATGAATTTTGTTCAGGTCAAAGGAATTTATTGTGAAGGCATTCATTCGTGAGTCAATGAAAACAAAGTTCCTTATCTTTTCTTTCTATGTGCGTATTCACTCCATAATTTACTCACGAGGTCAACGAATCATTATTGATTAGCATTTATGTAAAATGTTTAAATATTTATTCAGGGTTTTTCTCCTCAAGACTTTTAAGAATAAGTAATTTTGAAATCTTACCTGAAGAAAATTCTCCTTGCCGACCTGAATTGCTAAGGTGGCTCAAGCGTGTGCCGACTCAGCGACTCGGGCGGAAGGGAATTTTCAAAAAAATGTTCATGACCAAATGAAAGAACTCACTATGAAAACAAATTGTATTTGAAGGGAAAATCTCTCTCTCCAATTTTGTAGTTGTAGGAAAGCCCCGAAAGTGTTTGAAATTTTCGAATATTCAGAGTTAACAGTAAAAATCGGATCTATGTCACCTTAATAAGTGTACTTTTTTTCTATTCTTACAACAAATGTAAAGAAAAAAATTGGAGTCGTTTTTGAGAAATTTTTGAAAATGTCCGGGGGGCTTCATGTAAAGTACCCCGAAATTTTGAAGTATGTTTTCAAAATCTCAGAACTTCAACTCAGGCAAGATGGGCAGGGGCGTTTCTTCAATTTGAAAAAAATCGTATGCATGGTTTAGGCGCTAGTGTTGTTCACATACACCGGACAGACAGACGGCCGAATGGACTTGGTTTTGCTTTCAATTGGTATTTTGGTCGTACCCACAAAACAGGGATTCTGGCTACGCCACATGTTGGATGATTTATTTTCTTAATTGTGCAACAGGATTTATACACTGTTTCGTTGTCTGGGCCTGGCAATGAATTTTTTCTGCCGAAAATCCGCCGTTTTTTCGCGCAGCATTACGTAACTTTCCCTATACTACGTATTTTATTCTGTATATATGTACGTATACGTGAAAGTTAAAATGAAGATAACTATTCTTGTGTACGGTCATCCTCCAGTGTGTGATGGTGTACAGTCAGCTATCAGAGCAAATTCTCAGGTTCCGAAGGTGCCTGAAGAACCTCGAAAATTACTGATCAGAGGAACCTCAGAAACTACTGATCAGAGACACCCATCTCTAGATTTCTTCCTTACGAACGATGTCATTCGTCGAATCTATTTAACTGCTCCTGTATCGTGAGATGCTGTACTTAAGATTTTCCGGTCTGAAAAGCGATGAACTTGCAACCAACAAGCATACTCTGCTTATTATTTCATCTTAAAGCAAGCGCAACCCCACAGCACAGAACACAATGAGGTTGGTGTGCGTCCCTGCCGACACCCTGCCTCGTCACCTGGGCATAAAGCAGCTTCCGTTGGTCACGTATCCCTCGCCTGGAAGACCGCCGCCCCCGCGCCGCCCCCGCGCCGCCCCCGCGCCGCCCCCGCGCCGCCCCCGCGCCGCCCCCGCGCCGCCCCCGCGCCGCCCCCGCGCCGCCCCCGCGCCGCCCCCGCGCCGCCCCCGCGCCGCCCCCGCGCCGCCCCCGCGCCGCCCCCGCGCCGCCCCCGCGCCGCCCCCGCGCCGCCCCCGCGCCGCCCCCGCGCCGCCCCCGCGCCGCCCCCGCGCCGCCCCCGCGCCGCCCCCGCGCCGCCCCCGCGCCGCCCCCGCGCCGCCCCCGCGCCGCCCCCGCGCCGCCCCCGCGCCGCCCCCGCGCCGCCCCCGCGCCGCCCCCGCGCCGCCCCCGCGCCGCCCCCGCGCCGCCCCCGCGCCGCCCCCGCGCCGCCCCCGCGCCGCCCCCGCGCCGCCCCCGCGCCGCCCCCGCGCTGCCCCCGCGCTGCCCCCGCGCCGCCCCAGAGCATCAGTCGTGCGCGCAGCCACCGCTGTTTGCTTCTCCTTAGCGCCGGTGTTTGCTCCGCGCTCAGAGCTCAGCACGGGGTGGAGAGGTGGGGGTAGAAGAGAAGTGATGACGGCGCACATGACGAGAGCGGAGAGGAGATACGAGAAGGCGAGTAGAGTAGGGTGGCAACAACTCGGAAGAAATGAGGCGCGTGGTGCTAGAAGCAGCGAAGGTATTGTTTACCGCGTTGCGTACGGTGACGAGGATGACTACGGTGACGGGGAGAAAGACAAGGGCGGGGAAAGCAGGATGGAAGTATAGGCGAATAAGAACTGATGTTGGGAGCTCAACTTTCAGACAAAACGTATCTCTCAGATTACTAAAAGCTTCTCTCATTTGGAATTATGATGCCAGATATTGGTTGTATTCATATTTTGGCGTTTTATTTTGCGATCACACCTTAAAACTAATGTTCAACAAGTGAGCGACACTTTAGAATCTCGGCAATTTCTGGTTGAAAAAGAGCAATACTTCCAATATAAATGTTTGATAGTGGAGATCTATCTTTAGGATTTAGTCTTCATAGAAAAAGTTATCGATTTGGCGTCAGCAGAGTGTTGTCGAAAGCGTGTTGTGAAATGGAGAGATTTAGTTAGCTTAAGCACGCTTTTGCTTTTAATTTTGTTACCACGCGACCGTGATACTTAAATATATTTTATGATGATTTTCGTTCTTTCGCAACATATTGAGTGTTGTGCTTTCTTTAATGAGCTCATTAGGTTTGCAACTGAAAAAGAAACTCTCTTGAAATAAATAAGGACGACATTGTATATTGGTGTTTAATTGAAATACATGTGGGTTTTCCTCATGGATTTTGTGTAGTTTGAAGTGTTTCAAAACTGTCTGGAGGAGAGGCAAACTATATTAGAAATGTGGAAATGAATGATAATGATTCAGAAGATGATACTTTGGTTTAGTCAGAAACAAAAGACGTAATTGTTATAAGCAGACTTTTGGCTCTCCTGTTTTTAATGAGTAACATTAAGCACTACAATCATCTCTCGTGGAAGTACGTTACTCAAACGTTTTCCACTGTTGTTTTCTGCTACCTTAAACATCCAACATGTATTTATGCATTCTATTAACCACACTTGGACCGATCTCCATGAAAGTTGGCACCTCTACGTGTTTTTCATCCAGAATGTTTATGTGCTTTTAATTCTGTTGTAACTCCTCTACATGGCGCTGTAGAACAAAACTAAATATTCACATCAGATGCAACCCGCAACACATTGCATTTTTTTATCTACATCGTTAAATAACTCCTAGGCCAAAGGCCTCAAAGAAATGTTTCCCACACCATAATCTACAAAATGAGCTATTCTCGAACATTCTATTACACTTTTGCTGGTCCAGCGCTTCCCGATATTACCTCAGCTGCTCAGAATCGTGCAGAATCTGCAAGTAAATGTCAATTGGAGGGACAGAGAGCGACAGAGACACACAGAGACAGACAGACTGGTACAGGGTGAGGGAAGGAGGGAGAGACAGTGAGAAAGGGAGATGGGAAGGGAAAGAGGGAAATGGAGGGCAGAACAAAGTCTGCCGGGTTTTCCTAGTATCTCTATATTGGAAGTATATGTTAACATCAAGAACTTGGTTCGAAGTTCACGTTATGCCCAAAATCGAGAAATTCACATTATCCAATTGCGGGAGTCCTCCAGTGACTAGTGGTTCTCTAATTACTGTGACTGATGGTTATCTAATTACTGTCCCTTTATATGATCAGAAGATAATTCCAGAACTATCAACCGCTAGAAATTGAGGCTACACACACACACACACCTCATGCGTCCGGGGCTGAGTGGGTGTGGCGGGGAGATTCGCCTGCTGCGGAGACGGCGGCGGCGGCGCGGTGGTTGTTCGAAGCGGGAGTGAGGCGCCAAGGCACACACGTCTCTTGTTTGCACCTGCTCTCTTCCGTCGAGACGTTTAATAAAGGCGCGCTATATGCAAACGGCTGCAAGAACGCCGTGCGGCGCCACCGTCGTCCGGGGGAGATATTGCGCACGGTTCGCGCGCTCTCTCGCGGAAGGCTCCTCCTGACGTATTTCTGCGGAGATTTCGGAGCAGCCCGCGTTGCTCATGTATACCTAAACGCTTAAACCACAATGTTATGAAAATTCGTAATCTTTGTCACGGATTATTTTTTCTACGAGCATTAGAAAGTCTGATGCAAGTTTAAATTCCCCGTTGCGCAATATTTTTTAATTAAAAATAAATGTCGCCTCTCCCGTGGCTCTTTGTCAGCGTG
Organism: Acheta domesticus; assembly: GCA_031308135.1. NCBI lineage: Eukaryota > Metazoa > Arthropoda > Insecta > Orthoptera > Gryllidae > Acheta > Acheta domesticus. Next base: position 183,192,913 of record JAHLJT010004567.1, read on the forward strand.
CTAGTATTCCGTGGAGGGATTCCAGGTGTTTGATTCCCCAAAAAAGAGCCGTAGCTTTCCGTTACAATCGTCTACGTTTCCATAGCTGAGTGACGAAAGAAGAGCTCAAGCAGGGCATGTTTGCTAGATACGGCGATGGGAATACGTCGTGTTTGTCACTGTCTCCCTTATCTCCAGACATGGATAATAAATAAAAACAGGACCCGGGCCTGGGGACAACGCTAGCTGGCAAAAATTGTTTTAATGGGACACTAAAACGCCAAATACATTATATGCACAAAGAAATGTGACCATTCTCGTGTTTAGCCGTACATAAATAAATAGCTCAAAGCAACATGCAGGCTGTGGCCAAGAAGCAATACGTGCGCCATGAAGTTTCAGACTCATGAAAAAGTTTTAAAAGTAAACGATATTTTCGTGAAAACATTTAAATATTATACAAAAGTCCTTAAATTTCTATAGTTCGATTAAAAAATGTTAATTAATATTCATAATGGAACCTTAAACCTTTCAGATGCTCAAAGCACTTTAATTTGACCACGATTGCTCTAGTTATCTTAGTAAGAAGTAGATATTGCAGTTTTTCTCCATTTGTTGCTTCACACATTCAATTTTCAATTGTGAATTGAGAAAAATATTCTCCAGAGGAAAACATTATCATTCCTATGGTTCGTGCAGTTTTTGGAATGTAACAACTCTCACACGTCATAGTCTTCTGATGTTCCAAACTGATTTCAAGCTCGTATTTAGTTGTGCTTAGTGGCATTATGAATACGAATTTCACTAAGTTAACTGTGGCGAGCCGCTATTACAACCCCCCACCATACTACGGACAACTGCCAAAGCAAGCGGTATGCAACGATGTGAATATTCGGCAGCGATCTCTAAAAGCGCCAATAAATACGGGCTCGATCACCACCTCATCCACTATAGAATGTGGTGGCTCGACGGAGCCAGCACGGGGCCAGTATACACGTAATCTAACATTTTTATGATCTTAAATAATATGTTATAATGTGTATTAACTTAATTTGCCATTCAAAGGCATGGTATCTTTTTTCACTGTAGAAAAATTCAAAGAATCTCAGAATAGGGGAGATCACTCGAAATTATTTTGTCCGAACATGTGGTGTTCTCATACGATGTTGGCAAATTATTAATTTTAATTACTGTTGTCATTATTGTTACCATTAAAATTATTTCTATTAGAAAATTTATTGTATTTTATAACTTTATTACATATGAAAGATTTACATATTTAATATTTGGAAATTTCCAGAGATATTAAGATTCTTTTCTTCTGTATTTTGTTACCTTAGACCTTTAAAACATGTGGGCAGATCCACTGACAGAACGCCTACATAATTCATCGTGTAGTACTTTACCCTACGTTACATTTCTCAAAGGACAGCTTCAAGTTTGAGTTGGTGTTGTGGCTCTCTAGTGAGAGAAGGAGGTTACGTAGCTGGTGAGTCAATCCAAACAACCAAAACTTTTGACACTGTAAACGGTCGTTCAGGGCAATTGAGCAGAGAAAAGTTACTAAGATAATCACGGGAGTTACTCCAACTAGACGAAGGTTGTCACTCAAAGCAAACTTCTATCGTTCATTGGTTACGAGTGTGCTATTTCTGTACATAAAAAATACTTGCAATAATTGTATTATCCAGTTGATCGACGGTCCTTAATCAATTCTTGATCATAATGGACTAAGAAAGAACAAACGAATGCACTCAATGCAAATTAGCAACAAATTTAATATATTTACAAATAGAACCCTAACAGTAAAGAATTAGGAGCTAATCGATGAGGAGATTGTGAGATTCACTTAAAATTGAATGACGAGAATAAACTTAATCTTTTATATTGATGATGACGATAGTATGTATCACTAACATTAAAAACTTGTCTTTCCGGGAGACATCGCGTCCTAGGGACCGTTACCAACGTTTCGGCCGTCATACTGCGACCTTCCTCAGGGCAAAATGCTTTTAGCAGCACTACAGAAAAGTTGACAACTGTTCTAGGATGCGGCGTCTCCCGAACATCCAAGTTTCTATTGACTCTGGGCTGGTAAGTCAACGCTTTCATGTACAAAGATCATTTTCACCAACCCAAATCCTTCCGTTAAACACGTCGGTTTAAGTTCGAAAAACATTCGAGAAATCCCCTAACGAAGAAGAGCACTCACCTCAAACGTCCTTCCCCCCCCAGACAACTTGGGTGATTACAACTCGAACGAGAGCAATGAGCATATTCCGGCCCCCAGGGGCGACATAGAAGCTGGCCGTTCGCGTCATAAATTCCGCGTTGAGTGGCCGTATCTTGCGGACGGAAGCTTCGCGGGGCGGAGCGGAGTGCAGAGTCCCCTCCGGTTGCAAGTGTTCGCCTGCGATGACCTCGGACGTAAACCAGCGCTGCGCCCGCCCCTCGCGCCCGCCTTGTAATCGGGATGCGATATCGATGTCCATCATTTTAAAACATCGATGTTTTTTATAGATCAGACCTGCACAGCATTTTGCACTTTCACTGACCTCAGGAGCTGCGTGCGGGCAACTCGGGTGCAAATGAGAAAATCGATGAAGGGTGGGGATGAGACCCAATGTAGGAGTGGGGACCACCAATCAGAATGCGCAATTCGAAAGATAGCGTGTAAATTTAAAGAGCAATCGGCAAGAACATGACGGTCATATACAGTTCAAGTAATATAGTCTTTTGTATTATATTGCAAATGTTTGTTCTCGGTATATGACAGGGCGAAATATAAAACTACAACGAATTATACACATTAGATTTCGACACCAAATATTATAATTGCTTGTAGGACTGATAATGTAATTCGATTTGCTACGATGCCATCACAAATTTAGTGTTGTGCTAAACACAAAATGTTGATACTGAATTGTTTTTGTTTGATGATGACAGCAATAAACTATTTTTATTAACTATGTTTAATTGAATAAGACGGTCCTCTCAAAGCAACAACATATTGTTCTTAAAAAAATTATGATTATTTTCTGTTCTAATTTCTGACAAGAGAGTAGAGTCGTGTACGAGATCTAATAAAAATATAAAGCCCTTTGCATTCTATTTAACCTATACCCATGATTATCTTATGATTGTCCGTAACATATCGTCACAAAAGTTTACTCGTTGACCTCTTGTATTCAGTTTCGTAATGGGGAAAAATGGTCACAAATGTGCTATTCAATCTACGCGCCGCGTCGTGTACGTCAGACTTCTCCCCTCCCCACAAAGCTTCCTACTCCCCACTACTTGCACTTTCGGCGCTGCCACGGGCACACGACCGGCTCCCAAGTGCAGAATGCCCGCGGGAGCAGGCGTTGTGCAGGTCTGTTATAGAATAATCGATTTGTGCGCAACGATACATTAAAACCGATGTTTTTTAACGTTTTTTAGTGCTCGGTGTTTTTACGTTTTCTTTTTATTTATTTATTTATTTATTTAAGGTCGCTTTAAAAACATCTGTGGTCATTAGCGACCACTACTGATTTATACTAGAGATACATTTTTCTTTAAAATTTAGAGTAAATAGAAATAACAACGATAAAGTGAAATATGAAGTACAATAAATTTTGCAATTATTCAGATCATATTATCCAAACCAGCCAAATTAAGATAAGTTAAAATTGTTTTGAAACCTTCTATTGAATTCAACATTTCATAAATTTCGTTGTTGATGCAAAGAGAGATTCGTAGGTTTTGACGACTGGAACACTCGAGGAGAATGTGTGACGTTGATAATATTCCTCCACATTTTGGACAGGTGGCAGAGTCGGTTTGTTTCATTAGATGGGAGTGGGTTTTCTGTGTTTTCTTTGTGAATGAAAAATTCCAATTCTTTGTAAAAGTTAAAATACCATAATTTTGTAAAAGGTAATATAAGAAATAAAATTCTATGGTACTTTTCTCATAGGAACAATGTTTGTGGTACCTTCATTATTTTTTATTTAATAGGTAATTATAACACATTGATATATAATTTCGATTCTTGTAACTATGTGACTAGGCTGAAGGTCTTTATGCCATTCTAAAATTCTAACCTTTCGAATTCTGGCATTCACCCCTAATGGTCTCTTCATCGCATCAAGGCCGCGTAAAGGAGACCATCTAAACTATTTATTTCCTGGCTTGGGCATCTTCTCTAACTAGTCTTTGGCCTCCTCAGCCCCCCTGAAATCAAACACTGGCACACAAGCTCGCCTACACCATCGCCTCTCCGAACAATTTACTACTGATTAAATTAATTATCGCTTACTGATTACCTTGTAGCAGACTTTCATGTAGCCTTAATGTAGCAGACTATATCTCGCCCGAGATGACCACGATGTCCTCCTGGTATTTCCTTTCTTTCCTTTTATTTCGCGCATGGGGAGGCGGTCAGCGTATGGGCCGCGGCCTTTGGTGTCTCCCCCCCTTTTTTCCACATACTTTTCTCCGGCGAACGGAGGACTGGCCCTTCGACATAACTCTAGGCGATCAGACTTAGTTTTTTTCCATTGTTATTTTTTGGTATTGTTTTCAGATAAATCTTAATTATAATTTAATAAACACGGCCACTATCAAAATTTTGTTACGAACGTATTTAATGCTAGAGGCTACTACTTTGAAACATCGATGTTTTTAACATCAATGGTTATTGTTCGACGTATCATTCACATCAATATTTTAATTTTGAATATGCAATATCGATGTCTTTTTTTCAAAATATCGAAATTTTATGATATAATTTATTTTTTAATTCTATAATTTTCTAATATCACTGTTTTGTGATTGGTGTTTCTATGTGCTTGATGTTTTATTTTGCATGAAAAGAGACTCACAAAATACAAACCTATAATAATTTCCAGGTATCTGTAAACTGAACATTATTCAGTGCGAAGTAACCAAGGATGAAAAATATATAAATTCGAGTTTTCGAATTACCCAATCGGATAATAAAGTTACGTTGATTATCCTGACCGTGGCTGATTTTTGAGACTTAAATCTAAATTAATTTTGAACAAATGCGACCACTTTCGAATTAAATTCCCCGTGAATATTAATGAATACTAACGTATTTTTAAAAATATCGATGTTTAAAACCGATGGGTTGAGGGCGATATTTTATAAACATCGATGTTTTGTCGGCGATACCGCATCCCTACGCCCTTGGGCGCCTCCGCAGAGCAGTCTTGCGGACGCAGCACTCGAATTTATTGGATGGTCATGCCATGCAACCCACGTTTAATATGTTTAGAGAAAATGATAGGCGTATGTTTTTTCTCTTCAGGCAACACCGTGTTTAATGTTTTCTTTATTAATCGTAGATGGCAAGTGGTCAAATGAGGGTGAATTTTTTTTCACTGTTAACAGTCATGTTAAGAGAAATCAAATAACTTGCAATATAATCTCAATTTGTATATTTTTGAGGGTTGGTCTCTTTCTGCATAACAGCGTAATTGAGGCCCCAAACTCGATGGGAGATTCCAAGTACATGTCGATGGCAATCACATTTAAAAACCTAGTTTTTCTCAACATAAGTTTCTTTATGAAAAAGAGGTTTTAATAAAATATTTTATTTTATTTGCAATGTATTAAGTGTTACAGTGATTAACTCAAGACAGGTACTTCAACTTCAAAACAAAATATATTTAGTAATATACAGAGTGCTTCCAAGTATTACCGGATCCTACAGAATTAACATTACCACTACATTTTGTATAAGTGTATGATCATTTTTTATAACCGTTGTCATCGTTTTTTGTTGTTTTTTTTGTATTCGAATTAACTTTAATACAGCAATTTGTGTACTGTATATCATTCTCTCCATGCGACGCATTTTTTGAGAATATAAAATAATATTCCGGATATACTGATGTTATGTTTTGATGATGCAACTGCTTAAATAATGGAATAAGCAAAAGGCTCCGGAAGTAGAAAGTTCCCGCTGATATATCAAGGCCCGAACTGCGCTTTAGTGCCAGCAGAAAAGTACAACATAATTTCCAAATGTGCCGACCTGGAAAGTTGAGATCGCCAAGATGTAATTACCTTACTCTCAACTGAATGCTCGCGGGTTCGAATCCTACCTCTTACATGGATGTTAGTATCAGTTAATGATTGGGGCTTTCTCAAATTGCAGTGTATCACATAAAACTCATTCTTGTCCTTTCCTCCGTCATAGTTAGCGCGATGATAGTAGTTCGTTAGTAGTTGATCTGCAGGCAGGGGTAGAAAATGTCGAGGAGTCCGCATCGCCTGTCCTCGACTTTTCTTCACCAAGTTCAAAATGTTGCGGGCCCGTGTGTGAAAGGTGGCTTTTCCGTCTGTGCTAGCTATGGGTCTATGGACCTAGCGTTGCGAGCTCTGTTACGATCGGTTCGTCGCTGCAAAGAAGCTGAACGCGTGACCGCTGGGGGACGTCATGCTGGTGATCGCTGGGTGACTGCTGATGAATTGAGGGAAATAATGCGACACAATTCATCTGCAATCACCCGACGGTCATCACGAATGATGTCATCGACTTGCTGAATCCCCATTTCTTCAGTCAACGATGTTTACCCTTCAGCTTCGTTACAGCGACGAATCCATCGTCTAACAGTTCTGATGTCCACTGTTGCATCACCGTTTACATTGTTCAGTCTTTCGCGAATGAGAATGGACATTTTACCCTCTGCATTCAAGAATTCAATCACACATCGCTATCTCATACGAACATCGATGTCGACCATTTTTAAGCGACTGCTGAGCTGTCACATATTGACGAAGAAAGTTACTGCAATGTATTGAGAAACAGGCTTTGAGTAATAGTGCCAAATTCAAGTCTTTCATTTAACTAATTTTAAGTAGAAAACATAGGAGGTATTACTTTTAGACTGGGCCTCGTACATAAGAGTGCCAAAGGGCAGTGACAAATATGGAGGGCGGGCGACACCGCCGAAATTCTAACAAAATTATTTATTGGCCTTAAAAGCCCAATGAATATGATAACGAATTATAAAGATGATTATTATAATGTATTTCTCAGTGTATGAACCGCTTTTGATACTTCGATCACAAGTAAATTAATAAATTGGGTCAAACGCGATGAAGAATAATGGCCAATGTATTCGACCTGAGCAATTGCATTATTAACAAAAAAATGCGCATTGCAAATTTCAATTTCTTCTATTACACAGTTGTCACCACTCCGTCACCTCGTTGATTAGACAATTACGTTCTTCACGGTTAGTGCCACTCAAGACGTGACCTCGTCAGACTTTGTGTAACAATAGTATCTAATTATCGCTTTAAAAAAATTGAATAATTTATAAAATTGCACAGCAGAAACATCCTCACAAAGCCTGTCATGCAAACACACATTAGCAACATTGCTATGACGTTGGGCGTCACCACGAGAGACAAACCGGAGAGGAAAGAACTCGTCAGCACCAGCGCAAACTGTATGCATTCCCTTCGCGCTTTCGTGTGGGAGAACCATCACCCTCGCAGGCAGAGCCACACCCTCGCAGTTGCGCCAGGGACTTGTGCCAAAGAGGGGGCGGCGGCGGCGGGCACGGCCGGCCGGTGACAGCACGCACGCCCGCGCGGAGGGCCCTCGCTTATCAGATGACCGCCTCGGCGCAGTGTGTTCGGACGAGGCTAATGGGATTATGCGCTCATTATGGGAATGAGGCACGCGCACGCGCACGCGCACGCGCCCCGCGGCGACGCACGGCTGCCAAGCGCTCACGAAATGGCCCTTCATGGGTCACACTGGGAGAGATGCTCTTGTATTGTATGTGTATTTAGCCGTTGCATGTCCCGTAAATGGTAATTAGTAAGGAGCGAATTTTTATGCCCTAAAAATCTTGAAATATGCTCTTAAAAATATGCATTTATGACCTAAAAATTCTGAAATATGCATTTAAAATTAAGAAATTTTCATTTCTTCTGCAAATCTGTCTTGATACAATTCTTGGAATGAAATGAAAATTTTCTTGGAATGAAAAGATATATATTTTGTTCAAACGTAATATAATCTACCCTATGTCGCCAGAGAAATAATCGAAGTAAATATTCACCTTCGTGAAGTACGTTGTATGTCTTGTTGAATTTCTTCTGACTGATTTAAAAAAATTTGTTCTCAAGAAATATCCCATATTTGCACAAGTATTTTATCATCGGCAGAAAACAAAAATGCAAACTGTGACTGGCTCTTTTGAATCAATGAACGCTCACAATTACATAAGATTCTTTGGAAAGATGAAACGTGTTATATATTAGTCTCTTTTATAATGAAATATCCAAAATATGTGCCTATAATTACACGAATATGCACTAATAGGAAAAATCAGCCAAATATGCACAAATATGATATATGGAGATTAATATGCACATATTAATCTATATATCATCATATTCTGACCAAACGTCGAGAAATTTCACTTAGCTATGTCCTGAACCAACGGACAAAAATATGCAAGATCATAGAAACCAGCTCCCTAGTAATTAGCCTAGGCGAGTTTGATTCCAGGAGGTTCCTAGTCGGTCACCCAACCAGAAACCCACGATATTTCGAATTCACCTGACCTTCATGACTTCACGTCGTTAACGAATTCGGCTAGTGACACTGCAGTCATGACCTTTCAGTAGCAACATCCCAGCATTCCCCTGGATGACCGAGGGAAACCACGAAAACTCTGGTCAGGATGGCTGGGACGGGGATTGAACCCGCGCCTCCCAAATGCGAAGAGGAGTACGCCCTGAGCCACTTCGCTTGGTAATGTTATATATAAATGGATGTTGGCGTACATAAGAGGTAAACACCGACACCGTGTGACCGATTTCCATGAAAGTTGGCGCTTTCACATGTTTTTTCATCCGGAAGGTTTATGTGCTGTTAATGCTGTAGTAACTCCTCTACATGGCGTTGCAGAACAGAATTGCGCTTCATTTTAATTCAGTTTATATTCAAACTCTTCACCTGGGCTTCATTGTTGCTGTGCGTTGCCGTAAGACGCACGGACAAGAGTGGCAGACAGAGACAGAGGCAGAGACGCAGAGAGAGAAACACACAGAGAGACAGAGATGGAATAAGAGAGAGGCAAATAGAAAGAAACAGGTACAGAGAGAGACGGAGGTGTTTTCTTTTTTACAAGGATTGAACAATAAAAAAACGGGCAACGCCGGGTATTTTGCTAGTACAATATACTAAACATGTTTAGTAAGTGATCATTTAATAAATCAAATTATTCCTGTGGTAATATTCACAAACATAATTTAGTTTCAATTAATAAATAAGAAACTTGAAAATGTAAGTGAATGAACAGAGAGAATTGACAGTGGTAACCTTACTTGTTTCGTAGATAAAATAAATCTTTGTGATCTATGTTTCATGTCACCCTTACTAAACACTGCTTAGTAAGCGCGCGTTCTCAGAAATATGATCAATTCGCAGGTTAGAGCCCACGTGAACTGTGACAAATCAGCTCTGTACATAGTATTTTACGTTGTATAAAAGACGTTTTTAGTATTTTATTGATTTTAGGTTGTTCTCTAAACTAATAATAGAAATACCGTCGGTAGCCCTACATCGGCTGCTTGTGTCCGTAACCTGGTTGACTAAAAGCTGTCAGGTCACCGAGGTTATGGTAGTACAGTCCACGGGACCGTTGGATGGGTGACCGCACGTGAACCCCAGTTGTTAAACTACCTGGCTGAAGGGATAGAATAATAATATTCCCTTTCACATTTCTGCTTAACAGCTTACTCATCAGCGTTAGCAGTTCATAAAATGCAACTATTGGTTTAGTAATTTTCACTGCAATATGTGTAGTGTTCACTGCAATAAATAGTATGAGCTGTTTAGTAAATATTAGTGTACGTGCATTACTAAACAGCAGTTTCGTGAACGTGACGAAGCACTTTGTTATTCCAAAATATATTATTCCGTATAGTTCAATGCACTTTGTAATGAATTCTATAAACTAAACATTTCTCTTCGTGCACGTAAGATTTTATTAGTGCCTATGAACCCGTGCTAACACTAATAACCTCGCAACTTTTCTTGGCCGATGGCTTGGATAAATGCGGGTAGAGTAGGGGTACCAGTTAAAAAATTGGCCCCTAGAGTTGAAGCAGTGCCAACCTCTGAAACTCAAAGTCAGACCTACATTTCAGTGCTATGCAGAGCTGGTAAACTTTTTGAACTGGGAAGCATACTGTCTTCGTTTGTCTGGTTCTTTCGTCTCTCTGTCTTGTCAAATTTATAATGAATTCCTTCTCACCAAGTGTGTCAGTCTAACAAAGTAACTAACAAGGCAAACTTCATTAAAGGCTTAAAATACTATTACTATAAATAAAGCTTTTATTGGAAGATCTGTGGAAGGATTTCCCAGGTACTACCAAAAAATGTGATCCAGAACATTTTGTGCCAGCGCAGAATAGTTAAAGAACAACATGACGTTAAACGCCACGCGCGTCTTTCAGCTCCCGTAGCCCCAGCTTCGCCACCCCTTCAGCCCCGCGCCCATTTGCCTGAGTGCTGCTGCCGTGCCCCGTGCGCGCTTTGCGACTTTGGGCCCAATTTAACTCCATTAGTTACGAGGACCTCCGCAAGTGGCGCCCGCAAACCAACGCGCCACGGGCCCCGCGCAGTTGCAGACGCGGATGCGGAAGCCGATGCTCCCTACTGGAGGCGATTTGCGATTCATCGACCACAGGCATTACCCTGCAGATAGCAAAAGACGCTTCTGAGGATAACACGAGCCATTAGCCTAGGTCTGTCAGAGCATGGTGAAAGTCATGGGTGAAAGTCTGGTGCAGGTCTGTCCGAGGCATAGTGAAAGGCATGGGTGAGCTGGTCCGGAGCAGGTCTGTCCGAGGCATAGTGAAAGGCATGGGTGAGCTGGACCGGCGCAGGTCTCTCCGAGACATGGTGAAAGGCTTGGGTGAGCTGGTGCGGTTCAGGTCTGTCCGAGGCATGGTGAAAGGCATGGGTGAGCTGGTGCGGTGCAGGTCTGTCCGAGGCATGGTGAAAGGCATGGGTGAGCTGGTCCGGTGCAGGTCTGTCCGAGGCATGGTGAAAGACACGGGTGAGCTGGTCCGGCGCAAGTCTGTCCGAGGCATAGTGGAAGGCACGGGTGAGCTGGTCCGGCGCAGGTCTGTCCGATGCATAGTGAAAGGCATGGATGAGCTGGTCCGGTGCAGGTCTGTCCAAGGCATGATGAAAGGCATGGATGAGCTGGTCCGGTGGTGGTCTGTCCGAGGCATGGTGAAAGGCATGGGTGAGCCAGTCAGGCGTAGATCTGTTCAAGGCATAGTGAAATACAGGGTCAACTGGTCCGGCTCACCGATTTTTGTTCGTTCTGCTCAACACCGGATACGTCACGAATCTCGTGAGCACAACACGGGCCCTTCGTTTGAAAAACCAGCCAGACGCTGTCTGCCATTGAACATAGTAAGCAAAAAGTGTTGAGAAATATTTTGAAAGTGGCGTAAAGTGACAATTTCTAACAATTAACAACCAAATATAACTCGATAACGGTGCAGTGGAAATAAAATATGCTCTTTTTTAAAATGCTTTATGTGTTTCAGTGACTTGTGACAAATGTGACAATTTTGGTATCCAGATGCATTTAAAAGTGCTTCTAATATTGTGACGCAAAGTGGCGCACGAAGCTCAATAGTTAAAGGCGGATATTCTCCGAATAATATTTCTACTTGACAGCTGGGAGAGGGGTAAAGCGATGTTGTCACTTACAAACAAATAGCAATAAGAAGAGCACACAACAGTAGACACAGAACCACACAGACGATGCATAACCAATAACGGAATGTCGCACAGTTTCAGTTGCTTCGATCTGCACGATTTCATTGTATCGGCAACTCTGCAGTGACATCATCAAAAAACCACCTGCTTTTCTACATTGCATGTGAGTTCATAAAACACACATCGTAACAATTGCATGCACTTTCTACTATGTGTAATTGTAATTAGTTTTGGCTAGAAAAGGACTTACGTCCGTGTATTTTTGAATGTAAATCAAGAAATGAAATTTGAGATCTCTGCTTGGATAAACGGAACTCCCTCTGCCCAGTCAGCTGCTAGGTGTCAAGTAAACGGGAATAATATTCGGACACTAGGCTGCGTAATCCCTCACACATGTCTTTTCAACATGTGTCCGAGGTGCGCGCTGGCCGGGCCGTCTGGCGGCTCGCGAGCGCAAAGGAGTTGTTTGCAGCGCAGGCAAGTGCCACTCCGCTCTTGCTTCCCCTACCAGATCACCGCTTCCTGACCGGGAGAGATGGCTCAGTGCATCAACTGATGTCACTACAGTCTCTCTGACCGGGAGGTCCTAGGTTCCACTCCCGACAGCGGCAGGATTTTCGACACTAGCTTGTCAGCTAGGTCGAATTCAGTCGCTGTCTGGAGGAGAATTCTAGCGGTTGGCTGCTCTGATCGGTAGTTTTCCGTGGTTTCTCCGATCAACACCAGGCGAATGCCGGAGTAGTACTCTAAAAAAAGGGCGATCCTTCCTTCCTCTTCCTTCTCCTATCCTCTCCTCTTACACACACACACGCACATACACTAACATGCACTACACTACCACACATTCCGAGAGACAGGTCGGAAGCTTACAGCTTCTCGCGGCTGGGGCGGTGCCCCGCTGGTGGGAGATACCTGGTTGAGGGGAAAATCCCGCTAGTCGACGGTAGGTCGGCGCCAGATCTCGCCATCCAGCGGGGAAAAATCATCACCACCTCCCGAGAAAAAACACGCACTAGACTTATGGGACTAATGACCTAAGCAGTTGACGCGCCCGGCAACACGAATCAATCAATCAATCGAAACCGCTTCCCGTCATCTCCTCCTCCCTCTCCTTCCGCAAACGCAGACGGAAGTACCTTGTAGAGGAAATCCTGGTATAGAAAAATGTAAACGTAAGCTTCCGTGGATCGACTCCATATCCGCCCCACCCGAGCGCCCAGGCCGAGTATATAATATCAGACGCGCAGCATCGCGGTGTCTTTGCCCTGAGGAAGCCTGTAACATGACAGGCGAATCGTCGGCCTCTCAGCCTCAGTCGCGGCGTCATCCGGAAAGCGAAGAAGATAGGGTACAGAAAAAGAAAGGCGCGGACTGCTCACAAATTCATATAGAACGAACCGTCAGAGAGACCGTAACTAATATTGCGTCATTTATGGATCGTGAGACAAGCGCACACTACTATTTTCGTAACTACTACTACATACCCCTGCCGGTCTGGTTAAGTTAAGCTCAGAGTCATCAACACTCTGCAGTGACTGTAACCTGGAGGTTCTAGATTCAAGTCCCGACGGAAGAAAGGTTTTCGATACTATGTTGTCACCTAGGTCAAAATCAGTTGCTCTCTGGAGGAGAATTCAATCGGAAGGCAGCTCCGATCGGTAGTTTTCCGTGGTTTCTACAAACAACACTAGGAGAATGCCAGAGCTGTATCTTAACAAGGGGACATGGGCAGTGCGCAATATTTCATTTCTCTTCCTTACCCTAGCATCTCCCCTTGCACTAACACTTACACAATTTGCACTACACTATCATTCATCTCGAGAGACTAACAGGGGGCTTCGAGCTTTCCGCAGCTGGGACACAGCGGGAGATTCCTAGGGGTGGGGAATCCCCCGCAAGCCGACGTGTAGGTTCACGCCGAATCTCATCATTCAGCGGGGAAGGAACACCGCCACTGTCGGAGCACACTACATAATAATATAACAAATAATATTAATTATAATATTTCTGGGGGGACAGCGGAGCGAATACGGCTCCTTAAAATTTTAAGAAAGCACGTCTGTAAAATAATTGAGCAGTAACATTTATCAGCTTCATTCCGGCACAAAGCGAAAACAACAATCAAACAGCGAGCGCTTCCGAGAAATCGTAATCGCTGTCATATAAAATTACAAAATCAAATCAAATCAATAATGCGTTTAAAACAAATTCACCAGGTTCAAAATTCACCAAATTCAAAATCTCTATTAAAACATTTGCTAAATTTATAAAACTCGAACGTTTTCATTTTAATCATTAGAGCTCAATTTCCAATGTCACTCGCTCATTGGCTGCGAGTTTTTCTCCGTGCGTCACCCGACGCATCCGGAGTTCAGTCTTGTGTGAGCCTCCTGGCAGTATGCGCGCTGAATGCAATGCTCGCGGAACGCTGTTTTCCCACATGTGCTACAGGTTTAGTTTAAGGCATAGTTTGTTCAACGCTCGCCGAGTGTCGTTTTCGAAGTACGCTACATGTTCAGTTCAAGATGCAGCGTTTAGCAACCGTAAGCTGCAACAATCTGCACTATGAGCCTCTCCCTTGTGTCGCCTAACGCGAGGGGAATACAACGCTGCCTGAAATGCTGCCTGTACCACGTGTGATGTGATGGTGCGTTTCTGGCGAGCGCCAAACTGCAACAGTTCTTCATCCTGAGCATTTCTCCCTTGTATCGCCTAACGAGAGGGGAACACAACACCACTGCCTGAAATGCTGCCTGTGCCACGTGTTGTATGATGATCCAGCAACGCTGGTTTGAATTGCCGTCTAACCATGTGTAATGAGTCTGAAGAAAGTGCCTGCATGTCTAACTGTTGATCAAACACTGTACCTCTATTATGCTTTAATTTAATATATGTTTTTTATGTCAATTGTGAACTTACTTTCCTTAAGCTATAATAGCAGCAATCTTACACAACAGATGCAACCTGTCCAAAGCTGGTCCTTCGAATCCCTCTAAATAAGTTGAACTATTGAAGGTGTTGGGGGAAGGAGAACAGGATATTCCCGGATATACAAAAAAAGGGGTCCGCTGCTCTCTCTCTCACAACCTCATTCCCCCACAGCCACCTCTAGCCATAAACAACATTCACTACATAAACGGGAATAATTACAATAGCAGTTGGCTTGCCCAGAAACATCAATTAATCAATCAATACATATGCCAGCACTGTCGGAATAACTTCCCCCCTACACCCATGATCCTCTTCCCCATTAAAGAATCAAAAACTGACGATATTTTTAAAGAAATAAATGAAAAGTGCTAGAAAAATTGAACCTGCAGGACACTAATTAACTTATTAACTCACAGAAGCTTATTTTACGGGCACTCACAGAAGCGTTGCTTTAGAAACTTCGTATATTTGGAATTATAATCCACTTTCCAAATTATTACATTGTAGTGTTCATGTTTGCTATACTATTCAGATTCAGAATATCTCGTTGGTCGACACTTCATTACTTAATATATGATCGATATTACTTAATATATGAAACTCCAAATTTCCTCGTTTAAATGCTGATAGCCAAGTAATTTGGTATGGCGAGACACATGGGCGGACGGCTCGGCGCACGTGCTCGGAGCTCCCCTTTCGCGATGAAAGGGAATCCAAAATGAGTTTTTCTTCAGCATCATATTCATGTAATCGCATAATCACAATTCCATGTGCATAATAAATTTACAAGAACGTGTTATCTCGAGGTATGTTTCTTCTGGAAGTCTCCTGCTTATCCATGAAGAAGAAAATACGCAACAAAATTCCATTTTCATAAAATTGAAATGTTTATTAAATTGTCTTAATCTAATATATACATAAAAACTTAGGCTATAGTTTTGTGGCAATAGTAAATGTCAGTGTAAAGAGTTAAGTTTATTATAATGTTTAATTTAGCGAGTTAATGTATTCATTAAAAATGTAGAGAAATACTGCATGAGTGGATTTTAGATTGAAAAATGTTAATGCGAAATAACGTTGAAAGTAAAAATCCACGGAAAACAAAATAATTATTGATGTGTCATTACTGATAAAGAACACTCATCTTTCGTTTCTGCGAATTTATTTCTCTCTCTTTCTTTTCGTAAATATTAATCACATATTTTATTGGAAATTCCTCCTCGAGAAAATGTTTTTAAAGATGGTTAATACGTCGCGAGACGTCAACAACCCTCTTTCCGTGCCCCAGTGAAAGCTGACGTATAAGCTGCCAACATTGTCGTGCGGGTGACAGATGCGATGGACCGAGGGGAAGGGGGTACAACATGGCGGGAGCCGTGGGACATGAGCGATCTGCTCCCTGCCCGGCGCGTCGCGGCCCGGTAGGGCGGGCGGTCGATGCAGGCCCCATTCGCTGTCATGTAAAGGGGCAAAGTTTGATTCTAGTAGCACGGCGCACATCTGCTTATTAGATACTTTTTTAAAATATATTTTTTGTATTCCAGCATTATAAACGACCTTTTCTGTTGCAAGAAATCGTTCTTAATCAGACGTTTTATGGCACAAATGATGACGTATTAGATTTTGCGGCTCGAATGATTGCGTCATCACACATTCAGCCAATCGTAGCGAGAGAATTAGGGGGAGGTAGAGGTAAACAGTACAGCCGATAACAGTTTTCTCGCACAGATGTCAAATACCTTAGACATCACAGGAAAGTTCTTAGCAAATTTAAGTTTCATTCTCTTATAAATTTAAAATGCTGTCATACAAAAAAATAGCGTATGCAACTCGTTTATAATGTTGCTTTATAAACTAATTGCATAAACTACTATTATAGGCACACAAACCGCGAGGTTATTATCCACTTTTCTGTGAGTTTACAGTAGGGTGGTTGAAAATATGTCACTACATGTTGTGGTAATATACACAGTACATATACTCGCAAACAGTATTACAGCTCGTTAGGAACATTAATTGATTTATGGAATTTTAATTATTTTTCTTACAGATGTATTGTTTCATTAGTACATGAAATAATTGAATGTACATGCAATTTTGCTCTATCAAGAAAGATAGATGGCAGCTGGCAAAAGGATCTGGCAAGTCCGAATAGCTAGCCAAGACCAAAGGAAATAGAAAACTAATACGGGAAAGTCTGTACCATTCTGTAGCGCTACTAGTTTTTGTTGAGCTTTCAAAATTTTCAAAAATTCCAAATTTAGGAACAATGCGAGAAAATATGTGGAATTATTGCATCACCAGTTGAGTAATAACACACAGAAAAATAAAAGTTTCAATATGCTGCGCATGCTCACTGGTTTCACTTTCAAGTTACGTTTTTCACATATTTAAGAAAATACTGACTTAACGCATGCGCAATGCTACTTAAAATCCTTCATTTTATACGTTAGTAGAAAATAGTTTTTTACGACACGAGTGATAAAAGTGAGTTTTTATTTTGTGAGAATGTAAAGTCATGACTCGAGGCCAATGGGTCGGGTGAAGCAATCCTAAGAGCAAAATAAAACCACTTTTACCAAGAGTACACTATTTTAGCACCCTTACAGACTTCCTTTTTCAAGCACAAAACCGTTATGTTACAATAAGGTCAGTATGAGGTGAGGAAATCAGACGAAATTATTTTGTTTTCTTTTTCTTCACAGTTTTATCTGAACATTTGAGCATCGTCTCACTTTTAGCACTGACCTATTAATTGAACGTGTAGCTCTCTTTGCATGCCTTAAAAGTAACCGCTTTTACTAAGGACGGTCTAAAAAGAACTTATAAGTGAAAAGTGAAGATTTTCACATTTATAGTACTTCTAAAATATCTAACTATCGGGTTTTGTGAAGAAGGAAGGAAGGAGAAAGGGAAGAAGAGAATGAGAGTTAAGATGTTGACTGTTGGCTTTGTGAGTTTCTTACCGCTCTCAATATTTTTACTTTTCTTCCCTACCCTAAAGTATTGGGAGAAAATTTGTTGGAATCGCCTAAACAATATGAACTCCAATATTATTGTCGCTCGTAAAATCTGTTCTTAATGTTCTTCGGAGCTGAAACTTAACACTTCTGTCAGGTGTAAGGTTTATTAGTTCTCTCACAAAGATGAATGTTGCGAGGAGATTCATGGAATTTTGTATCCGAAAATGTGGATGCCGGTATGGATGGTTGGTTGATAGCTTAACCTTTGTCAAATTAGAATCCCTTGAGATGAAACTTAGTGTTTCATACGTCACATATAGTTGTGCAATTACGCATATCATTAAGATATTTTAATTTTTGATGGTATCTGCAATAGGTCTGGTTTGTTCCTAATTTGTACAATGTATTCAATGTATTCACTGCAGACGATTACTGCTAGTTTATTTGTTCAATATAGATATGGTACTTGATAAGTTCACATATCACATCGTTTACGGCAAGTATTTATTGCAGTGCTCGCTACTTCCGTCTCGGATATCGCTACAACGTTTAAGTGTACTTGTGCAGAACTAATTGTAATACAGACATTCCTTTTAATGTGGTTTACTGACTTCAACGGTAGCCAGTATCTTAACTATGAACAAAGTGTATTGCCTAATTATACGCTACAGCTGCCTAACATAATTTTCGTGATATGAGAGTGCATTCAGCCGCCAGTCACTTAAGTTGTCATAACTGTGACTATTGTTCAACATTAACTAATTACACGTGCATCAAAACTGTAAACACGTGCTACCAACTACACACCATGATATGGTGCCATCTCTCCACTCGCGTTTCGTGCACAATTTCGTGCAAGTGGCAACATTGCCAACCACATCTGTGAGCAATCTTCAAGGAATGATCGGCCTGTCACCATCATCCAAGATGGAGCACATCATACCAAAGTAACAAATTGTATTTTCCTTTTGTAATCTCTTTCATATTCGTCCTGACAACCTTTAATGTTTTCTATAATTGATTTGTGCCACCTCTTGTATCTTATTCAGTGATGTAATTCTATGTATTAACTTCGCACGTGTTTGCTAATTTCTGAGTGATGGTGATAGAATCTTAGTAGTCAATTGTCAGGAAACGTGAGACTAATAGCTCGCCTGATTAAATCTATTGGTAGTCCTTCAATGTAAGTGAAGTTTCCAGAGGAATGACGGAGTGGTTGACATGCAATGGGTCACGCCCTAATTAATTCTCAGTTAACTGCTAAAAAGACGTGTGAGAATTATTAACACATTTATAGGAATCTATTTGCTAGTGACTTAGTTTCTGCTGTGCCGGCACTCCAGTTTCGATATACGTACTAGGATATGATCGATTCAGAGTTTCGACACCTACGCTACTAACCTTCATGTATTGTAATTTAATGGAATATAAGAGAAGTTCCGGTGATATCAGGCAATCCTGGACTATTATGTTTAATGTATGATAATGGAAATGATTATTTGTAAAGCATAAAAGCTTTTGATTTCGTTATACTCTTCACGATTGCAGAAAACATGCATGTCTTTTGCAGACTTTCATTCATAGAGAATAGCGATAGCCCCCGAAATTACTCCCAAGTTGACAGTTACAGCTGACAACCTGAACCATAACCCTCTTATATCTTCTTCTCTTTGTTAGGTCCTTTAGCTTCAAAATACTTCTTTACTTTCCCCAAAGACGCTAGAGTTATAAAAAGAAAGAGAGGAAAGTTTTAGAGAGTTTGAATTAGGTTGTTAAGGAAGACGTGTTATTTCGTGTCGGGCCGCGCGTGGGTGGTTACCGCGTACTCTTAATACTGAAAACAAAACATCAATATTTGAAATATCGGAAATATGGCAACGTCCCCAACCGCAGGGAGGGGAAGGGGAACTGGAGCGGAGAGGCAGGCGGGGAGGTGGAACAGAGGTGGATCGCAACGTGGTGGAACGGGGGAGAGGCGGGACGGGATGGGCGAGACGGGATGGGCGAGAGAGGCGGAGAGCTTTAACAGCACCGGGCCTGAACCCGCTTGCGCTCTACTTCGCCTCCAGCCCCGCTCCGCCCCGCCCCGCCCTGCCCCGCCCTGCCCTTCCCCGCCCCGCCCCGCCCCGCCCTGCCCCGCCCTGCCCCGCTCCGCCCCGCCCCGCCCTGCCCCGCCCTCCCCACCCCGCCCTGCCCTGCCCCGCCCACCCCACCCCGCCCTGCCCTGCCCCGACCCGCTCTGCCCCGCCCCGCCCTGCCCTGCCCTGCCCCGCCCCGCCCTGCCCCGCTCCGCCCTCTCCACCCCGCCCCGCTCCGCCCACCTCGTCCCGCCCCGTCCCGTCCCACCCCGCCGCGCCCCGTCCCGTCCCGCCCCGCCCCGCCGCCACCGCCCCGCTCCGGCGACCGTCCCGCCGCCGAATAGCTCGCGCTGCGCCATATTGGATTACGGCCACGGTCAGAACTTTGTCATCGCCGGCCGCCGCCAGCGCTCAGTACCAGCTCCAACGGCCCGCTTCACCCCGGCCCACCCCCTTCCTCCCGCTCCGCGCCACCCTTCCCGCCGCCTCCACCGCCGCCGCCCCACCTGCCACACGGCCCTCCTGGGGGCCCTTCCGATGCTGCGCCCCGGCGCTAGGACCTCGTGATGCGGCCACGTCTGTGTACACGCCGCTCGCTCTCGGTGCTCGAACAGCCCTCCACTATGTGCTCTTGTGGAGAGAGCGCAACAGCTGGCGCCCGCAGCAAGGTCCCGGCTGCCGCGCAGAATCTGGTCATTCCAAGCAGTGCCTTTGCCGCTCGCACAACCCTCGACACGAACGGTTATGCGCGTTGTTCAGTTACGACTAAAAGTTTTGGCGAAGATGATTGCGCTACGTTTAAGTGTGGACCTGACTCTCCAAGAAGAAGATGAGGCCATCTTGCACGAACGACTGCGTGATGTCTATAAGCAACTAGGAATAAACTGTCGTCAAATACCAACTGTTGTCGGCATCCACGTAAGAGGTTTTACTTTCATCTTCATCATGTGTTTCTGTGACGCGGGCGTTAACAGGCTTCGAAAAACCTGTACCTATGAATGTTTTAATTAATTTCCAAGTACAAATCATTTCTTCACATCAGAAAGATACGCTAGGATCGAGTGGTTTAGAGAAAGCATTCTAATGCTACAGCGAAAAATGATTTTTTAGAGAAAAAGGATTCTAGGAGTTTGGTCCTAAAAAAATGGGGATGTTTCTTGCTCTTTCATGTAGAACATTACTACTTTCTCATTAGAGAAACTACACGGGTTTGTTGTGTAGCCAGAATCTGTTTTACGAGTTCTTGATAAAGAAAAACTAAATTTCGGCAAAACGTCTGTCCGTTCGTCCATTTATTTTCCTAATGTCAGGGAACAATGCTCGCGCCTACAAACCGTACACGAATTTCATATGTTGATATTCTTCGTTTAATCTGACTGACGTTGGCTCTTTTAATTTAAAATGGATACTTTAACATTGGAGTGTACTTTACCCGAAACTCCAATGACTTTTTTGAGTTTATTAGAAAACAAATACAATTATTTCTTTAATTTTTTTCACGAACTTAGGAATTCTTACGAAAATAGTGGTACACATCTTTGTTGAAAAGTTTTTGTTCTGAAATTTAAAAGCGGACCATTTAAATCAGTACTTTGTCTTCAACTTTGGCTTCAGGAATGTTAGCCCAGTGTGTTATGGAGCCCCCTTTGCACCCTAAATACCTACGTTCGCTTTTCTACTCTGTCAAATATTTTTGCGGGTACTACTATATTATGATATTACGTAATAGATACAAATAATACTAGAAAATATGTTTTTGCTAAACCACTAATTTTATTTTTTTATGTTTTCAAAATATACAATGACGCGAAGAATCGTGTATATTATGAAAGCATTTCCTTTATATGAAAGTCATACAAAATTTTCCATATGGGAACAAAAATGAAAACCTGGAAAAATGTTAAGAGTAACATGTTGATCTTGAACTATTTAGCACAACTTTGTGTGCCAAGGAACACCTTTGGTGAACCTATATTTGAACGAAAAGAAATCCCAAGGAAAGTTTTTTGCTTCACATAATAATACACTTAAGGTTCATGAAAATAAAGACTCTGCCATACCATTGTAAGGATTAATAGTTTAAAACTTATTTAATGACATGCGTCAAATATCTCGTCATTGGCGTAGAGATGTTTGTTGGGGCAAGCCGTTTTAAACAAACACAACCGACTACCGAAATATTACATCACAATTTCATTTACATCAATACATCAGTCCTCATCATCTTCTATACTGCTACTTAGTAGGATCGTAACTTCTTAAACGTCAACAAATTTCTTTGAAGGTCTGTCATTGTTATGTCGTGTAACTATATGCAGAATTTACGGATACATTATGTAAAAATCTTCACATATATAAGATGAGATCTAGTTCAAAAAGCCTTGCTGTTATTATATCAGGTATTATAAAAATAAAAGTAATTACAGAGAAATACTGAAAATATTTTCAACGACCAAACTGTGCATTTATATTTTTTCAGTTTTACGAATCCTCAACGCAAAACATAAAACATAAAATAATTCTAACTTTCAGTGCGAAAAACAAAAACTTTAATCATATGGCTTCTGAAGAAGCTTCAATCAGAGCCCAAGTGCCGTCTTATTGTAGTGTCAAACTACCTTGAACAACAAACACAAAACCACACATTAATGGCCTGAAAGTTAAAGTGCCTAAAGGTGCTATATCAGAGCGCCATCTGTCGGACAGTACAGGCTTACTAGATGGCAGTTAAGCACCGCTCCCCTGTAAAGGTGAAGTTTTATCCAAAGAGAGCGTCGCATTTTTACCGACACGTCAAGGTAATTTGTTTCCTGCACAATATCGCAAAAAGAGACGTAAAATTGTATCTATAAAGAGGGAAGGACTAGACTAATAGTGGAGAAAAGTAAGTTGAATTCCATCGCACAATTTATTACCATTCAGTCCAAGAATTTTACTCTCTAATTTAATCGTAAATAGAAGTTTAAAGATAATAAGTCTGGAATTACACACCTTTATTTCTTACTCTTTAATAATTCAGAGCTTGGCAATGAAAAACATAATATTCGTAATAAATAGAATATTTACAAGGAAATACAATTTTAAAAGGAAAGTTTCGTACGTAAATCAATCGTAAGTTCTCAATCGTAAAGTTTGAGATGTGTAATAGGGAATAACTATTAAAAATAATATTCAAGGTATTTTGGAATTGTAATATTTAGTAGTGTGTTTGCCTTTATTCATGAAAAAGTTTCGGATATACGTAAAAAAAATGTTGAATTTCCAACAAAATATCCTTTTTAAAGCAACATATTTCGGAAAGGAAAGATCAAAATTTTTCGATATTAATTTAACACTTTTGTTGATTTTTAGTGAATAACGAATGTATAATGAATATTCTTTGAGAAAGTGGTTAGAATTAGAAGAGTATACATGATCTTTTTTCAGAGAAATAGTGTATAAATTCGCTTGAAATGAGAACTGAGCGTAAAGAGGATTATCTGGTGGTGGATTTTGTTCATTGAACGCTTCATCTAATGAAATAATACTGAGTTTGTAATGTGTACCGTTTTGTTGAACTTATCAACGAAACTCATCATAACTTATCTGAAATGATCAATGAGGTTTATCTAAATAGTACCCCTTTAATAGATATCTTGATACCTCGAAGGATTAGTCTAATCCCTTCGTACTGCTGCTTTCCCGCTGCAGAAAAAAGGTCTGTGTATGCTCACAGCACCAACTCGTTTCATCGAGGTGGATTGATTGATAGGGATTACGGGCGCGTCAACAGCTATGATCAGATGTCCCGTAAGTGTAGTGCATGCTGTTTCTCGGTGTGGCGGTGATCTTCCCCGTTAGATAGTGAAAACCGGCGCCAACCTAACGTCGGCTAGCAGGATTTTTCACACCGAATGTCTCCCACCAGCGAGGCAGCGTGCCAGCCGGAACAAGCTCTAAGCCCCTGACATGTGTAGTAGTGTTGTAGTGCATGTAAGTGTGTGAGTGTATATGTAAGGGGTGAGAATGGGACAAGGAAGAGAAAGGAAAGCTAGCGCGCGGTCCATGGCCCGTTTGTTAGGGTGCTGCTCCAGCATTCAGCTGGTGTTGATCGGGAAAACCACGGAAAACTACCGATCAGATCGGCCGGCCGCTGTAGTTCTCTTCCAGACAGCTACTGAACTCGACCTAGCGCACATAGTTTGTGTCCTGCCACCGTCGGGATTCGAACCTACGACCTCCCGGTCAGAGGCATGGCAGTGACATCAGCTGATGCTCTGAGCCACTTTTACTGGTCCCTCAAGGTCGATTTTAAGTTTCTTCCTGGAGTTGCAGATAGGGAGGTCGCAATACGGAGTGTGTAGAAAAGTAAAAACCAGTGTGACCTTGCGATATTTTCGCAAGTAGAAACCTGGTCCTCTACTTTCCGCAAATCCGGCAGGAAAATGTTAGCGGAATATGCTTAATAGAATTTAATTGGAAAGGTTTTTTGAGTTTATGGGCGCTTCAATTTCCATTATCATTATCCTCATAAGTGTAGAACGTGTTATATCATTGGAGTTTATCTCCCAAGAACCTTTCTGGACCAAAAGATGCGGCCCCGACCATCGGTTTTCGGGGAATCCTCTTTTCTAAGAATACCCGCCAGCGGGGCACTGCCCGAGCCAAGGTCAAGCTCCCGACATAGTACTGTAGTAGATATATGTGTGTGTAAGTAAGAAGCGAGGATAGGGCAAGGAAGAGGAAGGAAAGATCGCGCGGAGTCCATGGCCCGTCTGTTAAGGTACTGTACTGCTCTGGCATTGTCCTGGGAATTGATCCAAGGACTTACAGAAAATGATCGATCAGAGCAATCGGTCGCTAGAATTTCCCTCCAGACAGTAGTTTGAGTCGATCTAGCTACGTAGCTAGTGTCGAACATCTGCTTCCGTAGGGACTGAAGCCCATTGCCTCCCGGTCGAAGACACTGTAGTGGGCAATAGTGTTTTTCTAAGCTTTCTCGGTCGATCTTCAATGGAAAATGAGATATCGCAGGCTCCACCCTAACCGTGGTGAAGGGGAACTGAGAGGAATGTATCTCCAAAAAATGTAATTTAAAATCCTAAAAGATCTTTGTAAATTATGGGGAAAGGATCATAACTCGAAGCCTCGTACCTCAATAACCATATCTTAACAAGTATTAATATTTGTAAAGTGAATTGTAATTCATGACGTCTTTCTAAAATTCTATTTCTTTTAACACTTCGTTTTAAAAGAATGATGAGTGGGGAGTTCTTAAAGAAAAATAGTGATTAAGTGAGGCTCGTATACAGTACGCCAGTAATAATGTAGAAAGCAGAATCTTTGCAATTAAATTGAACAAAAGATCGGTAGTAAACTTACAATAGTATAGTTCAATACATCCACTAGAAGGAAAATCGAAAACAACAAAATCTAGTTTCGTGTAGTTCAGAACTTATTCTCCAGGAATAATGTAATGAGGGAGGATTACAAATTGTGGAACAATCGGGTCACTATTCACTATTAACACAGCGTTAAACACGTTTATTTTTTAACAATTAAGCTATTTTTTAGCTATTAATACGTTGAAATGTTTTATATTTGCCAATATCTGTGCATACATGTAGCAGTTAATTATAGCGGCATATTATTACAAACTCTGCTATCCATCTGAACTGGAAAACGTAATGCATCAAATATAATTATAAACATTGATCTTTTTTTAAAGGGACATACGTGTAAAACGAATGCTTTGCTTTACTTTTATATATCCTAGGAAGTGAAAGGAAAGATTGCGTTGCGGTCCATGGCCCGTTTGTTGGGGTACTGCTCTGGCATTCGCCTGGTATTTCTTGGAGAAACACGGGAAACTACCGATTAGAGCGACCGGCCGCTAGAATTATCTTCCTGATAGCAACTGAACTCTGCCTAGCTATCTCGCTAGCGTCGATAATCCTGCCATCGTCGGGACTCAGAAATAGGCTTATTTTTTGCAGAAGGCATATTATTTAACTTTATTACCGAACAGAGGGGTACAACCGTGCGATTCAATCTCATAGAATATCAAGCAATTAGTTTAATTCCATAAACAGTTGTAGAATCTGCAGGACTCCGAGTAGGTCGGGTAGTATCGTGAAGCGCCGGATCAGCAAAAATGTAATAAAATTTTCAAAATTATCCTGTAGGTTCTAATGCGACGAACGTTGCTTATAGACCTTTGGCCTCAAAATTCCAGGTTTTAAATCCCTAGATTGCTTGTTTTTGGAGTTATAGAGATTTTAACATTTGCTGCTCGAGTATTGCGGGTTGAATTTAGCGTGAATATTTAGATGCGTGTATTTCAACAACTTCTTCACATTTTTTTAAGTAAAAGTGCAATTCACATCTCCGTGAAAGTCCCTTTCTTTAGAGACCGTATTAACAAATATTGATTGCGTGTGTGAGCCGCAAAACTCATCTATACTACTGAAATAATATAGGAGACCAAAGGATGATGTTAAAGGCATTGGTTTATTGCCACGATTCGCTCGATTTGAAGCACTGTGCGCCACCCTCACCGCTGCCGCTGTTTTCTCCACGCCACTACCATTGCCACCGCCACCGCCACTGCCACCGCCACCGCCCGAGTCTGCATCGCCGCAAATGAAATCCGCGACCCAGTGCGCTCGCAAGCTACTCGCGCGCGCACGCGTTTCCGCGCCAACTGCCCTCGCCCCGCCGCGCCGCCGTGACGCGCGCCGGAAAATACGGGGGACATCGAAAACATTTTTTCGCTCGAATAAAGTGTGACCGGCTCCATTAATCGAATTGGCAAACATGGTACGAAAAATGATCAGCAATGTATCTTGATCTACATATTTGTTTTTCACACATCCTTTGCCCGGATAAAAAATCACGTATATTTTTTATTCATTATAATTCGTCAGTTTTTCATAAAAATTGTATTATGGACATGTACCAGTATATGTTTTTTGTGTGTAGTTGTTTTGTTTTTTCATATACATAAATAAATATCGACGATCTGCACGAACAGTAAAATGATCCTCTCAAACACTTTGTCAGATCAGTTCAGAATAAATGATAAAACCTCACATCATCGATGATCACTACATTCCAATGAACACGTGTGGTGGAAAATCTCATATAACGAAGTTACCCTCATGCAATTTAAACATCGTTCCTCTGAACAAACTCATCCTACACTAGCGTTTGGTGAACTCACGAAATCTCTTTTGTTCTGTTCTGTTTTGTTTTGTTCTGTTTTGTTCTTTTACCTGTCTAACATCACCGGTGTTTGTTCCAGAAATATTATCGCGCAATTTAAATCCCTTTTTATTCTAAAATCAGAATGACCTCTCCCGTGTGATCTCGCGCCACGAGAATGCTATAGTGGTTCTATATATCGCTAAAGCGTGAATATTTAATTCCAGAATAAATCGGAGTAAAACAAGCGGAAGAAATTAAATTTGTTTTTATTGCACACACGCGTTCTGTTACACATTGCCGTCGAGACTGTCATTTTTTAGCGACGAGACCAAATCTAGACCGTCGGTATTAACAACAGAATTAAAACTGCGAGCAGCTTCGTCTTGTGCCAGTGCGTGTGAAATGACATGAAGTGTGAACGTCCACATCCTCGTAATGGTGAAGGCTATTTGGATGCGGGATCGTCTCTCGCCGGCTGCGAGGGCGGAAGGCGGAGAAGACGCGGAGGAGAAGCGCAGGACTAAGCCCCGGGCGTCCTAATGTGGCTGGATTACGCCAGAGTAATATAAATCTGTCCCCGGGCGGCCCCGCTCCCTCGGCGCTCGGCTCGCTGCGGCTCAGAGGTCAGAGTGCGGCCGGAGCCCGGGCGCCACCCCACCACACAGTGGCTGAGACGACAAATTCCGAATTTTTCGTCGCGATTTTCAAGTGAAAAGGTTTTTAGTTCGTTGCTGTAGTGGTCGAACGTTCGTAGATACAATTCAATGATGCGTTCTTTTCGTGGCAAGGCTCAGGCCATTAATCTTGCCCTTCTATATGACCACGCTTTAGGTTTTTTACATCTCCGTTTTTTACTTCCTACATACGTATATACGCAGTAATATAAGTACTGTAGGGAAAGTTATGTAATGCTACGGAAAACTGATTTCGAGATTTCAACGGAAATACATGCTTGCAGTCCCCTAATACCGAAAAAGTGGTTATTTTCAAAGCGTCCATCTATCTGTTAGCTTGTCCTTCCATCTGTCTGTCCGTTTGTGAACACCACTAGTGCCTAAATCAAGCGTAGGATTTTGTCCAAATTGAAGAAACCCCTGACCATCTGACTCGATTCGAAGCTTTGAGATTTTCAAAAACATGCTTTAAAATTTAGGGGTACTTTATACGAAGTCCTCCAGACATTTCAAGATTTTTTCAAAAACGGCTCCAAATTTTTTCTTTAAATTTCTTAAAGAAATTTCTTAAGAATAGAGTAAAATACATTTATCAAGGTGGCATAGGTCCAATTTTCACGGTTAAATTTTTGCAAATAGCAAAAGTTTGAATTTTTTTCAGTGTCTTCCACAACTATAAAATTGAAGATAGAGATTGTTCCTCCAAATGCAATTTATTCTCCAAAATGAGTTCCTTCATTAAGGTCTTACAGATTTTTTTTAATTTTGGAAGTTTTCGTGCAATATGTGCATTTTTAAAGAATTACAAAAACACGATTTTCTCAAAAACTGCTCCAATTTCTTTTTTTAAATTTTGGTAAGGATAATGCCTAATGTACTCTATGAGATGACATTAACGCCATATTTGTGTTTTTTTTGTTTTTTCGAAAATTACAAAAATGTATTTTTGTTACTTTCTCTCGTCGTTAATATTTACATTAGCGGTTATTTGTTCACATTATTGTATTTATGAGTACATGTGCGTACTCATAATTAGTGTCATATAAAGTTTCCCGAAAACTCAACCAGTTTCTGTAAAAACTAGCTCAAAATGCAGCATTTTCAAGAACGCTGAAATTCCATTTTCTCATAAATTGTTTCTTCAAACTTTTCAAACCGATGGTGCTAAATCCTCTCTTTAATATTTATTATTATTATTAAATATTAAATTATTAATTATTATTAAATATTATAATTATTAATATTATTAAATTACACAATTGTAATTTTCTTGAAAGATCTCTCACACTGTTAATATGCACATTTTCAGCAATTTGTAAATACGTTTGTATTTGTGTGTGTGGGGGGGCTTCATATAAGTTGATGAAGTTTTTTGAAAACTCAAAAACTTTCTGTTGAAATTAGGATCAAATTTTGAATTTGCAGTAGCGGTGAATCGCCATTTTCTTAAAAACGGTTCCAAATTTTTCAAAGAAAATGGCCATTCAGAACGTGGTTTTACTGTTCTTTGATATTCTTAATATAATATTTCCATTCTACTATTAGAAAACCGAACAATTAAGAAAATGCCAAAAAATGAAATTTGGCTGGCGATAGATGGTAACTGGCAAGAATATGTGGCAAGTGTGGATAGCTAGCCGAGACTAAAGGAAATAGAAAACTAATACGGGAAAGTCTGTGCCATTCTGTAAAGTTCTGCCCGTTCTTTTTTGCAAATGGGAAATAATTAAGAACAGTATTGCTTGTGGAGGAATTTTGGACGCACTGTGGCGGGGCGGAGGAAGAGCTGAAAGGGTGGCTCTCGGCCGCCGCCTTGTGCCTCGGTCGTTTTGCCAACCCCGCGCGCACCGGGCCACGGGATTTCGCTCCGTCTTCCTTCTCTGCCAGAGGTCGTCTTGAAAGGACGTGAAGGTCCTCTATCGTTCCCTTTGAGAGGAAGAGCGATGCACGAGGAACGTGGTGGAAAATAACAAGCTCTCAACACACACCGCTTATTGATTGTATATCACCGTGCATTCGGATTCAGGATGAATAATTTGGTTTGTATTTAGCCATTATAGCAGTGTTTTCAAGGTCGATGCCACGAGCGGGGGTCCGTGGCACGAGTGCCACGACGAAATCCCCCCTCCACGCAGTTCATCTCCCCGCCACCAGAGACAATGCCATCCGTAATGTAAAACGGCGGGGTTAATACTTGTTCCCTTTCCCGACGCTAGTTGCGCAGAGAAGCTCGTGGCACACTACGGTGCCACGAGGCGTGCCACAGCCACCAGTAGAAGACCTATACACCATTGCATTATATGTTCCGAAAAGAGCAATTGGCGTCGGCGCCGTTAGATCTCGAGGTTCCTAGTCGGTCACTCAACCAGGAAACAGCGATGTCCCGAATTCGCTTAACCTTTGTGACTTCATGGAGTTATCGAATTCGGCTAGAAATGCCGGTTTTGCGGTCGTGGCCCTTCAGTAGAACCATCCCAGCATTCGTCTCGACGACCGAGGGAAACCATGAAAACCCCGGTCAAGATGGCCGGCACGGGTATAGATCCCGGGCCTCCCGAATGCGAAGTCAGCACGCTACGCCCTGAACCACTTCGCTCGGTGATATTCTCGGTATTCTATATATAATTCTATTCCGTACAGTAAACCTGACCGTCGATAATTAGTGAATGATTTCTATTTTGTGTCATTTCTAAAATTCAGAGTACTTTTCTAATTCAATATATTTTCCTAGATTCGCGATAGTAGTATTCATAAACCGATGTCTACGAAGAATCCTAAACATTAGGTGGCCACAAGTAATAACGAACGAAGAACTGCTGAAGAAAGCCAATGAAACATCAATTGCAATGCAAATAAAACGCAGAAAGTGGAACTAGATAGGACACACTTTAAGGAAACCCCGAAATTCAATTGAGAGAGAAGCACTATGTTGGAACCCACAAAGGAGTAGAAGCCAAGGTCGAACGAGAACATCACGGAGAATAACAGTGGAAGGAGAGATCCGGGAGACTGGTATGACTTGGAAGCAAATCATACCTGTTGCAGAAAATAGAGTAAGATGGAGATCCTTTGCCGAGGCTCTATGCTCCGAAGGGAATTAGGGAAACAAGAAGAAGATTCACGATATTATTAATCAATAGAGTTGCATTCTTTATGCCTGTCTTGCATTTGATTCCGACGTCGAAAATACTAAAAAAGTCACATACCAATTACCTTGTTTTTAAAATGCGTATTTCTTTTGTGCGTAGCCATATTATTGAAAAACATTTAAAATTCGAGTTAAGTTTGAACTATAACCACCTAGTCGTCTTCGTTTAATTTTAATAACTGCAATTTAATAAATGCTGATGATAATGAATAATGAAAGTAAAGTAAGCACAAAATGAAATTTAAGAGCGTTTCATACCATGCGATAATGGCCTTATGAAATGATAAAAGAAAACCATTCAAAATGGCATCTTGACTATTATTTAGCATCTAAATCAGTAGATTTGAAACTGGTTCTTCTATTTATCTTGTTTTAAACAAATTATTACCTACCAGTATTTGTTTTCTTGGATCACGTAGGTAAGCCGTTGATGAAAATAAACAATTTGCACGAAATGTATTGAATCTGTGAGGAAATTGAAAGGTTTCTTTTTTGTCTGTTTCCTTTTTTATTAGTCTTCCGATTTCTGGGAAGCTCTGAGAAGTTAGAAAGTTAATTATTGGGTTCTGCCTTCTCAGTTATGCAGAGGAACTCGGATGAAGCGAAAATTGAAATAAGATTACGTTGATTGCTTTTCTACTTTCTTTGAGGAAATTAATGCTTATTTAAAACATATTAATCCTCTTACCAATATTTCAATTGCTGCGCAGAAGAAGTGTGAACTTAATAAATATCTCCGAGTATTTAGGTTATTAATTTCTTCAATAACGAACCTCTTAACGTAACAGTATAACGTATTAGAATGGCATATTCCTTAAACGTTTCTTTAAATATTTCCAACCATCGTCGTCATCTTTATATACGCCCTATAAGTGCTACTCAGATGCAGAATCATTTCCACAATTTAAATTACTTTCCATTCTGCATGATGCATCAGGCATGATACCACAGCTTTTAATATGTCATTCACTAACATTGAACTCAAATATTAAAATGGAAATTGATTCACGACTTTCTAACTTCACTAACAAAATTTGATTAAACTCAATTAATATTGAATATACTAACGGGTCATTTCGAGACAAATTTGGAGGCAAATGACCCTTGCTGTTTATGAGAAACAATTCTAAAATATTCCATTGATGCTTTCTTTTAATCACATATTAAAAGGTTTTTAGAATATTTTAATTGAGGTATATTAAAAAAATCTTTTATTTAAAATAAAAGGTCGTCGATGTCTGGAATTGGACACAATAGTACGGAATCTAGAAATAATCATAATAAACTAGTGACGCTAAGGAAAATTGGTTCCGCCTTTTCTCACATTAACGTGGTGTTCCAATTTCAAATTAAGCAACCTCAAGACGCCAACAGGTCTTGGGGAGAAATATTATGGTGTACTGCTTACTAAACGTTGAGAATTTGTTTTGTCTCTTCATTCACAGAGAGCGTTAACATTTTAGTCATAATGAGCTCTGAAAAACAGGAATCGGAGCACTAATGGTCTCTTAACCACATTTCACTAAATGCATTTGTAATCCTATGGACTACCAGCATGAAATGTATAAAAAATATTAAATATATTGTTTTGTGAAAATGATGTATTTTTAGTATAAGAAAAGTACTAAGTCGTTCTGATTAACAAAAACTATTTACATATTGTTTAATTATAACAAAAATATAAAAGGAAATTTAAATAATACAAAATAGTTGAAAAATTAAATGTAAATTTAATTTTTTTTAAATTTATTATAAACTATGACATATGACATTTTAGTGTCATGTTTTATTTGTCAATTTGTTTAATGATTTTTTAGCTTAATATTAAAATAGTTGTGCTAAACAGCAGTACTTTCTCGCTCATATTTCCACGCAAAATTACGCAAAAAATACTCAAATATTCCAAACATTTTACATGTTATTTGTTTAAGCTATTACATTCCTATCCAATGAAAAGTCTCACATTCTCTGGTGAAGTAGCTAACAAAAAAGAACTTGTATATTAGTCCAACGCAATATTCGTTTTCTTATTAACTTACTACTGTTTTTCATTAAACTATTTCACTGAAGGAATTGTTCATCTAAACTCATTCACTCGTTGCACTCTGAAACTTTGTTCATGTGACTATCTGCATAGACAATTTCGAATTGTTCCATTTTATTTGAAAGTCCTCATATTTGTTTAATTGTGAAGGTGTCAGGGATGTGGGATGGGCAGCGGCGATGTTAGTCACGGTAATTGCTACCTTTGGCTAATACCGTGGTCAGTCAGTGTCAGTGCGATGGCAAAAGGTGTAGTGAAATGTATAACACGAAACAATGGCGGAATGGCAGGCAGGAACAACGAGAAAATCCTAGTGAAATCAGCTGCTTACACAAATAGCCGTGTAGAAACATGAGCGACTGTGTACAGAAAGCTGTGTACTGACCACAACGTTGCAGCATGGGTCCATTCTAATGACTGTGCGAAAAGATTCGTCGACGTGCTGTTCTGCGTTGTTCTCCAATAGAGGCCGTTTACCGCACGTGACATGCAGCATGTTCGTTCGGAAAGTGGCATACCAATGGTTTTTATCGCCCTTAAAACACCCGTTGTTTGAGCTTGTCGGACTGGCGAATTCGGGACCAATGAAAACTATCGCGTCCTCTAACTGCGGTAATAGTGGGCGTGGGGAGTGAGAGATGGGGTGATGGAATGGTCGCGGAAATCGTGACGGTCGCATGAACAGAGGCAGAAGTGGTGGAGATGGAGTGACAAGGGCCGAGAATGGCGGAAATGGCGCAAGGAGAGTGGAGCAGAAGGGACGAAGAAGAGAGGACGGAGCAGAAGGGACGGATTAGAAGGGACGGAGCAGAAGGGACGGAGCAGGGGGGACCGAGCAGAGTGAGAGGAGCAAAGGAGACGGATCAGAGGAGGTGGAACAGGGGGGGGCGGAACAAAGGGGGAACAGTTCAGGGAGGACGGAGCAGACAGGACGGAAAAGGGAGGACGGAGCTGGGATGACGGATCAGGGAGGGCGGAGCAGAGGGGTCCGAACAGGGCAAAGCAGCGGTGGAGGAATATGGGGTGGAGTAGGGAGGACGGGCAAAGCAGAACGGACGGAGCAGGCGGTGGCCCAGCGGGGGCGTTTGCGGTGGCAGTGGGCGGCGACAGAGGGGCCGAGGGAGGGATCAGAGGCGGCGGGGAGCGTCGCTCGTTCCGCAAGCCATTGTTTTGGGCGAGGGCCCAGCCATTGGCCGCTCCCAACGGCCTGCTATCGCCCGGGCCCACGGCATCGCTTCCCGGCCACGCGCCGCCGTGCGCGCAGGCATTCCGTGCCGATAGCCGCGCTGGCAAAATCTGAACGATGCGGAGCCTGTTATCGTTAGCGGTGGAATGCGGCAGCCCTCGCCAATAGACGTTTTCAGAGGTAGGGAGAATAAAAGAGAACTCTTATACATTCACATACTACGGTTTGAATCCCCCGGGATATGAACGGATATCAAGGCATTATTCTGATCGGAGCCATTTTTGATTGGGTTCGCTTTTAACAGTTCGCAATTTTTTAAATCAAGAGGAGAAAATGTGTTTGCTCTGCGAGTCGGTGTATCTCTGAATGAATAGGAGGGCGAGTGCAAAATGCATTTAAGTGTAAACCGAAAATATGTGTGTATGCGTGCGTATATGCCTGAGACCGCCTTCCTCTTTCAGCATCCGTCGAACATGCAGAGCCTGCGACGATATGGAACTCCAACAATCAAGTCCTCGCCCTACAAAGATGAAATAAGAAAATGAGATGATGAAGAATTACTTGATTAATAACATTTTATATGAAGTCATTACAAATTTTTTAATTGTTTGGATAATATATTTTGGATTTTTGGATTTTATTGGAAACATTCCAAAATGTTTATATTTTCTTTTAATAATAATTCATATTTTTAGCGTACTAATGAATTTCTTTTTTGTACACTCACACCCAATTTAAGTAATCATATGCTTTATTAATTGCCTTTGAAGTTGACGTTTCTCAGACTAAACGAAGAGGTGATTCGCAACGCACACAGAACACGATTTAGTACTTTTAAGAAACTTAACGATCTCTGGTGACCATGAAACCTTCATATTTCGCCGCTGGTTCATACCTTACTATTATTTATTATATTACGATATATGTCTTATTTTGATATAAATGCATGCATATATCTATTTATAATATTACGTATTGTGTATATATATATATTAGCAAAAAAGTGTTCTTAAACGCTGTATTAAATTTGGTATTGTTCATTCAGTGAAGACGACAGATCATGACAGATTGAAATCATGTAGCTACTTGTCTTATGACTGAAATTAAATCAGCTCCCACACATCGCAGAATTGTCGTCGCCTTGAGGGTACAAGATGGAAAAGAGTAAACCGTTATATTAATATTTGGAGAGGATCATTCATTCACCACATACTCGCTCTTTTGGTGCTCCAACTCGAGAGAAGTGTGAGCGCGTATTGGCAACAGAGCAGCGGCCGGAGCGGCGCCCACGCTCCACCGTGACCTTTGGCCGCTGCGCGCCGAGGCTGCGTCCTCTCCCGCAATAGAAACGATAGACACACGCCCGCTCTCGCGATCGCCAACAACACTGGAGGATGAATGCCTCAACTGTCTCCAACCGGGGGAGGTGATTCAGGACACTGGCGGATCCAGACGGAGGCATATGGACCACGCCCTCCTCAAAATGCCTAGAGTGTTCGTTTACCTTCCTTTATTTGGAAAAATTAATTTAAATGTTTATGTTTGATTGAATTAAGTAGCTATTTAAACAAAAATATTGTGTAGTATATATACAGTACATAAATAATATACAATATAATAACAAATGTGTTAAACAAAAATCTACGATGCCCCGCCTCCCAAAATATGATCGGCTGAATACGCCCCAGGCTCAAGCCAGACAAGTGATTTCACTGCATTGCCTCTGACTGGGAGGAGCTCAGCGGCTGCCTGGAGAAGAGTTCTAGCAAAGTTCTAGCGGCCGACTTCTGTGATCGGTGGTTTTCCGGGGTAGTTCAGTACCAGGTGAATGCGGGAGCAGTATCCTAACAAACGGGCCACGGACCGCACGCAATTTTTCCTTCCTCTTCCTTGTCTTGTCATCATTCTTTGCACACTCTTGAAGGGACCACACTACCACATATGCCAGAAGACCGGTCGGAAACTTGGAGCTTTTCCCGGCTGGGGCGGTGCCCCCGCTGGTGGGAGATAGCTGGTTGGTGCCGGCTTTCACCATTCAGCGGAGGTAGATCACCACTACCTCACGGAGATAAGCATGCACCACACTTATGTGACTAATGACTTTAGCAGTTGACGTATCCGGAATTACCAATCAATTAATAAATTAACCCAACCGCCTCCGGTACTGGCACAATTTCCACCAACATTCTCTTCAAACTGCAGCTATCACTGCTATCGCCAATCGTATTTGAGAAAATTGTCATCTGACCATTCAATCGACCAACAACCTAAATGTAAATGTTAAGAATTTATGTATTAATGTTTAAAAGAAACTCGAATTTATTAAAATCTAATGTTTGGGGACACGTTGCTTTTGCTCATAACGAAACATTCGCTTGTAATGAAACAACCAATCAGCGCACGCGAAATGCAGTCATGAGCAACTCGACTTGTGAGAGAACCACGTAGCTGATTCAACAAACTGCGGCATACGTCAATCCGGGCGTAGTTTAGGTTAGTTTCCTGAAAAATGGTAATCTGAATGACTAAAATCGTTGGTTGTGTGATGCGCTTTCAGACGAATGCTAATGGTAGTCTAACTTGTATATTGTCAACTCCCCTTTCTATTTATCCTGTTGCAAGACGAGAGGCCGGAACAGTAATGTTAGTGCACAATATTCTCCACATATGATGGACGAAACCGTTTTACGAAAAAATGTTCAAATTATGATTTTTTTATAATTTATTTTTGTTATTTATTATTTTATTATTATTGTAATTATTGTTAATCGACTGCCACCGGGTCATACTCAATTACAGTTCAAATAAATGCATGTATGTAATGATTTCGATTCTGGTGACAAAGTTGACGCAGTGATTAGTTTCAAATTCAGTTCTAAGAAACATTTGTATTTTTTGAGCCTTTTGTAAAGATAAGAAGTAACCGCGGTAAGAAGAGCTGAAGAGCACGAACCTCGATATTACCAACGTTGTCTAACATGTGTGTTTATGATAACATAAGTCTTCACAAGAAAACTCCTGTAATGCAAAAATTTAATGTGATATAACTTTATTGAAGATTAGGACCTCTCTCAGGCTCTGCTTCACTGATTACCCAGTTCTTCAATTGCATTAATTGAGGTTCTAGAAGCATGTTCATAGTCAAGGTAATCATTCCCGCAATTGCTATTTGACAAACCTTCCCGCCATAAGAATGCAATAGGTACGCTCCAGACCAAGAAACATTCTAGCGGCCGGATGTTGTGAGCGGTATGTTTCCGTGAATCAATACCAGGCGAATGCCTAAGGATTACCCTAACCCAAGTGGGCCAAGGACTGCACGCGATTCTTCCTTTTTAATCAGCCTGCCCTCTCACACACGCACACACACTCACCCCACCACACACACACCACGGACTTACATGCACTGTACTAGTACCACACATGACGGGAAACCAGTCAGAAGATAAGAGCCTATACCGGCTAGGGCGGTATCCCGATGGAAGATCCCAGAAGGGAAATAGAGGTGGAAATACCCGAAGCCTACGTATACGATGGCGCCGGATCTCACGTTCGAACAGGGAAGAACACCACCACCACCTCCCCCTCATGCACTTCACCTACGGGACTAACGACTGAGTAGTAGACGCACCTGGCAACCCGAAAACTCGCTCCTTCTTCACGCATCGCTCTCGGCGCTGCCGTGACCCGTTCGCAGTACTCCTCCAGCACGTATTTCCCAGCACGAAAGAAAGCTGCCTTCGTAATTGTATTTCGTTTAAATAAGCAAGAGTGATGCCCTCGGCGCCGCAGTCACGAGCGCGGAGTGGTGACAGGGCCACATACGGGCGCGGCCAGCGCGGGCGCTGGCGTAGCGTATTTATGACGCGGATTTCCCGGACGCGCCGCCGCCGCCGCCGCCGCGCACGCCGGGCTCACACGCGCGGCGGAGCGCGGAACTTTCCACGCGACGCCGCCTGATTTATGAGCGGTCCCAGCGCCCATGCGCCCACACACCCGCGCCGCCCCCATGCCACCTCCGATCCGCCCCAGCACCGCCCGAACGCTACCCCAACGGCCCCGCGCCGCCCCCATGCCACCTCCGATCCGCCCCAGCACCGCCCGAACGCCACCCCAACGGCCCCACGCCACTCCCACGCCGCCCCACGCTACTCCCACGCCGCCCCGCGCCGCCCCCGCGCCGCCCCCGCGCCGCCCCCGCGCCGCCCCCGCGCCGCCCCCGCGCCGCCCCCGCGACGCCCCCGCGCCGCCCCCGCACCTCCCGCACCCTATCTCAATGCCCCCCTTCACCACTCCCACGCCGCCCCCGCGCAAATTGTCTCTTTTTCGTCGCATGCCGCTCTGTTTGCAACATCCCGAGCTCTAAGATTTTGGTACAGACATCTCTACCTTGGACTCTTCCTTCATAAGTCTATCCACTTCCATTTTATCGACTCCCTATGCTCGCGCTTCGTGTCTTCTCCCTTCCACCCCACCATCCACTTCATCCAACTCGTCCCCATGTCCATCTCCCTTTCCGTACATCTCGTCGTTGTCTTCGCGATCCTTTCGTACGTCCCTTTGCCTCTGCCGATGTCACCTACCTCTCCAACACCCTCGTCCCTATTTCTTGTCCCCACATGCCGGGTCGCTTTTCCTGCCAACGCACTCTCCCTCACTAAAGCTTTCCCAGGTGCTGGATCATCCATTCCATTCCACTTACCATACATAATATATACCCCTTCAACTATCCACCACTCCTCGGCTCGGAACATATCGATATTCCTTTCGCCTCATGACTTCGTCCTCTCTTCCATCTGCTCTAATTTCGTGGCCCTCTTCGATGACCCCTCCCTTGGCCATCCCTCTTGGCCCTCCCCCTTGGCCCTTCCCTTGACTCTTCCACTTGGCCCTTCCCCGTTGCCCTTCCCCGTTGTCCTCTCCCTTGGCCGTTTCCCTTGGCCCTTCCGCCACTCAACCTATGAGCCAAGTCTGCGCCCTCCCAACGAGCCAAGTCTCGACGCGCCTCCAGCGTCTCCCCGCCCAGGCACTCCCCGCCCCTCCCTCTTGAACCACTCCCACGACTCTTTGTGCTCCGCGGACAATCAGCCCCGCAATGTTCTCTCGTTGACACGTCCGAAATAAAGAACTGAAATATTTTATTCCTGTTAAAATCATTTCCGTTTATTGGCAGATCCCTTAAGTAAATTGTATTTTACTTTCTCATAAACATTAAAACGCGATTTTGGGTATCTTTTCATTCGAATGTACTTGGTACCTACCGATTGTTATTTTCAACAATCCTCTCAAATGTTATAGTAGTCAACCATCAACAAACAACTATGTTCCAGGCGTCGTTCTGTGGAACACTGCCTGTACCACGAGGAGAAATGCTTATCACCCCCGCAGTTTGCTTGCGCCTTTGTACCCAGTGTTTTTCTTCGTAATAGGTTTGTGGCAAACACGTGATCAAATGGACGCAAATAAGAGCAGCCAGTGCTGAGGCTTTCCGGGAACTCGCCCCAGGCTCCAACGACTGCTTGCGTTGCATGCACTGTCCATAAACGAAGATTACCCGACTTTTGATCAACTTTCGCAGAAAGTGAAAGTTTCAAGGAAAACAGATAAAAAAGTTTTTGTTTGTAATAATCAGATTATTTTATCGATAGTCAAGGAAAATACTTTTTGGAAAATGTACATAAAAAGTCATTTAACTGTATTTTTTCAAGTCAGTGAGGAATAATTCAATCACAAATTTCAAAAGAAATATTCATCTATTGTGAACTAGTACATCAATAACTTCATTTCACCGTTACCTTTCATTTCTCGCATGTTACTACATAATACAAAGAAAATTATACGATTCTACAGAGAAAAACGGCGATTTCGCGACAGAAAAACCCGGAACTATCAAACCGAAAATTTCAATATCAAACAAATTTTGCGGGACTATCAAACTGAAAAAAAGTGTACCACGACATCTCACAATAATTGTATGATTAATTAATACCGGGAAGATTTGCTTAGAGCCGACTCCGCACCGTCTCTGTTCGTGGATCCTCTGACCCGGTCCCAGAGTTCCAGTTCCGACGGTGAGTGATATTCGATACTGATTACATATCTAGGTCGAATACAGCCGTCGGAAGAGAGTTCTCGCGGCAAGCCACTCTGATCGGTGATCCGTGCTTTCTGTCAGATCAACACCAGGCGAATTTCAGAGGGAGCAGTACCCTCAAAACGGGTCACTGCGCGCGATCGTCCCTCCCTCTTCCTTTTCCTATCCTCACCCTTCCGTGCACACACAATTACATGCACTGCATACCAGTCGGAAGCTACATGTATGTCCTGGGTGGTATGTCACCCTTCCGTGCACACACAATTGCATGCACTACATACCAATCGGAAGCTACATGTATGTCCTGGGTGGGGCAGAGCCCCGCAGGGAGAAGGTTTCTGGAGGAAGAAATCCTCCGCAAGTAAAATACGTCGATGGCAAGTCGACAGTTCTTCAGACAGACTTAGTGAAATGAAACTCAGAGAGTGAGAACACACCGAGTTTATTACAGAAGTGAATACAGGTTATACAAATTTCTATTACAAAGTCGAAAATGGTTGTGAACCCTTTACAATATCTCCTTAGGAACTATATAGACTACATCCCCACTCCTGTTTGTAAGTACATGGTGGAGGGGGAGATACTTGTTATGGTCAGAGACGCGAGTGCGCTCTGTGTGGCCCTTATCACGGGCGGAGGGGGAACTCCAAAGCGAGGATCTTGGTATCGCGAGGACTGTGCCCCGAAGTGACCTTTCATGATTACATGGAGGTTAAGGGGCAGGCGTTAGTTATTGGAGCCTTCGACGTCTTATCTGAGCGCAGGGCGCAACTGAGATGAAATTTGTTAGTATTTATTAGGTGCTTAAGATAGAAGTGCGTTAAAATTATCGGGGACACGAAAAGACGCCTTCTTTCTGGTTCCAAGATATTGGTTATCGGGCCTCGTGCTTTAATTAAATTCATAAGCCCTGCTTTGCTCCGGAGTACATTGCGTAATGCTATGTACAGCCTGTACGCTCTGTACGTGGGGATATAAGTCCTCCCCCACCAGATCCGCTTCTCCGTCCTCGGGGATTTGTTTTTTTCTCCCGACGTACCACCAATTTAAGAAGTACCTTGTACAACATTTTTCTACACACATAACATACAAAACATAAAATAAACAATACGAAACCAATATCAACTACATTAAATTGTTTCCACATAATAGGAGTGGGTGTGATGGGAATTAAGTCTAATTTTAGTTTATTTACATCAAGGTGGGATGGATGAAATTGAATTTTCAGTTTTACATCATGTTCATTATACACATATACAAGTGGAAACGTCATTACATGAGTGGTTGACTTTGGTTCTAATGTGGTACTCATTGCTGATATAGGACAATTTACATTACTATAGATTAGATATGAACCTTGTAGTTCTACCGAAGTTTGGTTATTATTGCAAGTTTGTATTACAATTTCTTTAAGAGATGAGAAAAATAGGATGTCATTTTTGTTAAGAAGTTGAAACAGCTTTACATCATTAGTTACCTGTGCGAAATCACATCCTGTTGTTTTCGTAGAATTACAACTGGTAACTCTCACATTGTAATTAGCACAAACATATGTTAATGTACCTTTTATGCAATCTTCCGTGGACCATTTAGAGGTAGGGCCCTGGAGATAATTCCTCTCGGAAGGAATTAACACGACGTTATTAATAGTAGGCACAGGTGTGACTGCGTACAAGTGATAGTTATTACCATCAGTAGTTGGTACTGATAATATTACGACCAATCCCTGGTCTATTATGACAACCTGGCTCTTTGTGAATTTGAGGTTCTCAAAAACATGGTAAGGGTCACCATGAACAATAGATTTGACAGGATAAACCGCATACAGATGGTTCATTACATTGGTAACATCTTCATTG
This sequence comes from Acheta domesticus, assembly GCA_031308135.1. Classification (NCBI taxonomy): domain Eukaryota; kingdom Metazoa; phylum Arthropoda; class Insecta; order Orthoptera; family Gryllidae; genus Acheta; species Acheta domesticus. The sequence continues at coordinate 183,234,830 of JAHLJT010004567.1, forward strand.
GAGAACAACTGAACGTTCGTGATATCATGGAAAGACAAACTTATGGTATTTTCTAGAGTTCGTAAAATCTTCAAGAATCTTCTTAAACACATCGTAGTGTACTGATACTGCTCTAAAAGGTCTACTTTGAAATCCTGCTTTGACAATATTTGCTGAATTAACCCCATGTTTAAATTTATGTGATTCATTTCATTTACGAATTTGTGACTGATAGAATTACTGAACGAGACTAGTTTATTAACATGTCGTATTTCCTGATCTCTGTCGCTTTGCAAGGAGGTAATTTGTGCCTCAAGCGTATCGTAATCCTCCTGATCTAAATTTCCTGAAATAAATTTTATAATTTTTCCTAGTCCATTGACAAGACCTCTTTTATTTCTATTGCGTGTGGGGAGTAATTTTGAAAGTTCCTTTTCAGCCTCTTTTAATAGCATCGATATCTCGTAAGACAAGAAGGGAAAGGTATTATTACTTTTAGTATTCAAGGAGTCGGTGGCGTTTCTTATTTGGGAGAACGTTTCCGTTAAAGTAATTAAGTTGAAATGGAACAAAAACTTGTGGTAGTTATCTACGATGACTTTCCGTTTTTCATTTTGCAGTGGATTTTGTTGGTTTCGGTTTTCACCACTAGGCCGTCGCGATACAAGTCTTTGGATTTTTTGTTACGCGTCAGTGGGTCCTTTACATAAACAGTGTCATTTACTCGGTATTCATGATGGAAAGAAGTCTCCTCTGGCTGGGGATTGCAAGCAGCCATTTCTCGGACTTGCGTTTCTTTGTTAATGATATATTCCTCTAGATCAGCTGTAGGTACGAAAATGTGGTCTAACGCATTGTAATGGGATCCTATCGTGACAGTAAAAGGGGTTTTCTTGGTGGTGGAGTGAATAGAAGAATTGTACAGCGTGATTGCGTCAATTACAATATGCGCTAAGGGACTGCTTCTGTCTTTGCCTCTAAGAATTCTCATTTTTTCTAGCATAGTCGAATTAAATCGTTCTACGGGCGAATTTGACGAAGAGTTCAGAGGTGTCGTGGCATGGTAAGAGATGTTATGGGATTTGCAAAAATCATTAATCAATTTGTTTTGAAATTCGGTACCTTGGTCGTGTGTTATTTTGGTAGGAAATCCATGGTGAGAAAAGAATTGTTTTAGTTTCCAGAGTACTGAGTACCCTGTACCATCCGGTAATGGGTACGCCTGACCATACTTCGAAAATACGTCTATTATTGTGAGTATTCTTTCTCCTTCGAAGTGGAAGGTATCTACGTGAATGGACGAAAACGGTGTGGGAGACGTAATAGGTCCTTCGTTCGGCACTTTATTCGGGTGGCGCTCGTACTTGTTCCTCTGGCAGAGTTCGCAATTATTGATATGGTCTCTGACTTGCGTCCTGAGGTGAGGCCAGTAATATTTCTGAGTAAGGTGCTCGATCGTTTCCGTAATGCCGTTGTGGTTAACACTGTGGTATTGCGCGACTAGTTGTTGTTGTAAGTTTTTGTCTTCGACATTTTCTACCAATTTATTGGTGCGTAAAATTACCAATTCGGATGTAAAAAGTTTTTGGCACGTTCTAATGAAGGGAATTTCGATCGTAATGTCATCGAAATATACTGCGTATTTCTCGCTTGGAATTATAATTTGAGGGAGGAGATTTTGTAGATCCTGAAGCAAATTGTGGTTTGTGACTCTAACTTTCACAATTTTGTTTCTTTTGAAGAGTGATTTTGTGGAGTAACCTGAAGTTTTACTAAATGAGATAAATAATTGGTTCTTATTTTGATTGAGGGATCTTTCTGACATTCTTAGGGTGAAGATAGGATCTTCTTGATTAGAATGTATCGTCTGGCAGTCAATTTCCTGTTGATAGTCTTTGTCCGGGACGGTAGCAATGTCTGATTTAGCGTCTTCATCATTGGCATTAATTTCTATGCGAGACAGCGCGTCGGCGACATAGTTAGTTTCGCCTTTCATGTTCTTAATCTCAAAATTAGATTCCTCCAGCGGTTGGTCATTGAAGCTATCTAATTGTTCGATGTACGTCGACGGGTCAAATGCAACATCTGAAAAGCATTCCGTCGGGTATTCGGGGACGTACTTTTCGAAGTCGGAGAAACAATAGCTGTCGTGCACAAAAGCGGAGACATATATTTCTCCTTGCTTACTATTGACTGGGATCGTATGATCGTGAGAATTCTGTTCGATTCTATACTGTTTTTGTTTAAGCGGGGAATGAAAATAGAGTGGGATCTTCTTATCCCCTAGGGTGATGGTATTAGTACCGTAATCGATTATTGCTTTCAGACGTGAAAAATCTGAAGAACCGATGAGGGCATCAAAATACTTGTGCCACTGAATTACTCTAAAATTAATAGGCGAGTCCAGACCGTACTCAGAAAATATCTGATAGCGTACGTTGTCCGTTCCTCTAGTTTTCGCATGGATGGACTGGATGCAAAAATCTTCCTTAAAAAGGTATTCAGAAAACATTTCGTAAGCGGGGTTCGGATTTATCATAGAGTTGCTGGCGCCGGTGTCAATTAAGATCTTTAGACCAAACAACGTGATGAAAGGGAGTTCTGGGGCATTGTGTATATTATTCAAGTCTTTGGTATTGATGACGCAACCTCGCGAAAATCCTGATTCACGAATTCGCTAGTTTCGAAGTTCTCATTTGTCTGCTCTGGATAATAGTAGTCATACTTCTGAGAGGTTTCGTCATAGATGTCCTCATAATTCTGTCCGCTATAGTCAGTATAGTCAATCTGATTGTCATTGTAGTGGTAATTCGCGTTTTGTCTGATAGTGGAAACACCTGACATGGGAGTCTGTCTATTACCTTGCGGTTGATTCGGCGGGTCATGTATTCTTCCAATCTGCAAGGGATGTGGATATGGTCTTTCCTGACCTACAGGTGGTCGAAATTGGGGAGGCCTAATAAGAGGAGAACGATGCAAATTTTGCTGCGTGTGATTTTGCGTCTGACTTACATGCGGTGGCAAGACTCTACTTGGTTCAGGACGATGTGGCATTGGCTGAAAACGCGACATATTTGGAGTTAAATTAGAATGCGTCAAAGGTGTGGGGAAGCTACTTCTGAAATTAAACGTGGGCGTTTGATTTGTTTTAACCTGTTGGTTGGGAGTTGGAAGATTTTGTTTTTGGTTGTTGCGCAATGAATCCATGTAGTTTTCGTATGCTCGTTCGTTGTCATAATCGCGGCATGCACGAAGAGCTTGAGAGAGGTCTGTAATCTGTGCGTACCTAAGGTATTCGCGATATGGGTTAAGGATACCTGCTCGGAAAGCGCCTAAAGCTTTCCCGTCTGCTTCCTGTAACTTCATTTCTAGAATGGGATTTTGATGATTCAATTTTAATGTACTTTTGTACTTAATGAGTAGTTGATTTAATCGGTCATGATATTCCAGGAAACTTTCATTGCGTTTTTGACAACAATTGGATATTTCGCGGAACAAGATGTGTTCGTCGCGAGCGTCTCCGTATTTTCTTATTAACTTTTCCTTTAGTCTTTCGAAATTCGAATTTGTTTCGACATCGAGCACTGATTGTGCTTCGCCTTTGATTTTGGCTTTTACTACATTGAAAAGGAACATATTAGTTAGTTCTGCATTCGGGGTTTCCGGAGATCTATGAAAATTTCGCAAGAAAGACTCGCATTGGACTAAGAAATAATCTAAATTACAGTCGGAAGTACCGTTAAATTCTGGCAACAGATTAATGTGTGCCATTTCCCACTTTGTGAGGGGTTCGAAGCCTTGCGCCATTATGTAAATAAAATTTACCTTAAGTTATGGAATAAATTCCTTAAAATATACAATTAAGATAATCTTTAAAATTAAAATTAATTTTCTAATTGGTTACTTTCAAAATGAAATGAATTATAAATTTAATTTTGGTTCACAGGTTATAAAAATGCAGGATACGAAAGTAGCTTTTCAAACTATTGCGTTTAACTACTGCACTTCTATAAGTTACGTTGCACTTCTGAATTTTGCTTAATGAAAATGCACGATAACCAAAAATAGCTCTTTGACTACTGTAGCTAAGCACTGCACTCATTAACACAGCGGTGTGAAGTCTCACTTACAGCATTGAAGAGATGAGGATCCAGACCAACATCCTGCGTCTGAAGTGGGACGTTCTCTCAGGTTCCGTTGATCACCACGCCGGTCCGAAGTGGATGGCAGCAGGGCGCAGCAGGTCGCAGACTCGAAGGCCTCTTAATGGGTGAAGAGGTTACTGCTGGCGATCGGCTGGCCTTAAGAAGTCCTCTGCAATGGCGATGAAGACCGCGTGCTCGTCGTGGACGTTCCGTCGAGACAGGGCAGCAGGGCGCGGCAAGTCGCAGTCTTGAAAGCCTCTTAATTGTTGAAGAGGTTACTACTGACGATTAGCTCGCTTAATGTCTTCCGTAATTGCAATTATTGGACACCTGCCATCCCGGCTGAGCCCCCAGTAAAATACGTCGATGGCAAGTCGACAGTTCTCCAGACAGACTTAGTGAAATGAAACTCAGAGAGTGAGAACACACCGAGTTTATTACAGAAGTGAATACAGGTTATACAAATTTCTATTACAAAGTCGAAAATGGTTGTGAACCCTTTACAATATCTCCTTAGGAACTATATAGACTACATCCCCACTCCTGTTTGTAAGTACATGGTGGAGGGGGAGATACTTGTTATGGTCAGAGACGCGAGTGCGCTCTGTGTGGCCCTTATCACGGGCGGAGGGGGAACTCCAAAGCGAGGATCTTGGTATCGCGAGGACTGTGCCCCGAAGTGACCTTTCATGATTACATGGAGGTTAAGGGCAGGCGTTAGTTATTGGAGCCTTCGACGTCTTATCTGAGCGCAGGGCGCAACTGAGATGAAATTTGTTAGTATTTATTAGGTGCTTAAGATAGAAGTGCGTTAAAATTATCGGGGACACGAAAAGACGCCTTCTTTCTGGTTCCAAGATATTGGTTATCGGGCCTCGTGCTTTAATTAAATTCATAAGCCCTGCTTTGCTCCGGAGTACATTGCGTAATGCTATGTACAGCCTGTACGCTCTGTACGTGGGGATATAAGTCGCACACAGAGTGACGTGTAGGCGCTGGATCTCATCATCCAATTGAATTGCCTTATTTCACGTGGCGGGACTCAGGCCATGTGGCCTGCTCTTCCGTCTGACCACGCAAATTTCGTTTAGCTCCTTTCACCAGCTAGCGGAGAAAGATATTCCTTGGGCGACGAAACAGGCGATTTTGAATTTAGCTCAGAGGCGTCATTTAGGCTTGAGGATCTTTTACATGCAGTAAATCTACTAACATGGGACAGCCGGCTTTACTTCCCCTCCGAAGGAAGGCGTACCAAGGTTTTTGTCGCCCTTAAAAATCGATCGGGTTTGAACCCGCGAACTTGGGCATAACAGTCCGATGCGCTAACCGTTACACTATCGCAAACCGCAAAATCCAATGATGGAGTGACACCACCACCTCCCTAGATAAAGCATTCACAACACTAACGGGACTAATGACCGTTAGTGTTGCAGTTGGCGCAGTTGGCGTGTTCTGAAACATCAATCAATTGGAAATTCAGTGTTCAACGAAAATGAGACCTGTGCCATTTTTAAACATATTTTACTCTATCCCAGAAAAAAACTTGAATATATTTGAAGCAATTTCTAAACTTTTCTTCATAAATTGTCTTTACGTCAAGAAATAACGCAAAAGCTGCCCGTAATTTAATAAAATTGTGCGTGACCTTATTTAAGGTTCTAGTTTTTAGAATAGATATAATGAAGTAAAGAGTATCTACCATACATATTTGATTTTTGCAAAGTTAATTTTTTACAATTGTCGAAAACAGGATTTACAAAAAGGGCCTGCCCTACTTCATGATATCTATTCTAAAGAATTTCCACTTATATGAGTCTACTTTGCACTCTTCTAAATCAAAATGAAAGAAGACATTTGGAGCCCTTTACGACTTAAAAACAACTTGATCTTCCTACATTTATTAATTTTCAACAATTCCCCATTATTTACTTCCTTGTAGTAGTCGAACAGCACACTTGACCGACGTTACTCCAAGACGTGAATTCGTTCCATCTTCTTTTTCTCATTAGTCCACACGAAAATGTCCGTGTTTAGACACGCTCTTCCCATCGATACTTCCAAAATTCCCGGAGAGTTTTCTAAACAGTTATTAGTGTTCTACGACACTTCCATTCGGGTTTTTTCAACACCACCACGAGATCAACATTTTACGTCCACGGCGCGTCATCTGTCTCAGCTTCATGCGCGAACTGTACCCAAATACGATCCTTTTTGCTTCCGCCATCTCTTTCATTCGATTAATTGCACACTGTCCAATTTTCTAAATGGTCAACCTAATTTACAATTTTATTTTATCCTTCCCACGGAATTTGCTCTCGTGTTCTTTAATTAATCACATTATGATAAAAATATAGCATGATGATGAGTGAAAGGACGAACACATATACACCCATGCTAATAAAACATGCCACCATCGGGATTAGAAACCAAGAGCCAATTAAATACGCTGCAGCAACAACAGTTGCTGCACCCATTCCCCTCATTGACTGTACATTTCACCGTGAATGAGATAGCAGTGAGACCACGGAAACGTTTGAAGCCAAATACCCAGGTCGCAGCGACACACAGACAGTCAAGATTCCAGGTTTACAACTGTTCGCAGCCGTTGCGTGTCTTGCGCCGCGCCTGCTTATCTCGGCAGCCCGCACCTGAGCTCCCCTGGGGCGGTGGATGAGCCTTAGGACTCGTGCGCGGCCGCCGCCTCCTCCGGCGCGCGGGGCTCCGTTGCATTGGACGCTGATTGGTGTGAGTTCGCTACGCGCGTCCTCTACCGGAATGGGAATCAATACGACGCCCCCGCCGGCTCTGGCTCGCCTTCCCCAATCCAATACCAGTATAGTAAGCGTTCCGTTGGGATGGGGTCGAGTGCTGATACAGATACGCGCTATCCTCTGCACATAAATCCCGTTCATCCAGGTAAAGTGTAGTTACGGCTCGATTGGCGTCTAGTTAAGAGTTAGTTGAATGGATGCTCGCACTACTGCCGATTGCCAATCGAAAAATATAATTACATTTTGCTAGGAAAACCCGGCAGACGTTGTTCTGCCTTTGATCTCCCTTTTTCCCATCCCATCTCTGTTTCTCACTGTCTCATTTACTTGTAGATTCTGCACGCCTCTGAGCAGGTGAGGTAAAATCGGGAAGTGCCGGACCAGCAAAAATGTAATAGAATGTTCAGGAAAAGTTCATTCTGTATATTACGGTGTGAAAAACGTTTCTTTGAGGCCTCAGGCCTCAAAATTTTAGTTTTTAAGGCCTTAGAACGCCTCGTTTAGGAGTTATTTAACGATAGAGATTCAAAATGCTGTCGACTGTGTTGCAGGTTGCATTTGACATCAATATGTAGGGGATATGTGGTGAATATGTAGCGCTATGTAGTGGAGTTACAACAGAATTAACAACGCATAAACCTTGTCGGTGAAAAAACAATTAGAAGTGCCAACTTTCATGGAGATCGGTCCAACGGTGTCGGAGTTTTTCTCTTATATACATACCAACATCCTGTTTTATATATATATATATATATATATATATATATATATATATATATATAGAGAGAGAGAGAGAGAGAGAGAGAGAGAGAGAGAGAGAGAGAAGAGAGATTCTAATGCATACATATTTTCAGAACTAAGCGTACCATTCGTACTTACTAGCTAAATGTTTAAAAGGTCACTACATATTTACTTCCATGATATTTCAATTCACTCATTTGCTTATCATTCAGATTCGCCTGACTGTGAGTGCAGTAGAAGAGTTTAAATCAAAGTCAAATGTATACGCAATCATTTTTCTTAAACTCACATTTACATCTACCATTCAGCTCTACCAAAAACTACGTCGCAGGCTTGCCTGTATCTAAATAATTCCTCTTTCCTCTCACCTTCGAACTTGAACTCAACGATGACAATCGCAAATCATGTGCATCAGTCTTGACTCTCTCCAATTTTCCCTTTCTCTTTCATACGTTACGCCCTCCCACGTAATATTAAAACATGTGAAACGTACATAGCATGTTACTCCAGGCTACAGTCGCGTACCGCTTACGTCTCGATGGGACGCACATTTGACCATACACTAGACACCAACATCGGGCTCTCCTGATTTGGGGTCAGCAGAATGCAAGGCCCTCCATCACAACACACACATGAGAGAAAGGGGCAAACAACCAGGCCCAAAGCGGGGCTCGTTTGGAACAACACGCTGATTCGGTATACACTCTTAAGCACCTTGGTCATCCAAGTCGGTCCATAACATGACATGATAGCTCTAAAAAATAAGATTACTATGGTCACAGAGATTTTGTTAGAGAAGATATGGCGAACAACTTGGGCGGTTTAGGTACAATTTGATGGCTGTCGAAAAATTAATTAGAAAACTCGTTTTGTAGCATGCTATAATGTTAAGTAGGTTGGGTATATATCTACGAAGGTTTTAGTATGTTTATTATCAGTAGATCAAATTGCTAGAAGTTAAAATCTGAATAATTTGGAAGCGGATATTGCAGACTCGACCACAACACATTAGTTTGACTATCGGCAATGTACCATTCTTTAAGTTGAAATTGGTGGTTAATAATTGGGAGACTCATCTGGAATTGGAGAAATGAAATGCAGCGACGTTTGTAGGTGAGTAGAACTCATCAGCCGTTGATAAGAAAGTAAACATCAATGAAAATCCAGACGATTTGTTGGGCGTTAGTAACCCCCAAGACTGCCATGGGAGATAGCGTTGATTAGGGTTATAAAACGTAATACTCTTGGCCTTTTCTTTGATAATATACATCCTCAATAAAACTCACTTCTCTTCTTTGAAATGAAGGCGAACTTGTCCCGAATTTCAGAACTTCTCGATATCTAGAGCACTGCTATCAATAGTTTGTACGCAGGTGATTTCTAACACGTGATTTTAAGTCGGAATGTCATGCTCAGGACTAAACTTGGAACGAGAGACTGATTCTCATGCATTCTCTGTCTTTTAAACAGTAGTCTGAAGAAACAGGCTATTAAATTTATTTTTCAAAGGAGTAGATGAACATATCGATAATAAAAACTATGAATTTAATTTATAATATTCCTACCCCAAGAAATTCTGTGATAGATTTTCATTAGGTACACCACAAATCTTTTGACCAACGCACTAAAATAATTTCCCTTCGGTAGTTCCCTGACTCTCTATTTTGCATGACACTGCAGTGCCTCCATCACAATGCAGGTTAAATAATATCCAAATGTTTCATTGCGGGCTAATTGTCCCTCAAATAAATATCGTCAGCCTTTGGAAAGGGCTGAATACAGTTAACAGTAATGTCTTGTGATGCGCGTGCTGATTTGTTCCTCCCTTCAGTTTTTTCAGAAACTACTGTAACGACCATCTTTTGATCCTTCATTCTGTATAACTACACAGCGTTAACCAATCCACCGGCCAGTCATTGAGCCCCGCAGCCATTGAAGGCCACCGCAGCAGCCCCCCCCCACTCCGCCCACCCACCCCCACCCCCGCTCCCATTCACCCATAACTCACCCGCGCCGCCGCCCGTCCACTCGATCAATTTGTCCCGTCGGGCACCGAGGCCGCCGTCGCGTCGGCGCGTATTACCTCACGCCCCATTCACCGCGACTCGCCGCGATTTTTAATACATACAGAGTGTCCGGGGAGGAAACGTCAAAACTTCGAAAATAAGCTCTTAAGATAATTCTAAGAATATTTTGTCTTATAAACTACGTGGATATTCCTAATGGTTGAGCCGCAATAAGCACTCAAAAATTGGTTTGAAAAAATGATTTCTAGGCAAACATTTGCATTATGGAAGCATAGAAACACTCCAGAAACATGTAAATTGTTTATTATTTACAAAAGAACTTAGTATATTTTCTCAGACAGAAAAGTTAAGCGAGAAATAAAAAAGCAGTCGAATTGTGTAAATTGGGTGCTTTTTTATTTCTCGCTTAAATTTCCTTTCTGAACAAATCTATTCATTTCTTTTAACAATTTACATGTTTCTGGAGTGTTTCTATAATGCAAATTTTTGCTTATAAATCAATGTTTCAAACCAACGTTTGAGTGCTTATTGCGGCTCAACCATTCGGAATATCCACGTAGTTTATTAGATAAAATATGTTTAGAATTATCTTAAGAGCTTAAGTTTCGACGTTTCCTCCCCGGACACTGTGTATATATCGCCGGTATCGCCTTCGAAATGTGGCATCCGCCGCCCCCTTCCCACGCCCTTCCCCTCCGAGTTTCTCTCCTTCCCTTCCTCGCCCTCTCCGTCCCCTCCTCCGCCTCACACCTTAATCATCTACGCCCTCGCTTGACCCCCGCCCCGTCCTTCCAGCCCACCCCGCACCACCCTATCCCCCTCTACAGCCTCTGACCCCACTCCTCGCCCACGCCTTCGCTTGCTTCGCTTCCTCGCCCCCGTTCCTCCTTCCGCTATTTTCCCTTCCCGCCCCTTCTCTCCAACATTCTATCACAACCTTCCACGCCCTCTGCACCACATACGTCTCCGCCCACCTCGGCAGCCTCTGACCACCAAACCTTCCCGTACCGTCGTCTGTCCTCCGCCCCGTTCCTCCATCCCACCTTTTCCCCTTTCTCGCTCCTCCCCTCCACCATTCACTTTAAACCTTCCACGTCCTCCGCATCCCACATCTCCATAGCCGCTCTACCCCTCTCCTCACCCTCACCCTCGCCCTCCACCTCGCTCTCCCCCTCCCCCCTCGCCCGCGCCCTCGCCCTCGCCCTCGCCCGCGCCCGCGCCCGCGCCCTCGACCTCGCCCTCGCCCTTGCCCTCGCCCTCACCCTTGTCCTCGCCCTCGCCCTCCCCCTCGCCCTCCCCCCTCCCCCTCCCCCTCCCCCTCCCCCTCACCCTCCCCTCCCCCTCTCCCTCGCCCACCACCTCGCCCTCCCCCTCGCCATCCCCCTCGCCCCCGCCCTCGCCCTCTCCCTCGCCCTCACCCTCGCCCTCGCCTGCGCCCTGCCCTCGCCCTCGTCCTTGCCCTCGCCCTCGCCTGCGCCCTCCCCTCGCCCTCGCCCTTGCCCTTGTCCTCGCCCTTGCCCTCGCCCTCGCCCTTGTCCTCGCCCTCGCCCTTGCCCTCGCCCTCACCCTTGTCCTCGCTCTCCCCCTCCCCCTCGCCCTCGCCATCGCCTGCGCCCTCCCCTCGCCCTTCCTCTGCCCTCGCCCTTGCCCTCGCCCTCACCCTTGTCCTCGCCCTCCCCCTCGCCCTCGTCTGCGCCCTCCCCTCGCCCTCGCCCTTGCCCTTGCCCTCGCCTTTGTCCTCGCCCTCACCCTTGTCCTCGCCCTCGCCCTCGCCCTTGCCCTCGCCCTCACCCTTGTCCTCGCCCTCCCCCTCGCCCTCTCCCTCGCCCTCGCCTGTGCCCTCCCCTCGCCCTCGCCTTCGCCCGTGCCCTCGCCCTCGCCCGCGCCCTTGCCCTCGCCCTCGCCCTTGCCCTCGCCCTCGCCTTTGCCCTCGCCCTTGCCCTCGCCCTTGTCCTCGCCCTCGTCTTCGCCCTTGCCCTCGCCCTCGCCCTCGCCCTCACCGTAGTCCTCGCGCTCGCCCACGCTCCCTCTTGCCTCACCGCCACATTCCTCCTTTTTTTCGCCCATCGTCACTGTCCATCGTCACTGTCGTTCTCTCCCATCCTTCCACGTTATTCTCACCTCACACATCCCCCAACTCATCACCACAATCTTCCGCTTCTGACCCCATGCCCTCGCCTGCCTTCCCGCCCCTTTCTTTTCCATCCCGCCCTTTCCCCTCCCCTTCCCGTCCCGATCAACCCCTATTCATCCCCTTTCTCGGCTTTCTCTTCACTCATCCCCTACGCTTCTCATCCCAGCCTCATGGCCGCCCCTGCCCCGCGGTGCTCACCTGCCCCCTGCCCCCTCTACTGGTGCGGCGGCGTAAATGAGAATGAGTGAGCGCGGTTTGAGAGGGTGGCGACTCCCCATCGCATGCATATCCATGAGGCGACTGGGCGGAATGGAAGGTGCGCGATCGCCCCACACCACGCACATTGAGGCAAGATCCCAAAGAGCTGGCCAAAATATGAAAACGTCATCTAAACGTAATGAAACTTTGTACACAATGTTTTTGGGCACGTTGATTACGTTCCCATTGTCGAAATAGCAAAAAAAACTAAATGGCGAATCCAAGCGGATCCAATTTGGATCCAATATGGCGGATTAAAAATTCAAAATATCTCCAAATGTTTGAATTTTTATAACAATTTGTAAAGAGATATTGTATTGGTTGTTTCCAACTCCAATGTTAACATTGCAATAAACCAAATGGTGGATCCAGCATGGCGGATTAAAAATGATTCTAAAAATGTACCAAATGTAGAATCATTAGACTGCACAAAATGTAGAATTGCAGCTAATAGTAGCTTTTTTGCGGGGACATTTCAATTGCTAATACTATAGAATGAAGTTTTCACAAACATCTTGTGGAACTCTGTGAAGCTTATAAATGTTTTACACTAAAAAATACATAAACGAATTAGTTGTATCATTTTCTTTAACCTTTAATTATTAATCAAGTAATTTTAACACATTTTATAAGCATTGGTGTACATAAAAACATTGTACTTAGCATCATGATTTCGTCCATTTTGAATGACGAAACTTGCTCAAAACCGAAACCTTTTACAAGTGTTGAAAGTAACGGCTGATTGACGATTTTTGTGTCGTGTAACAGCTGATTGCTCAATGGCCACGTTTCGAATGATGCTGAGCGTCACTGTGACGCCTTAGACCTTTTTTAACCCCTTGAATTAGACACACTGTAAACCAGTTTACCCAACTCCTTGCTTAAAATTCCTTATATAACATATTTTATTCGATTTTCGCCAGCTTTTCTGCATCTTGCCCCAAAGTGCGACTCACGTCCGCCACTTCGGCAGCCATTTCGCCAGTGAGGAGTGGACGCGACATGCCCCTGGGTTTATTCCATGAAGATCCATCCGCCGGTAAGGGGTCAAAATAACGGAATTAGACACTCTGGAAACCAGTTTACCCAACTGCTTGCTTAAAATTCCTTAAATAACATATTTTATTCGATTTTGGCCAGCTTTTCGGCATCTTGCCCCAAGGTGCGACTCACGTCCGCCACTTCAGGAGCCACTTCGCCAGCGAGGAGTAGACGCGACACGCCCCTGGGTATATTCCATGAAGATCCAACCCCCGGTAAGCGGTCAAAATAACGAATTATTACCGTTAAGAATTCGTTTTGACATTCTTCTGAGGTAAATGCTCATAGTAGCTTTCATTGAGACAGCCCGTTGTATTCAGTATTTGATGGATAGATTAAAAGTGATTCCTGACGCGTCAACTGCTAGGGTCATGAGTCCCGTAAGTATAGTGCATGTTTTGCTTGGGGAGAGCAGGAGGTGTTGATGGTGTTGGTGGTCTTCCGCCCGTCCCTGCTGAATGGTGCGATCCGGCGCCGGCCTATCGTCGGATAATGTGTGTTCAGTATACGTTGTACTGTGTTGAGCCCTACTAACTAGTAAATTATTTTGATTTTTGTTTGACACTGTTAACTGCTCATAGTCCTTTAGAAACTCCGCGGCGTACTCTGTATTTGTTGTACTGTGTACTGAGCCCTGTTAATTATCAAATCAATTGATATTGGGCTCCTGTGTATTTCTCAATGTTTATGATGCCCCATTCTCGTTTTCTAAATAACTTGTAGAGTCTGCAGCACTTGCATGTTGGAAATAGATCGCTCGAGCCAGCTGTAATTAAATCCGTTGATTGGTTTACAAGTAATGAGGAAGGGAAGCAAACGCACGGTAAAAAAATATGTAACCTCACTTTAATCGTGCTGTCAGGTAATGGCTGAAAATGAAATATGCAAAACCTAATGAGAGTAGCAAGTCATCCCCTGACAAACCCGTGTCCTATGCAATTGCAGCATCTCAACGGCTTCCCTGTTACTGCATAAGCGCCCCAAACGCATGAAGCAAGCTAAAGGACGGAGACCCGTTCCTTATTTGAAGGTCGCAAAAAAATAACTACCCCAAAAGGACATATTTTAAAAACTGTGAATTACAGACAATCTATTCATATCTAAAACATAAAAAATATTTGTTTGTTGGTTCGTACTTAATGCGCTGCCGTACCGTTCATCCAATAGCGATAAAACTTAATCAACTATCTCTTGCACTTGCGCGAATAACAGAGGCAGCGTACAATGGGAATGGGCATATGTCTGTGGGGCATAGACGCGTTTTGATGATGATTTTATGTATTTAAGCTGATTAAAGCGTTTTGAACAGAAACACTTTGCCAGAAGACATTAAACGATTAAATACGATAGAAAATTTAAGTCCTAAGTAAAATCTTTTCTGCTGCATAACTGTTTCTATACAGTTCGACACTATACCGAGCATCAAAAAGGAAAGTAGCATTAATTTTAACAAGGATAGTTTAGTGTCATTATTTATCATTTGGACTGTATAATTCTAAACAACCTGTAACAAGTGTTGTACCAGGTTTCTGGGTTGATGGCCCCCATCTCGATCAGGTTTTTCGTCCAGTTTCCCTGATCCTTGAGCAAACGCTGAGATGGTCCCTTGTTTTGCTTCTGGACAGAAATGTAACTTCATTATTTATGCACGTCTTCTGAATTTCAGTGGGAAATATAGTTATTCAAATTATCGTTTTCCATATTATCGCGGCAAAAAGTATTATTCTTTTATGAAGAACATGAGGGTTCAGGGCAGGGATTTATAGCTAATTTACCTTTGAAAATATATTTTATTATATAGGAGCGAATATTTTGTCAACAAAACTCGAAAAAAAACTCTCTTTTCTGTATTCAAAATTCGACTAGAATATGGTTTAGGATAGAGATCACAGAATTATGAAAACGTGCACAAAATTCACTTCTCCCCATAGCTCGTCACACACAGTTTTTAACTGTTTTTGACGTAAATACATAAATAAATAAATAAATAAATAAAACCCGCCGCACCTTCAAGAATTAAACGCGTCTTCATTGCATATTCTGCCCGTGCGATTGTAAAATATCGGCCGGGAATAGTTCGTACGCAAGGTACTAGTAAATATTAAAGAAATATTCTGTAATTGAAATGTGCGTAATATTATTTTAGTGGAACTTTCTACATTTTCGTGTATAATAGTTTTATAAAACTTGTTGAAGAAGGCCGCTCATCACACTCCAAAAGACAAAAGGATTTTCACACTAGCTACGCCGCGTTCAAACGCTATCTGGAGAATAATTCGATCAGCAGATTTCTCTAATCGGAAGTGTTCCGTGGTTTCTGTGATCAATACCTCCACAAATTCCGGAGCAGGTCCTTACGAAACGAGCCACGGACCGCGCACTTTCTTTCCTTGTCCTTCCTAATGAAGAGGGGGTCCCATTTACACCAACACAAAGTTACATGCACTGCTCTGCCGCACATCTCGGGAGACCAGTCTGGAGCTTACAGCTTGTGCCGGCTGAAGCGGTACCCCGCTGACGGATATTCCTGGAGGGGGAAACTGGGCTATACTTCGGCTTTTCTTTCTTGGCGCACGGGGGGGGGGGTGTCAATAAAATGGAATATCTCACGGTATTTCACGTCGTTCTCCGTTGTGCCGCCAGGAGTCGCATGATCGCCAGCACTGCTCGATAGTGTCGCGATGATTCGACTCCTAGCAGCACACCGGAGAACGACGCGAACAACCGTGAGATATTCCATTTTATTGACACCCCCCCCGTGTGACAAGAAAGAAAAACCGAAGTATAGTTGATGTATTGAGCGGCATCGGATCTCACGAGGAGTTCCTCTCTCCCCCTCCTCGGCCTACCCCAATTTTACACGTAGGGGGCTGATGCCCAAAGCAGTGGAAGCGCTCGGAAACGCTGGGAGAGGTGGCTCTGGGCGACAACTGATGCCACTGCAGTGCCTCTGAGCGGGAAGTCCTAGGTTCGAGTCCCGACGGTGGCAGGATTCTCGACACTAGCTGATAGGACGAGTTCAGTCGCTGTCTGGAGAATAATTCTAGAGGCCGGCTGCTCTGATCGGTAGTTTTCCGTGGTTTCTCCGATCAATGCCACGCGATGGCCGGAGTAGTACCTTACAAACGGGCCACGAACCACGCGCGATCTTTCTGTCCTTTTCGTTGTCTTATCCTCACCCCTTATTTACACACGTCCACTTATATGTACCACATTGTCACACACGCCAGGAGACCGATCGAGAATGTAGAGCTTGAGGCGATGCCCTGCAGGTGGGAGATATCTGGTTGGGAAATCCTCACTAGCCGACAGATAGTTCGGCGTCGGACCTCGCCAACCAGCGGAGGAATATCACTGCTACCTCCTGAGCAAAAGACATTCACTACACTTACAGGAATAATGACCTTAGCCGTTGACGCGCCCTGAATTACTTATCAATCCATCCAAAAATGACACGCTCTGATACACAAAATTATAAATCGGAATCCAAAGGCCGCCTGCAGCAGGCGGCCGCAGGTTCCTTTCCCTAGGTTCTGTATCTCTCGCCTCCAGCGCACTGCTGCCCTGAGTATAATCCAGGAAAGAATGGGAGTCTGTATGATCTAAAATTAAAAGAAGAAGAAAGAAGATTTTAAAGAACTTTTTAGCACAACCAACGAAATTATTTATATTATATCAACTAGAATATGCCCAAAAAAGCAGTAGTATTAGTTTTAAAAATAGTCAATTAATACAAAGTTTAAGGAACCCGTCACCGCTGCAAAAGCCTTTCCGACTACAGCGAAAACTGTATCCCATTTACTTGAATAAATTCCCGCCTCTCCACGTTAACTGCAGAGGAGAAAATTTAAAAAGCTGTCACGAGTGCAGAGGCTCCCGCACCACCACTACGCAACGTTGCCATCACTAGAGACATGGCTCTGCTGCGATTGGACGCTAAAGCGGAGCGTTCACCACACCTATCCTCCGCGCTTGTTAGCGATCGCGTCGCTTATCAGATATCGCCCGGGTGATCTGGCCTTTAGTGTCGGCAGTAAACGAGATTTGATGGGAAGCGAGCGAGTTCGATTTATGAAACCCGTTTACAATTTATAACCGAGAGTACAGCCAATGTATTAGCGAGTGCGCCATTGAAGCTGCGGGTTCGAGGGAATCTGGGTTACGGTCTCAATAGCGGCGGTTTTCCAGCACTAGACCTTCTCCTGGGCCTGCTTCTGGACGAGACTTCCAGAAGCCGGTTGTTTTGACTTCTAGAAGCCGGCTTTTGAATGGTTCCATTTCGACCTCGAGTCCACGTGCAGGCGTACGTATACGACCGAAAATCCATTTCCCCGCAAATTGACAGCCGACCACCATTTGATGCGAAAATATCTTGAAGTTGGACCATGATCTTCCTTAGTCTCACAAATGATTGAAATACTTTGCGCCGTCACCGTCACGAAGTGACTTGCCTTGAAACACCGTCACTTTTATTTTAAATTTAAAAACTGGATCCTAGTGTTCAGATCAATCTTTAATCCGAAACTGAATTAAAACTATTTATTGTTGTAATGAACTATTATTAATGCTACTCGAGATGTATTTTCATTCGTAAGTGAGCCTTGAAGAAGTCTCTAGAAATATATCCTAAATAAACATACGAAAAATAAAAATGGATTCGTATGTTGATTTAACAAACCTTCTGATTCGTCATACTTGGAAGTTGGTCCTCTTTTCTAGCGCAATTGCTCTAAACTCGGAAACGTCTATGTCTCGACCGATAGCATTAATCTGAATAGTGCGGAGGGGCGTGCTGAGGCATTGTCCACGAGCTGTTAGCTCCGCCGCTGCGTTGCGCACTAATTTGCGCATCACGCGCGTCGCCTGGGTGACGAGCGCCCTCGCAGACAGCTGAGTGTCGCGCACGCCCTGCCTGCGTTAATTCGCCGACGGACAGACACACAGACAGAGACGGCGTCCTGCTCCTTGTTACCAGCGTCCCCCCAGCGCCTCGCTCGCTCCGTCCAGGAGATGAGCAATCGGTGGCTTCCTGCTCTAAGGAAGGAGTACGATTGTTACTTCCTCATATAGACAGACATCTGCACGGCATTCACGTACACGTACATGTATACACGAAGTATTTTTGACTTCGATGAAGTAACGGTTACCAATCGGGCTGTCGCGGGTTCAAAACCGACCGAATCCGTGGATTTTTAAAGGTGAAAAAATCTTTATTACGCCTTCCTTCGGAGGGGAAGTGAAGTCAGCTGTCCCATGTTGTAGATTTACAGAATGTAAAAGATATTCAAGCCTAAAAAAGCCTCTGAGCTAAATTCAAATCGCCTGATTCGTCGCCAGAGTGATATCTTCTCCACTAGATGGTGAAAGGGCCGTAGCGAAATTTGCGTAGGCAGACGGAAGAGCGGGCCTCATACCTCGAGTCTCACCAAAATGGTATGAATTTGATGTAAGAAGTTTAGAGAAAATTATGTAATGCTGCGGAAAATCGCTTTTGATATTGTAACGGAAATACACATTTTGGAAATCCCTGATACAAATTTGTTTGAAAGTATAGTTTTAAATGCACTGAATAACATGACAAAAGCTCCATTTTGGTGTATTCTTTTTATTTTCAAAAAATTACGCAAATATATTTTTCAAATATCCTTCAAGTCGTTAATGTTTATATTGCAAACTTTCTTTATACATATTCTGGATTGGTGATTACAAGTGCATCAAATGATTTCTTATAAAGTCTCTAGAAAACTCCAAAGTTTTCTGTGAAAATGAACTCAAAATTTCGCTATTTCTGAAAAACTCAAATTACATTTTCTCGAAAACCGTTCCAAATTTTTTAATAATTTTTAATGGAAAATTTACATACAGCACCAGATTTTACTCTTCTATAATATTCTAAAAGTCATACTTCAATTTTACTTTTGGGAGATCGATAAATTGAGAAAAGGTGGGAAAATTTATATTTTAGGTCGCTGGACGCTGGACTTTACCGTAGTTACTTTCTCACTGCAGATTTCTCTTTTAAAGACATCGAGTTTCAAGATAGGTATAAAAAAGGGTTAAATGTAATTAGACATCTGAGAAGACGGTTTGGCAAACCCAAAACGCTGGCTCAGGCTAAAGAGATAAGGAAACTAACCAGTACGCAGTACGAGAAATTATGTGCCATATTGGTGCGCCACTAGTTGAACGTGGCAGAATGATTTTACGTAGCCGCTCTCAGGGATAATTGTATTGTCATCGACGACTTCAAAGTTCTTCCCGACATCAGTTTTTGTGCCAATCAACGTAATTGGATGATCTGACTGATCAATGCTCAAGTTGGAAGTGTTTTAGGCTTTATTACTTACCTACTTAAAAATGAAAATGACAAATGTTAACAAAGTAAAATATTAATTGTTTCAAACTCTTCGATACATATGTAGTTTCTTTTTAAGAACCCAAGCAAGGATCGAAATATCAGAAAATTTAATAAAATAAATCGTACATATTACGGCTGTCGGTTTTAAAACAGTGTCAAAAATAGAGTTAACCGGGATATAACAGCCATTAACATATTACTGTAAAATATTCAAGGTTGAAGGTCAATTCATTTTACCGCCGATTTATTCTTTAGGTTTTTATTTCTTGAGACGGCATTATTTCCGTTTTTCTTGAGAGTGTGTGCCGTCCTTTATAAACTCAAATTGCTGGTAATTTATTTCTCTTATTGCACTCTACATTCTGAACATTTTGATGATAAAGTGTGAGGTGACATTCAATTGATTACAACTGACACTACATTTCAGCCAAAATTTGTTTAGTCTACGTTGCAATACTATATGTTTTCAAATGTTCAATGACTGTAGTCAATATTTTGTTTTATAAAAGAACAATGATCTGGTGGGGAAAATACTTTCCTGAAAATCCAGGCTGTATATAATAGTTTAACATTTGAATTTAAAATAATATTTATTCAAAAATAATTAACATTTAAATGAGAAAAGATATTTACTTTCAATGCCGCACCATGGCAGATTTCTGTTACCGTACAGCGAGGGTATCCATTTTCTACTCCCCTTAGAGAGACGTATGAATTTCATTTATACTCTTGTAACACGAACATATTCACTTAGGAATTTTAATATAAACCCTTCCCTTATTTTCCAGTTTTTACAGGGAGTTTAATAAACATAAATAATATATTTTATTTCATTTTCTTCGTTATTCTTTATTGGTACCTTTCGAAGTAATTCTTATCTAATTAAAAGATTGTTGGAAGTTTTTGTTGGAAGACGTTGGCTAGAAGAAACTAACGTGTTTTAATTTAGACCATTCAGACTTGAGTGACTAAATCGACAATTCATTCAAAAATGTAGAAATTTTAAAGTAAAAAAATATTTTAAGGAATTAAAGTGTTTTTAAATTCTTGGACCAGATGTAATTATTCATTTGATAAAATAAAACATTAATGTCTGTTTGCAATTGTAATTAAATTCAACCCACAGTTTTGAATATCGATGTCTTTATACAAGAAATCTGCAATGAGAAGGCAACAGCAGTGAACCCCGGCGTCTAGCGATCTAATAACCCACTTTGTTACCTAATTTAAATCATTCTATTTGGAATTTTTGGTTGCGTTTGCAGCAGCTTTTTTCGGTTTTTCAGGTATGGTCCTGGCTCTCATTACTGGTCATTCCATATTAAATCAACACAGTTTTTTACCTCACCTATTTAGATTCAGACGAAATTTGACACGTAGGTAGTATGAATGAAGAATAAGGAAACTACAAATTTTGAGTAAAATATCTCCACCCATTTCTGAAATACAGCCATGTAAAATTTTACAAAATTGGGTTCCCAAATATTTTTAAATTGATGTAGAACTTCTCCAAATTAAGATAGGGAACTGAAACAGGTATCATTATACAGCTTTCTTTATGGCCTTTTATGTGATATAGAACTCAATGGGGTTGCGATCAAGAATTTTTTCAAATTTGAATTAAAAATTTTGATTTTGAGTTTTTTCAAAATGCTCATCTTCAAAAAAATTGAAAAAATTCTATAATAATAATAACAAAAACAATAAGAATAAAACACAACACACTCACCAACAAAAAACACTAAATTAATAATTTGTATATATTAGGTCTTTTAATGTGAAATAAAATGCATTTTAAATCAGTAAAATCTAGAGTAAGTAAATATTGTGCATTTTAAGTAAAGATTACCATGTGAACCCATTGCAGTCCCATTTTTAAACTTGCACCATCTATTTGTAAACATATACGAATTATTTTAGATTTTTTTCAATTTTTTTGTAGATGAGCATTTTGAAAAAAAACTAAAAATCAAACTTTTTAATTCAAATTTGAAAAACTTTTTGATCGCAACCCCATTGAGTTGTATATCATACAAAAAACCATAAAGAAAGCTGTAAATGACACCTGTTTCAGCTCCCTATCTTAATTTTTAGAGGTTCTATATCAATTTAAACATTTTCGGGAACCTAATTTTGTAAAATTTTACATGGGTATATTTCACAAACGGGTGGAAATATCTTACTCAAAATTTGTGGTTTTCTTGTTCTTCATTCATACTACCTGTGTGTCAAATTTCATCTGAATGGTGAGGTAAAAAACTGTGTTGATTTAATATGGAATGACCCTACTCCATCATTAATCTAACTTTATCATTATTATCTACTCATTAAATGCATCATCTCTGTTGATCCATAACAGTTGAAATGTATAGAAGATTATTCGTATTGATGATGAAGTTTTGTTGAAAAAAAGGTGCCAAGAGTAGTTGGCGCATTCATGTTCTCGGGACAGGCAAGTGTCATCTGCGAAAACAATGTCGCTGACATGTCACTTAGTGTGAATGGAGAATATATGACACAAGAAGTAGATGTAGTTTTCCAGAGTAATATATGTTGAAATGTCAGGCGTAGTTTGAGCGAAGAGTTCATAGGGATGCATTTTATTTAATATTAATGAAAATTTCCTTCAAAAAATGTCATTTCATCTTCTACTCTGAGTTGTATGTTATTTTCAGGTCACCGTGCAAGTCGTTTCAGCAATTTTACTTTTTCGGCACACTGCGTACGCAGTAAAGAAAAAGCATTGTTACGCTGCGACAAAAATGAGCGATATTTTGACAGAAAAACTTGTATTTGTAAAATCTCGAAATCGATTTTCCGCAGCAATACATAAATTTCCCTGTACTACGTATATTACTCCGTATATACGTACGTATACGGGAAAGTAAAAACATTTTTTGGGTGTCAGGAGCCCTCAAAACGTGTATTTCGGTTGACAGCTCGAAATCGATTTTCCGCAGCATTACATAATTTTCCCTATACTACGTATATAACTCCGTGTATACGTATGTATACGGGAAAGTAAAAATATCTGCAATCCCCAACGCCATGGTTCCTAGCTACTCAGCTGTCAGGAATGCGAGCCTTCCGCGTCCCTCGACGCAGGGCAGCCAACGTGACGCTACAACAGTGTTGTCAAGGTCAATGCCACGAGCGGGATTCCGTGGCACGAGTGCCAGGAAATCACCTCTCCACGCAGTTGATAACCCAACCGCAAGAGACAACGCCATCCCTATTGTAAAACGGCGGGATTACAAATAGGTTCCACTCCCGACGCTAGTGACGCAGAGAAACTCGTGGCATGTGCCGCGAGGCGTGTCGTTGCCACCAGTAGAAGGCCTTGACACCACTGCGCTACAATATCTAATAGTTCGGTATCTACTGTGGACGTGAGATTCTCATTCAGTCGGCTTCACAGACAGATGGCAGCGTCTGCAAATGTAAAGTGAACAAGTAATACCTGGGAGTTCGTTTCTGTGGTCAGATGTTTCTCGGAATGGATCGTGTTGCATCATCCTTGCAAGCGATTTTAGTAGATTTTGGCCTCGTTCTCAGTTTTCAAATAAGCGGAAACATAGTTTTTATTTCGCTTGTTTTGTTTATTGATGTGAGAAGTGTTCAGTTGCTGCTGATTTCTGTTGTGACTATTGAGATCTCTTTGTTTCTAACGCAAATATTTGTATTATACTTGTTACTTTTTTACCATGCATCAGTTCTGATTCATCTAATGAGATACATTTGTACTGTTGCATGACGCAATAGTAATGTTTGGCGAAAGCGTGAAGTGCTCCTGGGGAAGAACACAATAACAACGTTCAGGTTGTCAAATGTGTAGGCAGTTCTCATGCAAAATACCATATGCAAACAACCAACATTCAAATACGATTATACATATATTTCATGCTCAAGTACTAAATGATATTCCGATGTGAAAAGAGTTCATGTAATTGTAATTGGGGAATACAATTGTACACACTTGTATTACTCATACACGTAAAATTATTCATAACTTTGTGTTATATTTATAACACATGATTATTGTACATGATTATACCACATGATTAAAGTATAACCTACTGTTGTATCCTATTGTAATTACATAATGTGAATTTTGCTCCCCATACACGTTAAAAATCTAGAACTCTTGGGGTTACACAGACTGCGAAGCGCACCCTATCGTGTGATTAATCAGGCGCGCCCGCGCGAGGGACAACATAATTTCAAGTGCAGTAATAGAAGGTCGATGATACCTTTTTTCTCTCCTTGAAAGCGACAGAAGCGTAGCAAAATTTATGTGGCTAGACGGAAGATCATGCCTGAAGGCTAGAGCCTTGCCACTTAAAATAAAGCATCATTGATTGATTTATCGAAAACGGACCGTGTGAATTTCTTTGATTTGTAAAATGAAGTGGTATAACTGTTTTGAGTTGGAAAATACGTAAAATATGTCACCATATCTGCCAACCTACACAATGATGATGAATTTCATTGAATCCAGAATTCTCAAATGCAGTATTATTTGTTTATTTATTTGAGAAAATAAGGTTCGACCCATAAGACCAATTAACACATCATTGATTTTTGAATAATCTGTGTTTATATACATGTCATTTAAAATCCCTAACCACACCTTCAAAGTTTTATTGCACTGGGATTACACAAGAAAGTAAATGTAAGGAATAAAAAGTTAGCGGTTCTTCCGCTTAATCCCTTCCATGTTAATACCATTTCGCAAAAGAATGCAAGCACCGTTTCGTACAGAGCCCGTTAATACCGGTCAACCCGTTTCATAGAGATAGAACCACTTCATACTGGTCTTACCCACATATATATATATATATATATATACACACACACACACACACACACTCGTTTCTCATGGGCTCACGAGTCTGCGGGTATTCAGATCAGGGTTGCCAGTTTGCGCGAGATTTCGTTTTTTGGGCTGGAAAACGGCTGTCTCTCGCGGAACAAAAATTGTCTGCGCAGAATAGCGCCCAGTGGGCGGAAATGCATCAAAGCATGTGCGGGTTTGAGCGGGTGTTCAAATTACGACGAAATTTTTTAAAAAGCAACCCCAATGAGGTAGAAAGTGAGTTTGATTTTGTAGGTTTTTACTTTATATACATCATTTGTCATTAATCATTTGTTAACTCGTTCAAATTTACTTTGGAAGAGAGTGATGTTAGTTTTTATATCTCTAGTATAGGGTGTGTCCTAAAAGTCATAGCGTCTTGGCGTGCACAACACGAGTATACTATATAACATTGGCAGTATTTGCAGTTAATTTTAGGACATGCCATTTAAAATTAGTAATCTTTTGGAAGTACTAAATAGTTAATATAAAAGTCATGTATTAAAATGTACCGTTCTTCTTTTCATAGGAATCAAATAATATTTTATTAAATGTTTCGGCAAGTACTCAAATATTGTTGCACTGGTTTCAAACCAATAAGACGCATGTTTGAGCGTTTTACCAAACAGATATATTTGCAAATACCAGAATTGGGACCAAAAACATAGGACTTTGAAGAGGCTAGCGACGAAAATCTTGTGGAAGTTGCCAATTTACTTGAGGAGGTGGACCCTAGCAATGAATCTTGCGTTTAAATTTAGCTACAATCGTCCAAAAAATTTCAATGTGAGATGACAATGTGAAAAATAAAATTTCAAAATAATTATTTTATTCCTTGAAGCATTCCTCCCATCTGTTGTCGTCTTAAGAACAGTCATAACTAATTTTAAATATTTAAAATATAACTTATTAAAATAAAAAGTATAATTTTTACATAAATTATTAATTACAATGGCCCCAAACAAAAAATAAAACTAATCAAGCATTTCATTGAGTCACTAGCTCAGAAAAACAATGTTAAATATTATATTAATCCAAATAAAAATTCTCCCCTTGAAAAGTTGAATTTTTATTTTTGGGCGGATTTACAACAATCTAACGATGGATGTTTGTTCGAAGCATCTGGCAACCTTGATTGAGACGTCTGGAAGTTCACTGTAGGTCAGTGATGTCAAGGTCGATGCCATCAGCAAGTCCGTCGCAAGGGTGGCACGACGAAATAGCCCCTCCACTCAGTGCGTTACCTCGCAACACGAGAGCAGTAGGTAGTTAAAGTCGCCCCGAACGCTTTCACGCTTTACACATGAAATACGATTTGCCGGGATTTAGATAAATCAATTTAAGAACGTTTATTCCCATTTTTATTTATACTTTTACTTTTATTTTTCTGTGCATATTCCTTGTTTTATTTGCGATTCTACCAAATTGGAAAACAGTGGGGTTACTACAGACAGTTTCCTTTCCCGACGGTAGTTGCGCTGAGAAGTTCGTGGCATGCCACAGTGACACGAAGCATGTCACTGCCACAGTTATAGTGCAATATTTCTAACTCTGCCCTCAAGTCCCTATGGCCACGATGGAATATCACACGGCATTTCGCTTCTTTCTCCGTCGTACCGCTAGAAGTCGCATGATCGCAAGCATTGCTTGATGCGGTCGCGATCATGCGATATCTAGCTGCACGACCGAGAAAGACGAAATAAAGTAAAATATTCCATCGCGAAGGCGGCCCTTGAGGGGCAAAGTAAGAAAAATCGCAGTGTAGAAGCCCTTGATCACTGCTGTAAGTGCGTGAAAAGTGAAAAATCATTTCGCCGAGTGCCCGCCAGCCGCCCGGCCGGAGCGCTGGCGGGGGTGCGGGGGCGGGGTCAAGGTCGCCGGGCGGCCGCCTCCCCCGCCCGCCGCGCGGGGATTACTCGGCCCGAGGGGCGTAATCCGCCTTCGCCCAGGGGCGCGAATGAGGCGGCACGCCGCGGCACGGCGGGGGAGAGGGGGAGACGCGCGGACGACAAAACGGAGCGAGGTAGCGTTTTGAAGGGAGAGGCGGGAAGGAGGAAGATGAGACCAGGCGGAGAGGGGAAGCGCGGGACGGCGGGGAGAAAGGCGCGAGGCGGGGAGGGAGGGACTTGCGGACGACAAAACAGAGCGAGGTAGCGTTTTGAAGGAAGAGGTGGCGAGGGAGAAGATGAGACGGGGCGGACAGGGGAAGCCAAGCAGTCCGGGACAAAGGGAGGCAGGTGAGGCAGGAACAGGCGAGGTAGGGCGCGAAAAACCGCGCCGGTTGAGGCGCGGATGACACAACGGAGCGAGGCAGTGTGATGAAGGGAGAGATTGTGAGGAGGAAGACGAGACGAGGGGAAGAGACGAGTGGCAGTCTGGGACAAAAAGAGACAGTCGGAATGAGGCGGGGAACGACAAGCAACGCGGGGGGACGCGCGGGCTACACAACGAAGCGAGGTAGCGTGTTGAAGGAAGAGATGGGGAGGGGAGAGGTGAAGCCCCGGGACAAAGGGAGACAGGTGATAAAGGTGAGGCGGAGTGCGAAAGGCAGCGCGGATTGACACGCGGATGACGGCGCGAGGCCCGAGTCAGAACGAGGCAGAATGTTGACGAAGAGGTGGGGAGGGCGAGTCGGAGAGGAGAGGGGCGAAGCGAGGCTATCTCAGGACAAAGGGAGACAGGTGTTGCAGGGGCAGGTGAGGTGGCTCAGGTAAGGCGAGGAGAGACGAAGTGGGGGATCGGAATGAGGTAGTGTGAATCGAAAATAAAGAGCGACGTGAGGCGAAATGGAGCGAAGGAAGACAAGAACAATAGAGTGCAAACGAGGGGCAGGGAAGACTGAGTTGCACGAGATCGAGATCAGGGGGAAGAGGCAGGAACGAAGAGGTGAGGGCGAGGGTCGTGGCACGAGATAGCTACATGAGGGTGAGATGGAGGGGATAGAGAGACAGGTTGAGAGTCGAGAGGCCAGATATTGACCAAAGTCGATGAAGTGGGGACAGTATGCGGAAACGAGAGGCGAGCAATGGGGACGGTGGGATGACGGTGGGATGACGGGGGGCGGGGTCGACGGGTTGCAGACGAGGAGATCGTGACACCGGGGCAGGGACAATAGGGAAGAGAGGAGGAGGCTGGAATGACGGGGCGGGAAAGACAGGACGGACACGACGAGACGTGGACGCCGAGGCGGGGACGCCGGGGAGAGGACGGCCGGGAAGGAACAAAGGGACGGAGTCGGTGGAGCTGGGACGACGGGGCAGGGGCGACAGACAAGGCAGGGGGTGGGGACGACGGGGCAAAGATGACGGGGTGGGGACGACGGGGCGGGAGCAATGGGGTAGGGGCAACGGGGCGGAGACGACGGGGTGGGGACGACGGGGCGGGGACGACGGGAGGGCACGACGGGGCGGGGACGACGGGGCGGGGTCCACGGCGCTGGGATGACGGGGCGTAGGAAACAGCCGAGGCGTTGCGGGGCGGGGCGTCGGGGCGGGGACGACGGGGCGGGGTCGACGGGGAGGGGACGACGGGGCGGGGACGACGGGATGGGCACGACGGGATAAGCACGACGAGACGGGGACGACGGGGCGGGGACGACGGAGCGGGCACGACGGGGCGGAGACGGCGGGGCGGGGTCCACGGCGCTGGGATGACGGGGCGTAGGCGACAGCCGCGGCGGGGCGGGGCGGCAGGGCGGGGCGGGGCGCTGCGCTGGGAAGACGCCGCTCCGGCCGCAATCTCGCGCCGGCGGCGAGGGCCTCGTGGGCTCCCCAGGTGGCTTCATAATGCGGCTTAATAAAGCGGCGCCGAGATGCGCCTGCGGGGGCTGAAGCTCTCAACTGCGCTGCATTAGAAGACATTTCTTTCCTCCTCCCGAGCTCTAGCCATGCAGAATTCCTTTCACGCTCAGCTGAAGCTATTGTTTGCCTGTTCTTTACAGACCTTTGCTCAAGAGTCTTTTCCTATAATCGTTCAAATTAACCGATCAAAAATGTATAGACGTCAATAATAAAATGAACACCACCTATTTGCATCTTACGGAGGAACCTTAGCTTTTAATACGACGTAATTGGACGATACTGTTGCCTGATTTCCGCTATCATGATCTACAAGGAAAACGAGGTTATGAACATGGCAAATCACTGAATAACATTTATTCACTCAATTGACACAATTATTAGGGTATATGCATGTTAATGAATGATCATGCCACGTTGTGAATATATTACGGCTTTATTGAAGTCCTTTTCGATATGATGGTATTTGTTTTCCGTAACGTAATGCAATACATCCCAATACATACTAAATTTAAAGCGAAAATAACGGATTATGATGTTGTCTATCAGATTAAAAATAATATTAACAATATACTTACGATGAAATAAAATACAAAAAAATACATGTTCATCACTATCGGTAACGATGGTGACAAACGCCTTTTCTATTCCTTCAATTGACTTTCACAAAGATTTCTAGATTTCTTCGTTTTTAAACGCCCATGCTTAGGAGTAGGGAAACGCACGAGATCTAAATCTCTACAAAAATGTAAAAGAAGATTTAAAATTATCCCAATAGTAACACAAAAATATCGTTTTAAGAGTCCTGGACTCATAGTGTGCACGATGGCGCACTGTACTGCGAATTAACGTGTACTCAGGTTTGCATAAAACATGGTTATACACATATACAGTAATTTGTGATCCATACTTTTCGCCCTAAATCTGTTAGAAGGTAATTGCCTGTCCAGTAGTAATATACTTACGGGCATTACCGTAGATGGTTTCTTGTAATTGGAGCAAAGTCTTCGTCTTTCCCTAACTTATGTTTTAGCGTAATATAGCGAACTAAGAAAACTACATGCACCTGTGTGTATATTTTTATTTTTTATAAATTCGTTTTCACGTCCAAAAAATTCCCTCGTTAGTCGGTGTTCAATGGCCAATAATTGTTGTAGTGACTCAGACCTGGAGGTCCTGTGGTTCGAGTCCCAACTACGGTGGCACTATCTACATTCTGATTCTACAATAGATAGCTAACTAGAACGAATTCAACTGTCCATAGTAGAATTCTAGCAATTGGCAGCCGTGGTCGGTAGTGTTCCGTCGGTAGACTTTTCCGACAGTTACCAGGCAGTAGTACCAATGGATACTACGTACCAGTAGCTTAACAAAAGGACCGCTTGTGGCATTTTTTCCTCATCCGTGTCCTCTTACTCAAACACACACACACAGACTTCCATGCACCACACTGCCACACATACAGGGAGTGCAGTTGGGAGTTTAGAATTTGGGGCGGTGGCTCGCTGGCGAAGAGCCCTGAAAGAAGAAAGCCCCCAAGATGGTAAGTCGCCGCCGGATCTGACCTTTACGCGGGGAAGGGATTCCTCCCTAGAGGCTATCTCCCTCGATGTAACATGTACCACAAATACGGGTACATTGATCATAACAGCTGACATTCTTAGAAACGCAAAATAATCAATGAAGCAAGCAAATAATGTCAAAGCGAAAGAATGGTAATTTATGCACCAATGGGTTATAAGAGTTCTAATGATCGAGCCCAAGAGCCTTTGGCTTACGTCCTTTTTGTAGCCCGAGATCATTAGAACTTTTAACGCCTGTGGTGCATACAAGATTTTATTTTTTGCTTAATTATAGTTCGGATTTACAACTTATTTACGAGAACTAATTAACTAGTTTCTAAATTGCCTCGGTTTGTATTTTCATAGTTCCGTCCCTTAATTGCCTTTCATAAATCATGAAGTTTTTTCAAGAAGAATTTACAAACAAATATAGCAAGAGTATTTCGTGATGATGTGTGATCCTCAATGTGCACTTATGTGTTAACACACAAACTTTTTTATTTTCTGAAGCAAAAAAGATCGTGATTCCTGCTCTAGGTTAATTAACTAGACCAGGGGTGGCCAAATCGAGCCGCATTGCGTCCTTGCGAACAGAAAAGACAGACGAGTCCTTGTTGCCACCTCAACTCTCGGTGCTTCTTCGTTCCGAGAGCTCTCTTTTTCGCTCTCGTTACATCTCACAAAGGTAGTCGAGGTCACTAAGACTGCCTCAGCTCGAAGGGTCGCGGGTTCGAATCTTGCCCAGGACATGGACGTTTGTGCGGGTTCGTGTTCTTCATATTGTTCCCCCCACAGTTAAAACAATCGCAGTAGTCGCTATATAACCAAGCTATTAAAAAGCGACCTAAAAAGTATAGTCGACTTTTATCTTCACGAAATTAACCTCTTTGGTAGCTGCAACACCAACCACGGGATTCACGACGACCTCAAATAAGTGAATACCTCTCACTTTTGCAGATTGTTTCTCTTAATTCAACCGATTTTTTAAAAACCGGCGAACAACAATTTAGTTGCGAAATTGAATTGTTCTGGCTTTGATAGCTCAGAACATCATTTGATGTCACTTCAGTGTCTCTTACTAGGACGTCCGTCGGTTCGAGTCCCGATGGTGACAGGATTTACACTCTAACTATATAGCTAGGTCGAATTCAGCCACTGTCTGGAAGAGAATTCTATCAGTCGGCTGCTCTGATCGATACTTTTCCGTGGTTTCTCCGATCATCACCAGGCGAATGTGGGAGCATGTACACGCAAGCTTCCGCGGCTCGAGTTCATTACTTCTCGGCTGTCCGGGTGACGCCGCGTCGTTGGCAGAGAGGCCGACGTTTCGCCTAACATGTCGTAGGCCTCTGCCCCGAGGAAGCCTACGACATGTTAGGCGAAACGTCGGCCTCTCTGCCAACGACGCGGCGTCACCCGGACAGCCGAGAAGGAATGTGGGAACAGCACCCAAACAAACGGGCCACGGGCCGCGCGCAATCTCTCCTTCCTCTTCCTTGTTCTATCCTCACCCCTTACTTACGCACTCTTACGTGTCCTACTCTCCCACACACGCCGGGGCACCTGCCGGGAGCTTGGAGCTTGTCCCGGCTGAGACGACCGGGAGAGATGGCCCAGGGCATCAAATGATGTCACTGCAGTGCCTCTGACTGGGAGGTCCTAGGTCCGAGTCGCTGTCTGCAGGAGAATTCTAGCGGTCGGCTGCTGGAATTCTCCTCCTCTGTGGCGAATACCGGAACAGTACCTTTACAAACGGGCAACGGGCCGCCAGATCTCGCCATCCAGCGGGAGAAGACTACCGCCACCTCCCGAGCAAAACCATCCAGAACACTTACGGGAATAATGCCTCTAGTGGTTGACACGCCCGAAATCACTAAAAATCAATCAATCGGCTGCACCAACCTTGCACTACATTTACAGGACTAATGGTCTTAGTAGTTGACGCGCTCGGAATCACTAATCAATTAATCAATAACTGAATTGTCTATATTTATTCTCTGAGGAAAACATACCCTTACTATGAATGTACTGGGAGTTAAATTTATTTTGATGCTTTGCACATGTTAACTACTTTGTGAAAAAATAAGGCGAGAAAGTAAAAAATTGGCAATGGTACATAAAAGGTTCGCACCCCTGGTCTCCATCCTCTCCATCCTGCAATGAGCTATCCATTAAACTTTTGGGAGTCTGACAGCTTTCACCGAGTTCTTTCGCACAATTTTGCACCAAAAGATACGAAGCAGCTTACTCGGTGAATGCTGTAAAAGATGTGCTGGATGCACGCCTCGATCCAACGCCCACCGCAGAAATACGACCCCTGCGGAGGCGATTCGATGTAACGACTTCCACGCCATTTGCTTGATAACGCGAGCCCCTTGGGGTGTTTGGTTTTGTCCCCGCGAGTAAGCTTCCGCCTCGTGGGCTCCAGTGAGAAGAAAAACCACTGGCTCGGGAAAGCGGCGATGCTGTGCGTGTTTGATACTGACGTCATACACTACCGAATGCTTCGACCGCCATTTTGGTTTCTCTTTTCCTCCCGTTCGTGTGCACGTTGAATGCAGCACAACCAGCAATGCCCGGAAGCTTTGGAAAGAACGCGGGAAAGAAGTTGGGTCATTCCATGCAAAAATTAAAGCCAAATATACTGTGTATGTCATTTTCCCTGCTACCAAACATGAATCAGTCGTAATTTTTAAGTTATGTGTGCCGTAGTAATTTAACAATGAGCATTTGGAATACTCGGTTTTCAGGGCGCACGTCAATGTTTATAATCAATTTTGTTCACATAAATATTTTTTAATGTATTGTATTGAAAAGAAGAATGTAATGTGTAGTTAAACATAAAAAAAATTTTACATTTTTAGATACGTCATAGCAAAAATGTTTTTTCTTGTAAAGTGTCTCATGTTCCAAACGTTTGCTGGATATTGCGTTTAAATACAAATACTTTAACTAAGTTTGCATTTAAAACCACTCAATTTCGAACTTGAAACATGCTATGTTTGCTGCGCTAACTATAACCTCACATTTGCGTATGGTTGCTCGTTCTAGACTAAGACTTCCTTGAAGGTTTTTGACTTTACCAAACGACGTAACGAACAAATGACAACAGATAAGAATTCATTAATTTAATTTTACGATTTTGAAAATTTAATATTTATACTATAAAAGCAGTTAATAATAAAAATCGATGACAAATTTGGAGTTCCCTTATTCTTTATTTATATAAATAATCCTTTTGTCACTAAATTGGGTTGAATAGAAAACTCAAATTTCATTCTAAAAAAACCCTTAGTGTTTTAAATATAAATATTTACCCATTTGTTCGTATGCCTACAAATAACATAATTTCCAAGCTTCATTATCGCAGCTTTTCAGGTTTTCAGTGGAGGTCATTCGCTATTTGAAACGTAGCCGTAAAATGTATCTTCTTTCGGACTCTCGCTATCCCATTGTCTCCTTCTTTTCAAATATCTGCCTCATTCAGTATCAGCCATCGCCTACTTGCAGCTCATCTCCATCTCTATGCAAATTGTCCAGCGCCGTCCGGTCCTTCCAACTCCGACCGACCCCTCGCAATACTTCCACGGACTGGGATGGAATCTTTCGAGGAACTCTTTCGCAATGCGCCACCCGCTTTCTTATCTGACTAGGGTTTCCAGATGAGAATGGTTCTAAAGAAAGACAAATAAGTGTAAAATGCAGGACAAACGCAGAACGTATTAAAAACAATGGCTAGTAACAGATACGTACGTTCCGGATTTGCAAACTAAACATTTTGCTCCCTCAGCCTTCTTGAAATTTTTGTGTTCCACCTCCGACTCAGGTGTACGTTGTTTACTCCTATATTTTTTATTATACCATGCAGGGAACAGCAAACACTGCTTCGTTAATGCATTAACTATGCTGCATTTGATACACTTGTTCAATCCATACGTGGTAGTGGTGACTTGTATCTTCCTGTTTATTTCTACCAGTCTAATTGTGAAATCTAAATTCTCGTAGAAAGGTACACTCACGGCTTACTATATAAAAAGTGCGATACAAAGCTCAGACAAATAGAAACGACCGATTTTTAGCATGCTAAAGAAACACGATGCAACGTTGGCACAGAATACACTAACTTAATGTCAAAAATAATGCAGTAAATATAAAAGCAAATATAATTTTATAAAAAAAATTAGTTTACGGTGATTGAAAAGACTATTGCTATTTGTAAGACGAAAATACCGACAATTTGCTGATTTTGGAAAATAAGGACCGACGCCAGGACAATCGCTAAATGTGCTGCTAAGTAGGGACATCTGGCAAACCTACATCTGACCATGTCGTACTCTTTCTCAGACGAATTGTTCTAAAAGGTGATCTAAAAATATATGTCCTGTATAGATGACTTCCGTTTAATGTACTCAATAATTACTTCAAAGTATGCATAATTTAAAAAAAAAAAACGAGAACCTCCCGGTCAGAGGCAGTGCAGTGACGTTAATTGATAACCATAGTCACCCAAACGGTTGAATTGATATAATTTATCCTCAAAACGTGACTCCCCTCTTAGATTTCTTCTTCAATGTGCACGTAGATTTTCCGTGCGGAAAATTAAGCCTGACAAGAGGGATCGGAAAACGTCTGCTCTAAGAATTGAAGAAGAATGAATTCTTTAGATATACAGGAAACCCTCATTAGCACGAACTCGCGTACCACGAATTTCCACGTAACACGAACAAAACTATGGTCCCGGCAATGGATTACGGTAATACGGACATTTATAATACTCGGATAACACGAATTTTTATAAAACGTACTCCGATTATTTCCGTTCCTTGGAATTCGTGTTAATAAGGGTTTGCTGTGTATAGAACGGCAACTAGCGCTGCACAACGCGCTGTGTTGTATTTCTTTGGGACGCTACCCGAGATCTTTCTACAACGCGGAGAAGGGCCATTTGGGGATGGTGAATCTGCCAATAGCTCGGGGGCGCGGAGGCAGGATGGGAAAAACAAGGCTTCAACGAGGTCCGACGAGCTATGGCTTTACGCCCTCCACCCGAAATCTTTCTACATTACGGAGAAGAGACACATGGGAATTGTGAATCAGTGAATGGCCTGCCTCGAATGCGGGCGGAGGTGGCTTTGAGAAAGTAAGGCTTCTACGCGATCTGGAGGTTGATGTTTGGCTGGCTGGCTGGCATCGGGAGAGATGGCTCAGGGCATCAACTGATGTCACTGCATTCTATCTGAACGGGAGAACCGAGGTTCAGGTTCGACGATGGCAGGATTTTCGACACTAGCTTGTCAGCTAGGTCGAATTCAGTCGCTGTCTGGAGGAGAATTCTAGCGGGCGGCGGCTCTGATTGGTAATTTTCCGTGGTTTCTCCGTTCAACACCAGACGAATACTGTGGTCAGGCGGAAGAGCAGGAGAAATAGCCTGAGGCTCGCCACCAATACAGACATGTATTTATTCATTTAATGCTGAGCAGAACCCTAGCAAACGGGCCACTGACTGCGCGCGATCTTTCCTATCTCTTCCTTGTCCTATCCTCTCCGCTTACACACCATTGTACTAACATGCACTACACTACTACACATGCCAGGAGACAGGTCGGGAGCTTTGAGCTTGTTCCGCCTGGGGCGGTGTCTCGCTGGTGGGAGATACCGGATGGGGAAAACCCTGCTAGCCGACGGAAGGTCGGAGCTGGATCTCGCCATCCAGGGAGAAGACCCCCGTCAGTTTCCGAGAATAAAAATGCACTACACTTGCGGGACTAATGACCCTAGTTGTTGACTCGCCAGAAATCACTAACAATTAATCACCATCTGCCTGGAATCGATAAAGGAATCAGCCGGTTAGCCACCTGCCTCAAATTTGTCTTCAGGCTGAGGCATTGTCCAACACAATTATTCATTTTGAACCTCAGAGGGGTCACGAATTCAGCAATTTCAACCGCCATCTAATGTACACTTTCCGAAATTTCTGCATTATTTCAATGTGAATGACATTAAATTATCATGAACGCACATTAAATTTAATGTACACATGTTCATTAAAATGCAAGAGTCAAACCTATGTGGTTATACCGGGAATAAATGAATGTTTGATCTTGATGGACTGGTGATGATGAATTTATGATATGAATGATACGAGGAAGGGGAAACGGGAGAACTTTTATATTCAATCTACATTGATTTAAATTGAAAGCATTAAATTTAATGTGCTAATATATTAAACTCTTATTAAAATATAAGTTGCATTAAGTTTCATGAACATTAATCTACATTAAATTCAATGACTTTTCTGACAGTGTAGTTTGTCGACCGAAAATAGAAATGTAAAGAGCGAGATCGAAACAGGTCTTAGGCAAAGTATTGTTGAAGTACACATTTTAGAATAAAACGTAAAAGCAAGTTCGTGGTTGTACAAACTCAAATCGTAGACCTCCACAAGCGTCTCTTAGTGAATTCAGGTTTTATTCTACGATGAACTTGTTAAACTTTACGAGATGCAAATCCTTCTGCAATAACCCGCGATATTACTTGAACATGTGGTTTAAGCTCTTGAACGAACACTTACTGTTCCTCTGCCATCCGCACTTCTTCCATTCCCCCTCCCCCTGTCGGATTCGTGTTGCGGTTCCACGAAGCACCCGCTTCGCCCCCTCCCCCCCTCCGTCTAAACAGCCGCGCATCGCTTTCCTCCGCGGGCCATAGAAGGAGGCTTTTACGCCGAGGCGCAGGCGGTGGCGGCGCGAAAAAAGAGAGCTCTACGCGGCGCCGCGCCGCGCGCACCGGAGATACATCGCCGGATTTATGTCTTCTTTTGTGCTAATTCGGGGGCTTACGTTATGGCGGCGCCGGGCCGCGCTATCTGTCGGGGCCCGCGCCAACACGCTCCGCCCCTTCCCGCCCACTCCCTCCACGATTCACTCCGATCCGCCCTTCCACGTCTCCCATTCCCTCTCCCTCTCCCCTCCCCGCTCCGCTACACCCTGCTCCTCTCCTCCCCGCGACACTCCACACGCCCCTCTCCACCCTGCTTCTCTTCTCTTCGTCCCTCTCTTTCCCGCACCTCTCCTCCCCCCCTCTCCATCCGCTCTTCTCCTCCCCGCCCCTCTCCTCCACGGTCCTCTACTTTCCACTCCTTCCCATCTCGGTCCTCACCTTCCCGCTCCTCTCTCCTTCCCGTTCCTCATCTCCCCGCTCACGTTCTCCCCGCTCCTCTCCTCCCCACTCCTCTCCTCCCGCTTCTCTCCTCCTCGCTCCTCTCTTCCCCGCTCCTTTCCTCCCCGCCCCTCTTCTCCCCGCTCCTCTCCTCCCCGCCCCTCTCCTCCCCTCTCATGTTCTCCCTGCTCCTCTCCTCCCCGGTCCTCTACTTCCCACTCCTTCCCTTCTCGGTCCTCACCTTCCAGCTCCTCTCCTCTCCTTCCCGCTCATCTCCCCGCTCATGTTCTCCCCGCCCCTCTCCTCCCCGCTCCTCTCCTCCCCGCCCCTCTCCTCCCCGCCCCTCTCCTTCCCGCTCTTCTCTTCCCCGCTCCTCTCCTCCCTGCTCCTCTCCTCCCTGCTCCTCTCCTCCCCGCCCCTCTCCTCCACGATCCTCTACTCCCCACTCCTTCCCATCTCGGTCCTCACCTTCCCGCTCACGTTCTCCCCGCTCCTCTCCTCCCCGCTCCTCTCCTCCCCGCTCCTCTCCTCCCCGCTCCTCTCCTCCCCGCTCCTCTCCTCCTCGCTCCTCTCTTCCCAGCTCCTCTCCTCCCCACTCCGCTCCTCTCCTTCCCGCTCATCTCCCCGCTCATGGTCTCCCTGCTCCTCTCCTCCCCGCTCCTCTCCTCCTCGCTCCTCTGTTCCCCAGCTCCTCTCCTCTCCGCTCCTCTCCTCTCCGCTCCTCTCCTCTCCGCTCCTCTCCTCCCCGCCCCTCTCCTCCACGATCCTCTACTTCCCACTCTTTCCCATCTTGGTCCTCACCTTCCCGCTCCTCTCTCCTTCCCGCTCCTCATCTCCCCGCTTATGTTCTCCCTGCTCCTCTCCTCCCCGCTCGTCTCCTCCCCCTCCTTCCCCCTCTACATCTCTGCGGTCCGCCACATCTCCGTTCTGTCGCTCCCCACAGCCTTTTTTTTTGGAAATGTCAAAGAACGCGCGCGGGCGGAGAAATAGGATTAAGACTGAAAACTTCAAGCCCAGAGAGGGGATGGAGGTGGTGGGTTGAAGACGGGTGCTGATGGTGAATGGATTGTGGGAGAGAACACGAAGGGCCAGAGAAATCCTGAGCACCTTGAAGTCCCTCTAAAGTGTGTATGTTGTGTCTTGCGATATTACCATGTGACTCAGTTTATCAGGTAGTTTATCAATAATCGGAGGCACACGGACATCCTCGGTGACTGGCACTAGGATTAACGCTAATTCAGGTCAGGCACCATGATTAACGCTTATTCAGGTCTGGCATCAGGATTAACGCTTCTCAATAGATCTCGCATTTCCTTACTCTTTCGACGTAGAAATCTGGCCCTCCAAAGCCAGAAGCTTCCAGCCATGTGGTTGCAGGGGAAAATGCAAGGGGACTGAGGTCACTGCTCGCCTTTTCCAGTTCCCTCGTTAGCACTTTCGACCGAGAGACTCAAAAAACCGTGTGAACGTTTCTAGTCCTTCCTCCCACCGAGGTCCCGCTCCTCCATGTCTAAACAAGAGGAGCTGTGTGTTGGGAAGCGGGAGAGTGATGAAATGCAGATGGTGGGGAGGAACTACAGAGATGGTGGGGATGGAAAAGGGAGTTTTTGGAACGGAAGCGTTGCGTGGGCAATCACCAATGGGAGCTGATGGTGATGTGGTGAGTAGGAAGGCGATTTGTCCAAAGCGGGAGGTTAAATACGCTATGGCTCAAAACGAGAGTTCCCTTACAAAACTTCTGTCAATAACCCAACTTATATACGAATATACAAAGCTCAATTTTTTATTGAACTGCAAATTGACTCTTTTTGCATTGAGTCACATCTGAGTCCTGTGTCTGGAGGAAAATGAACCTCCCTCCCCTAAAGTCGGAATAGTACGGGGTACGTTCAGTCATGTCAGTTAAAATTGCTAGATAAAGTGTGAATCTTCCTGCAATCGCTGATGAATTCCAGTTACCAGATATATTTCTCAAAATTAAATATGTTGAATCTGTGTTCAGTGACAGTTAAGTGACAGATTAAGGGGTCTAGGTTATTCAGTTATGCAATCACCTGCATGCATTTCCAACCTCATTCTGCAATGTTATCACACAGTAGGAATCATCTTCATTTGCATTATATTCTCGCAATGGTTTCAAAAGGTTCCCTTTTTGGGGCACCCCTGAATAGAACTATGAAGTATTGTTAGGTGAAAAGCAAAAGAGTTGCCAGAAAGACAGAGTGAAAAGAGCATAAGAATTGTGGCAACTGTTGGTGTCAGCAGAAAAGAAGTTGCCAGGAAATGAGAAAGGAAAGCCAAAAAAGGATGATGAATACCTGGAAGGTTGCCTTCACGCCAGAAGACGGAGTGTAAAGGCGAGGGTGACTATGAAGGGAACGATCAAAGAAGAGTGAGTAGATAACACTAACATCAAGCAGGTGCCATAGATCAACGAATCCCCGCGGATCGGTTCGCTAATCCCAGGGACAAAATAATACTGTGTTGGCAAGATATTAAATATTAATCGAAGCCGCCGTACGTATACTCACGTACGAAAGATAAGTAAATAACCACGTCTAGTACTCAAACTTTCAGACCTTCAGTCGTCGAACCCAAATCCGTAATTAAAGATGGGGCATCAGATTATAAAAGGGTCTCCCACTTCATTGTTTTTCCAATTCTAACTACTACTTTCTAAATACATTTGATCATATTCTTTATAGTTAAAGTAGCTTTATTCACTTTAACTGACTGAATATATTTTCAATAAATATTTCAATGATGAGTGCTTCTTTGATTCCTATTTAAACCTGTTAAGAAGTGAAAACTCATTTTTACTTTCTCGCCTTACGAATACTTTGTAAGAAGAGAAAGTTACGTAATCGTGCGGCGGAAAACGGGGAATTTTCGCCAGAAAAACTTTTAGCAGGGGTCTGGCGACAAAAAAGTGGATAAAACCTGTTGCTAAATTTAGAAAAAAAATCCTCTATCTCGTGGTGTAGTCAAAATCCATGATTTGTTGCTTCTTCATAGTGCAAAATCGATTGACGGCAAAACGTCCGTCTGTCCGTCTGTGGTCAACGCTAGCGTCTAAACCGTTCGGCCGATTTTCTTCAAAATTGATATTCCCCGATCGTTTTTACTCGTATCAAGGCCACTTGAATTTGAAACCGATATTTTAGTATTTGAGGGTACTTTACATTAAGCCCCATTTGAGATTTTCTCAGTTAAAAAAAATTCTCCAAATTTTTTGATTATATTTGTTGTTGAATAGTGCAAAGAACGTTGAAGGGAATGACGTAGGTATCATTTTCGTTGATAGGCCCAATTTTTCGAAAATTGCAAAAAACTGTTTAAAGACTGCAAAATTGAAGATAGACATTTTTGCCTCAGACAAAGTCGGTTGTACAAAATTAGCACTTCAAATAAGGTCAAGAACCCTTTTTTTGAAAAATGAGTAGTTTTTGCGAAAATTGCGATTCAAATTTACAAAAAAATTCTCAAAAATCGCTCCAAATTTTTTCTTTAAAATTTCTGCACGTGTGTAATAAGGGACGGTAAATATATAAATAAACTAGTGGTGCTATAGAATGGCACATACTTTCTCGCAGTAGTTTTTTTTCAAATGCCGATCAGCGGATAAATTATTTGGAGTAAGCCGTTCACCGCTGCCTTTCTTGGTCATGTTTGAAAGACATGTTTTTCGCATGTTGACAATTACCGGCTTCCTAATGATAGAACTGATACAATTACGTTTTGACTAAAATATAAGTAGTTGGTCCGCATGTGGGTCCCGTGGCGCGGCTGGTTAAAGCACCTTCGGGTTGAAATCTTCAATAAGGAAGGTGCCGAGTTCAATCCCCGAGGGGGATTTTAATTTGATGAATGTGATGTTGCAAGAAAAAACATTGAAGAGTGTAGATACTTTATTGAAAATCATTTGAAGTACTTCTACTCACGAATAGAATCAATGCAGATAAATAGACAGGACTTGTCTGTGTTTTCCCTAACTTCATCTTTTGAAAAATTTTTCAACTCTGTTATTCGATTTCTGAAGCGTATGACATGTCAAATCAACCGTTGTCTTGTACATATCTGTATCAACCAATTTATGTAAAATGTGATTATTTTAAAGTTAAATTGTAATACATTATAACTAGAACGTATGCGATAAACGTACAATCCCTAACGGTTCCGAAATTATTATTACTTTCTAGCCTTACGAATACTTCGTAAAGCGGTTCACCGCTGCCTTTCTT
Organism: Acheta domesticus; assembly: GCA_031308135.1. Lineage (NCBI taxonomy): Eukaryota > Metazoa > Arthropoda > Insecta > Orthoptera > Gryllidae > Acheta > Acheta domesticus. Next base: position 183,275,897 of record JAHLJT010004567.1, read on the forward strand.
GCTCATGTTTGAAAGACATGTTTTTCGCATGTTGAAAATTACCGGCTCCTAATGATAAAATCGATACACTTACGTTTTGACTAAAATATAAGTAATTGCGATAAATGTACTAGAAATGTCTGTATATATTTGTTCAAATTTTTAACTTTTAACAATTTATTACTTCTCTTCTTGTATTTGTAAAGCGTCTGTACCATCGTATCAATTGTTTCTTAATCGTGCATTTACCATTTTATAGGTCGGTTCTATTCTTTCATGGCTCTATTCGACACAGGCGGTGTTGGTGTTGCGTAGTGGTATAAGTGCCGGTTCGTTGACTTTGAGTTTCGGATGTCGGGTCTCGGTATGGAAAACGTTTGCTGGTATAACACACTTTTTTTGGTTTATGTAGTGGAATAGCAATAAGGATCGTATAGAAGCAGAGCGAGAAAGTATGTGTGTAGGAAGCACCACTAGTTAATTAATGCACAGACCCCTATGCCCATATGGCTCTGATTGAATCAAACTTTGAACTTACTTTTTTAACCGGAAACAAATATACATGATATTTGTTACCAAATTATTTACAAATATACATTCATTCATATTAATTTCATTGACATTTCACAAGAAATTAATATATTATAGACATACTGAGAAATGAATATATTTCTTACATAAATTCATTTATATTACAAATAATTACGTTTTGCTTTTAGCTTGGTAGAACGAATGTTCTGCTTTAAATAATTCATTACGAATTCATGTTTTTGTAAACGAAGGTACCATTTAAGATTTTTGTTATTCATAAACATGAACACGAATGAACAGCATTTTCATTAATAATGCGGAACATAGTTTTTATCAAATCTAATTTTTAACATATATATTAAAAATGAGTTTTTCAGATGACCACGATGCCACTGTATAATTTAACGATGTGGTGTGTTGGGGCTTGGCGTGGCGTGAGGTGGTATGGTGTGGTCGGGATGTAGGTGAGACCGCGAGGTTTAATGATGCAAAAAAGTGTAACTTACGTAGACATATCATGTATTTTCAGATATTTTCCGCATTTTTATCATACCGAAATCGGACTAAAAACTGGATGTATTCACAGCCACTCGTAATAAATTGCTGCATTCCCTGTCGTTCATAAACACATGTTCAGTTTGTCATTAGTTTAAATTGCTATTAATTTCTTCATGCATGACTTATATTGTGTACAAATTCATAACTTTTCTCATAAGCGGTTTCAAACTTTGGAGACATCGCAACATAACTTGCGGCCTTTTTGAAAATGACAGGAACATTATAGCTTTTGCATCGGATTTGCACTGTTGGTCCCCATTTCTGTAACAGCTGCCAACACATTCAACTTTTTAATCACAAAGAAATACATCCCAAGAGGAGGCTTTGCTATAGAACATCAAGTGAAACTTCTTCAATGTAACAATTACAAAATATTCATTCTAAAATAATTGAGAGAAGTGTTCGTCACACATTTCTTTAATGACAAAGCAGAAAGATGTAAATACGAAGCTAGCGACTACTGCTACGCCTCGTACGACTTATGGGACCTCGGACGCCTCGTAGTTAATATACCGGTCTTGTCCTCACTCAGAGGATAGGACTAGAAAAAATTACGAAAAGAAAAACAATGACAAAGGGGCAATTTCAGATAAAATATTAAAAACATGAAGTTTCCGAATAGCTTGATGGTGATGCCCATAAGCGTCATGTCCATATCAAACAAAGTAATAGATCAATATTTAATGGTTATTTCTTTCTCTAGGTACATAATTAGGAATCGAATGAGAGATTTTGAAAGCTTGAAGGTGCTAAGGTTCTCCTACAATTTTCGAACCCTGTGGGATTTATTCCGGGACATCCGAAACTTGCGAGATGTATCATTTGTCTTGCTCAATTTCATTCAGCAAGTTTTGCCTCTAATACCGAACCCATTACCGCACGAGCGATGTTCAATGTCCAATTCTCTACCACACAAGCGATCAGTTACAGTGGTTCTCAAATGTTTGGAAGGCATTCTCATCCTACTGCACTGGAGCGAACACATTAGCGCGCATCTGTCGATTAACCCCACGCTGTCAGAACCAGACACATTGGCATTGGGCAACATATTGTCTGGTCATCAGTAGAATCTGACACGCAAATCAAGCAACCAGCATCTTGATGGAGTACAAAAGGGTTAGTTCCTAATTGTGTGCTGTACCTTTGCTACTCTGCTTGTATATTTTCAACGTTTTGCTGAAACTGTGCATGTATTCATAACCCTTAGTATTAGACTTTACCTTGCAACACAAACGACTATTCTCAAAGATGCTTATCTACGATTGTGCGCGTAATTTTAATTAGTGAACTCGTGTGGATGTTTTCTAAACGGTTAATTATAGAACTCGTGTTTTACTGCGTTCTTTACAACACGTCTTCTTGATAAAATAAAATTTGCATTAGTCAACGTAGCTTCCTGGCTATTTTAACCAGGACATTTAACCACAGACGCTTATAACTATTATTATTATTATTATTATTAAAAGCCTGTTCATCCTTAATAGGACAAAGGCCTCCTGCGTAACGCAGGGAAATTGTCCACGCCACCTAGATTACAATTCCAGGGGACAGTGATGGTTAGTAGACTGAGTACATGCATTAAGTAACTGATTTTCTAAATTACACTCGTTACACAATTATAACTATAACTTATACGCTATTACTAGAGGGCCTAGGTGGCTCAGAGCATCAACTGATGTCACTGCAGGGCCTTTGACGGAAAGATCCAAAGGTTCACCATCCAGGGAAGGGTGGCAGATCACCGCCACCTCCCGTGACAAAAACATGCACTGCACTCACGGGACTAATGACCATAGGAGTTGACGCTCCGGAGAGCACTAATCGATCAATCAAAGGCCATGTATTAAATTGTGTAAATAAATTGAGGTGTTCTTCCTCATAGGAATGTCTCTTTACTACTGAAAACACAAATATTTCCGTTTAAATTGTAGACGTTCAGCTTTTAATATAAAAGTAAATTATTCTCTCCTTTTTAAATCTTCATTATAAATAGGCAGTCCACAACGTTTCAGCTAAATGTTTAATAACCATCTTCAGACCTGTAGTAGTAATATGTGTTGGAAAGCACTAATTTTAACAATAGAATAAATTATATACAATATTTACAAGACTTCATCTCACATTATTTACGTATGGTAAATATTTTTGGGGCACTCCTCATATATAATAAGATGGAAAATTGGAAAAGACAATGAGTGACCCTACTTAAAGGTGGATGAAGCAACATGATCGAAACGGCCGAAGAGATGTAAACGACCCAAGAAAAGATGGTTTAAGCTAGATCGAATTCAGCTGCTGTCTGGAGGAGAATTCTAGCAGCCGGCTGCTCTAATCAGTAGTTTCCATGGTTTCTCCGATCAACACTAGGCGAATGCCGAAGCAGTTTTCTAACAAACAGGCCACGGACCGCGTGGAATCTTTCCTTCCTCTTCTTTGTCCTGTTCTCACCACTTACTTATGCACTACACTGCCACATTCGTACTATCGCGGGCTCGAGTCGCGCCTCGGGTTTGGGTGTGTTTGTGTACGTCTGTATGTGTGTGTCGTCCTTTCACCATTCATGATCATCATCATTCCATCTTCCATACCACCAGGGCTTACAACCCTGGAGGATGAAAATCGAATTCAGATGAATGCTGATCCCTTGATAAAAATTGTATGCACCTGCCGCCGAGATAATGATACTGAGAACCGGTAAGTGCAGGGTGCATGCACGCGTGATTCAAAAGGCCTATTCTTGAGCAAAAAAATTAGAAGTTACTTAATCAGCTTCAAAACGTCGATATTTACTAACATAGATTTTTCTCAATGTATTAATCACATCGATGTTTTGAATTTGAAAATTGATGCTTAGCGCCATCGACGTTTTGTTATCCATGTTGCATCACTGAGTGGCTGAGCGGACACACGTGCGAGGGTGGCAGACGCTCGCTCGTGCGCTCCGGGAAGGTCAGGGGGAAGTCGAGGGTTCTGGAGAGCACTGCGAGTGCATTGTGTGCGAGCGACATCCGACACCACGGCCGCGTCTTGCGTTTCTCGGAAGTGATGGTGGAAGAAGGCGGAGAGAGAGGGGGAGGGGGTTCAGACAGTAGGCGAGAATGGATGGCAGAAGAATCGATGTTGTGGGAGCGGGAGGATTGATCGAGGAGATAATACAGCGATGAACGTGTAAAGATCGTTCCCACGTGAATCAGGGCAAATAGTAGTCCTATCATGTGAATCAGGGCCAATAGCATTTCCTGCGAGAAGTCTTCTAAACGGTCAAACCCGCAATATTATTTAAGGCTCCAGACTAAAATTGATTCATTGGTTGACGTCATGAGCACGTCAATTGCTGTGGTCATTAGTCCCGTTAGTGTACTGAAAGTTTTATGGTGGTGATTCCTTGAGGGCGATATCCGGCGCCGACCAACAAGTCGGTTTGCTAGAAATTCCCTCCTCCAGGTATCTCTCGCCGCCCCATCGACTAGCTTTAAGCCTGGCTCCCGGCTGGTCTTCTGACATTTGCTGTTGTGTCGTGTATGTAACTTTAATTGTGTGTGTTAGAAGAAGAAGGAAAGATCACGCGCGATCCCTAGCCCATTTCTAAGAGTACCATTCCGGTATTCGCCTGGTATTCATCGTATAAAATACTAAAAGGAAAATTAAACTACTAAAAGGAAAGCTGATGATGAAAGCAGACGGCCGCTAGAATTCTTCTCTAGATAGCGGCTGATTTCGTCCCAACTAAAAACACTTCTGTTTGTAAATGTTGCTACATCCAGAAGGAATGGTCGGAATCACTTAAAAATTGGTGAATGTTTAGAATAGTATATCTATAAGAAGATATTAAATTTGCTTAGAGATGTCGTGCGCTTTGGCCTCACAAATCCCTCTTTTGTGTGACAGTTCAGGTCAGTGTTACGCCACACCTAGTCGGTGTAGAGCCGTCAAACAACGTGCAAACATGCAAGCGGGTGGAAGTATGCCTCGTCGACGCCAAAGGGCGCACTATGAGCATGTGAGTGAGTTGGATCGGGGCAGAATAATCGGTCTCCGAGAAACGGGTTTGTCATACCGTAACATTGCGGCTCGAACGGAACACGCTTTTACGACAGTAATGCGTGTGGAACCAATTGCCGTAAATTGGGAGGTCGCGCTTTGCATTTTACCTAACATAATTCGTATCAGTGACTTACGACATCTGCCGGAATAGAATCGGTAGTCCGACTGCTCTGATCAGTGGTATGCGGTATTTTTCTTATCACCTCTAGTTTAAGGCCGACCAGCAGTTTACATATGTAATGGATTATGGACCGCACGCGATCTTACTTTCCCATACCCGGATGGTCAAATGTCATAGTAATGACCAGTTATCTATAAATTACATTTAAACCAAAACTAAACAAAAATGTTACTCGCAATTTAAATTAAAAATAAAACAAATAATGTATTTGTCCCATGTATATCATTCATCCTCTTTTGAAAAAGCGAAAGTAAAACGTAGTTACATCCACACTTGTTCAATCCATATTTTAATATATTTAATTATAAATTTTAATTTGTGCACCAAGAACTATTAGTAAAAGAATGTCGCGCTCTTATAACTAACTAGCAGAATCCGACAGATGTCCCTCTCTCTCTCTCTCTCTCTCTCTCTCTCTCTCTCTCCTCTGTCTCTCTCTTCCTATCTCTTCCCCTGCTCTCTCTCCCCATTAGATGTCACACTTTCTCCCTCTCACCCTCACACTCGCTCTCGCCCTCTCCATTCCTCCCACTTCCTCCATCACCGCGTCATACGGTAACGCCCAGCAACAATGAAACCCCGGTGTATTGGGAATTGCGTTTAGCTGAAGCGCCATCTTGTCCTGCAGCGCCATTCAGTGGAGTTACACAAAGTGAACAGCATGAAAAAACACGTAGGTGTGCCAACTTTTATGGAAACTGGTCCAATGGTTTAGGAGCTTATCGATCTCGAACAATACAATATCTATTTTTATATAAACGAGTATATAAGAAGATTACCTTATGAAAAAATTAAAATAGCTCGTGAAAAACGTCAGGGTTTACGGGTTTTTGAAAATGTAGCGACCTTACGACCTCAAATCGAAAATCACAGTGCGAGATCACATCATCAGCCAGGTGCAGGGGCGAATCCAACCGATCGTTTTGGAGGGGGAAATCATGGATTTTTGTTTAATAATAAACATAAATAATAAATATTACATTTTAATTTTTTGTAGTGTATATTTATACAATACAATACTATTTTTTAAATAATTAAATAAGTCTAACATAAATGAATATTTAAATTAAATTTGCCAAATAAAAGAAGATAAGAACGCCCCCCCTGGATCCGCTACTGGCCAGGAGGTGGGTACAGCAGCCCTGCGTGAACGAGGTCGCAGGGGGGCGATGGCGGCGCGGAAGGGTACGGAGCATCCGGGAAGAGCGATGAACAAGTGACGTCGCTTCCTGCAGCCCGAATCTGCCACCGCTTCCGCCTCCGCACCCTCTGCGTCCCCCCCCCCGCGCTCATGAGGCCGCTCATTTCCCCTCGCCGCTCCTTTACAAGTGACGTCTCTAGATCAACAGGACAGGAATACTACGCAAATTGGCTCAAGAGCGACGAGCGACGGTTCGTAGCGCTGTGCTTGGCGATTGCTAGTCGCCGCCTCGTTACTAGAAATTTATCGTTGACTACTCTTCGTACTTGATTTTTACGACACTTCCGACATTTCCGCGGCCGATTCTCAAGTATAAAATTTAACAATAAGAGAAGTTTAATGGTAAGATAATTTATTATTTGAAATTTTCGAAATTATCCTTTTCTAAACTTCTGTCAAAGAGGTTTTTAAAAAAAATATGAAAAATAAAATTGATCCATTCAGCAAGATTCTAGAGATGCTTAAAAATAAACACTCATAATTTACTTCGATGTCACTTGACAATAAACAAGTGATAACAAACTCGACACAACTACTGACGTGAATTTGGAAAAGGAAACGGACATATGATCTGTAGACATATCTGCTCGCCCGACTTGTCTGTTGATGTATTTTGTGTGCAATTTACTACAAGTGTAAAATACATTATATGGCTCTTAATGGCTAGTCCTAAATCATTATATAGACTATACTCTTCAATTTTAACCTAAATGTCTCCCAATATTCACCTCAGATGGTGTCATCATTCTAATAAAGCGACAGAAAAGAGACCGTACGGTAGGGCGGAAAGAAAAATATTCAAATGGAAAAACGTAGACAGGAGTCAATGTGTATATACGTTGTTATTATAGAATGCAATTTCCAATTAAATGGACAAGTCAAGAATGTTACATCTAAGAATTTGCAATAAAAGGTCTCCATGTCTACATGCATTTGGGGAAAATAAGAAATAGTAAAATGCCATCACTCTTTCAACTCTTAATACGAGATAAACCACATGTGTGGTATTCAATGGACACTTTTTTATATGAATATAAAAAATAAAAATGCTTTCGTAGTTTATGTCCTGCTTGTAATAAATTTGCTTACCATGCTTGCCGTTACGATTTAACGAAAAGGAAATTTCAGCGAGCTCCGCTCAGTGACCATGAGTCTAAATGTCCTCTCAGGCGTCCGTGTCAACGGGCTCAAATGACGATTACACACGATGATCCATGTGATGTCCTACGGTAAAGGTTCGAATCCGTGTGATCGAGCGAAGTAAACAGGCTGTGTCCTATGTCCACGAGGCCACCTAAAGCGCCCGCCTCTCCAATGCGTAGACGAAATGCATTCGCGCTGCAGCGGATCTTTTGGTGCAGCGTTGTTGTAATTATATTATTATTATTATTATTCCTTTAATTCACGACTAAAGATGTTATGAGTTGATTGAATACAAAATCTACTCCAGATTACAACCAGCTTCCCAAGGAACAGGCCTAGGATCTATCAGTGTTTTTACAATACTTTACGCCCAGTGTGAACTGTTTCCAATAAAGCAATGTCTTGCACTTACCAGTCTTTTAAATGACCTTCAAGTTTACCCAAGTTCTTAGATAAATGTTGCGGAACAAATCCCAGATCTCCGATAACTATCGTCACGACCTGGGGGGGGTAACCCCCCCACACACACACATTAGACTGATGCGGCGGTGAACACTTGTATTTAAGACGTTTCTCTGTCTTCTTGATTACGACGTTTTGATCGCACGACACAACAATATCTACAAGTATTGTTATTATTATTGTTATTATTATTACTATTATTATTAGTAGTAGTAGTAGTACTAGTAGTAACATCATAATCGTCAGTGTCGAAGGCAGTACGTCATCACTTCTCGTCGACCATTAATTTCTTATGAGAAATGATAGTCTTCTTCAATAACAAAATAACAATTTAAACCAGCAGAACGCTTCAGGTGGTGGAGACTAGATCAAGGGCTTCCCCATTCCACGGGTTGTGGAATGGAGACGTTTTGATGATGGTTTACGCATAGTTTGCTTAAGACATTGACTGTGATAAGTACGTAGTGTTTGGAGAAAATGATAAGACTTGATGTAAGTTGTGAATCTGTAAGACTGTAGTCTTGCTATTAAGTAGGATCTGCTAACGTGATACCCTGTTTCTAGGTGGAGACAAATGATAACAATAACTCGCTACGATTCAATAATCATCATCATCATATAATCATTAGTAGTAGTAGTAGTAGTAGTAGTAGTAGTAGTAGTAGTATTACCGTTATTACTTCTATTGTTGTTATTGTGTTTATTGTAGGTGAAAAGTACTAGTGCTAAAAAGCACATACTTTCTCGCTTTATTTGTAACTTTTTCAATTTTCAAAAATGAAGTCTCTTCTAAGGAAAAAAGGCCAAGTTCGCCCTAATAATACTTCCGCACGCTATTGGCGATAGGCAAAATCTTATTTCCACTGTTTCTGTGAAAGGCGCATAATAATATTAGGTGAAATTGAAAAACATTAGTTACTCAAATGAAAACGACTTCGGCTGTAAGAACATGGCAGAATGTTAACAACAACAACCAAATGAATGACTAAACGTAAATACGTTTGTAAATCTGTACATTTACCCACTGAAATAAAAAATCTGACATTTTATTTTGAGCGTCATTGACAATTTACCCCTACGACAGGTGGTTGATCTCTCAGATGTTCGAGTTGTTTTTCCGTTCACAGAACGTCATAAAAACTTTTGAGAACACTGTTATTCTCAGAAACTTCCTATTATTGTTCTCAGATGTCATAGCTTCCAGTTCGTGTCAATAGGCTTTATGTTGTCGTCACGAGAATAATATCAATCAGGCCGTGTGCACTGTGCAGTTCAGCATACGGCGGGCCGGAGCGTGTAGTACAATTTTCAACTCATACAACATTTTAGTTCATTTAATTTTTTAAGTTTCCATGTTAGTAAATGTGTTAAATGGGTTTTTGTGCCTGAAACACCCAATAGTCAGTTTATGAAGTAAGATAAGCTCAAATTCAAATGATCCTCCGGAGAGATCACTGCTTGTGCTCAAATAACGTTTACTAGTACGAGTGCCGCTGGGTTAAAGAGATGATTACGTACATTCAGCTGAAAGGCTACTGAATGGAAACTATGTACAGCAACATTAGACAAAACGTTCCCTTCGATGCTATGGCATAAACATTTGCCTCCATCTTACAGCGGCAGAGGTAATGAAAATGTATGTATTTTACAAAACCTTTTGAACCACTGAAGCTATTACTTCGAAATTTTGCGCTAACATTTTTCGTTAACCGATAAAAAACGCAGAGGGTCTGCGAATCCAAATGTTAAATCAAATCTATTTACACACAAAATTGTTGTTACTGGAAACAATGCACCCGCAATGCATCTAGGCGATTCCATTGTTGCCATTATTGTGAGGCGGAACGGGCGGGATGGGCGAAGCAGTTTGGACGCGGAGAATAGAAAATGAGTTCATGAGCACCATCGAAGAATTAGTAAGGCGCAAATAAAGTGATTTTATTATAAAAGTATGTAATGCATTATAAAAGTAATTTGAAAATTATATTATATATAATATATAAAAATATATTATTATATATAATATATAAAAATATATTATTATATAATATATAAAATTATATTATTGTATATAATATACAAAATTATATTAAATTATATATAAATATATTACATAAAAAGCATGTAAAGTATTATAAAAGTGATATTTATTACAAAAGTATTTTTACAAAACGAGACTGAAGAACTATCAAAGGAGACAATAAAAACCGTCTGAGGTGTCTCAGGATATCAACTGAAGTCACTGCAGTGCCTCCGGCCGGGAGGACGTAGAGTTCGAGTCTCAATGGGTGGCAGGATTTTCAAAACTAGGTAGATAGCCAGATCGAATTCAGCCTGTATTGGGGAGATTTATAGCGATCTGCTGCTCTGTTCGATAGTTTTCCGAGTTTTCTCCTATCAACATAGCGAATGGCGCTGCGCCGGCGAATGTTGGAACAGTACTCTAATAAACGGGCCCCTGACAGTGACCAATCTTTTCTTTCCTTTCCTTGTCCTATTCCACTCCTCACTTATAGATAGATACACTTACAAGCAGTACATTGGGAGATATCTGGTTGGGGAAATGCCCGCAAGCCGACGTGTAGATTGGCGCCGGAACTCTCCATCCAACGAGGAAGGATCATCCGCGTCCTCCCGTGATCGATTCATGCACTACACGTGGACGAATGACCTTAGCAGTTGACACGCCGGGAAACCGAAATAATCACTCAGGCGACGGTTAGAGCGATTTTGATAAGCAATCGAATATTCAAATAAATTGATATGAAATGAATATCGTACAATGTTTTATCCACTTCGTAAAAATTGCAAAGTACAAAAATTTTCGTTTAAATTTGACATTCCACCTTGCAAACTTACTGACTGTTAGCACATTTTGCTCGGCGCGGACAAGTTCCTGCGACTTCCGCCCACCTGAAGCCACACTAAGAAGAGCAGCCATTGTTCAAAGCTTTTTATTCTTGATACTAAGTTTGGTAATGTCATTGCGGGGGATCGATTGCCCACACTGTTGCCAAGTGCGACACCCCCAGATCAGTGCTTTTTCTTAACTGCACACTCTCCTTCCTTAGTCAATGATTATGAGAATATTTGGAATTCTGAGAGGATTTCCTCTTCTCGTGATGAAAACTTCTCACACTTGGAGCATCCTTGTGAAAAGAAATTTAATGAGGACACCTTTAGGTTGGAGAATGGGCAATTTTGTGTATCTTTGCCTTTTAAACGTCCTCCACAATTATTGGGGAATTCACATTTTGTGGCCAAGCAGTTTTTGCTTGCTTTAGAAAACAGATTTTCTAAAGATAGAGAATTAAGGCATAATTATGTCAAGTTCATGAGAGAATACATTGAATTGGGGCATGCAGTTGAATGTGTCAGTAAGATAGCACCTCCTTTCTATTTTATACCTCATTTTTGTGTGTTGAATCCACAATCCCCTACTACACCACTGCGTGTAGTCTTCAATTGTAGTGCCAAATCTTCTTCTGGGTTAAGTTTAAACGACCTACTCTACGCTGGCCCTAACGTGCAATCAGAGCTCATTGACATCATGCTTAGATTTCGATTGTTTAATGTTTGTTTCACTGCAGACATTGAGAAAATGTATAGAATGGTTCGGGTGCATGATGCTGATACTAAATTTCAGAGAATTTTGTGGCGAGAGAACCCTCACGACCCCATTAAAATTTTTACTTTGCAGACCGTTACTTATGGTATGGCCCCCTCCGCATTTCTGAGTACAAGGTGTCTCAACAAGTTGGCTGAGGAAATAAATGAAAATGATCCTGAGGTGGCTTCAGCTATCAAGCAGGGATTTTATGTAGATGACTTACTGTTCGGGAGTGACTGTGCTGAGAAGGCAGCATCGTTATTTCAAAGGATTGTAAAAGTGCTAAAGGGAGCTCATTTTAATTTGAGAAAGGTTAATAGCAATTCTTCATCGTTTCTGGCCACTCTCAACACCACTCACACACAATACACTTCCACGCCTCTGGCCTCAGACAATACACACAGAATATTGGGTTTGACTTGGAACACTGATAAAGACACACTTTGCATTACATATAGCAAACACTCCGATCCAAACACTTTCAACCTCCCGTGTGTAACAAAAAGGGTTGTGTTGCACTTAATAGCCTCTATTTATGACCCATTAGGTTTTGTGAATCCTTTCTTGGTAAAGTTGAAGCTTTTTCTGCAAAAATTGTGGTCTTTACAGTTGGATTGGGATACTCCTCTTGATTCTGATCTTACTTGTTGTTGGCAGTCCTTGGTTAATGAGATTGTTTTACTGCCATCAATTATATTCCCACGCAAGGTGTTTACCCCAGGGTCACCTTCCCTCTTGTCTAGTAGGATTCTGTGATGCCTCTCATAAGGCGTACGGAGCTGCATTATACTTAGTTAATCATGATTCTGCATCCGTTGCGCATAGCCACTTGTTGTGCTCTAAATCAAGACTTGCTCCCCTGGCAGGGTCGACTATTCCTCGCTTGGAGTTGTGTAGTGCATTGTTATTGGTAGAATTGACCAAGAAGGTAATAAGAGCATTGAGAATTGTGTGTTCTATTAATCAAGTGTATCTTTTTTCAGATAGTTCTATTGTTTTGCACTGGTTGGTGAAAAGCAATCATAAATTGGATGCTTTCACTGCGCATAGAGTTTCAAAGATAGTGGCATCCTATCCACTATCTTGTTGGCGCCATGTAAGCTCGAGACAGAATCCCGCTGATCTGCTAACCCGTGGTGTCTCCCCCCAGGCACTGCAACACAGTACCCTCTGGTTTGTAGGACCGCCGTGGCTGAAGCAGCCAGTGTCAATGTGGGCCAAGCCGTTTTGTCGATGCTGAGGTAGCGGATAATGGTAAGGTAGATGCTCTCTGTTGTATGTTCACTGCATACAAAACAAATATGCCCTCGTCAGATGTAGGTGAAAACCAAAAATTCATTTGTTCAAGTGCTACTTAGCAGATATTCAAAATATCACAAATTGATAAGGGTGTTGGCGCTATGCTTAAGATTCATTAACAACATACGGGCTGCAATTGTTGCTCGCATTGACCCTGCTTCGGCTCAGATGCGGAGAAGGGGTTGGTTGGCACCGCTTGAATTGAGAGAAGCCACAGTGGTTATTATAAGGCTCATTCAACTAGACATGTACCCCCTTGAATATAAGGCACTTTCAAAAGAAAAGGGATTACCTCCCAAGTCATCGCTCATTAGCTTGAATCCTTATCTAGGCCCTGATGGGCTTTTACGGGTGGGTGGCCGTTTAATGAATTCTCAGGTGGAGAGGTTAAACAAGCATCCTATTATACTTCCGCCTAACCACAAATTTACCGTCCTGTTCTTAGAAATGATACACCTCGCATTTCTACATGCGGGCTTGGCAATGATGATGGGATGTGTGCGCCAGCAGTATTGGATTCCCTCCCTACGACGGGTAGCAAAAAAAGTAATTAATGCTTGTCTGACGTGTAGGCGCTGGCGCGGCGCACCCGTGGAGCAAATTATGGGTTCATTGCCCCCTAGCCGCGTAAATCCTTCTCGGCCATGGGCTCACACATCCGTAGATTATTGTGGCCCAATTTTGACAAGGCCGTCTCTCACGAGATCAAAAATGTCTCAGAAGACTTGGATTGCTGTATTTATATGCCATTCCACGAAAGCTTCGCATTTAGAAATCGTCGAAAATCTATCCTCCTCTCAATTCATTGCGGCCTTTGAACGTTTTGGTTCGAGAAGAGGTTATCCTGTGCACATGTACAGTGATAACGCTAGTACATTCAAAAGTGCTAGTCGTATCCTAGCCGAGGCTAATCGCTTTGTTCTTTCCGCTCGGGATTTAGAGGTTATCACCAATTTTTTATCAGTGCAGGGTACCTCCTGGCACTTTTGCCCCACCTACGTTCCTCACCGAAACTCGTTAGCTGAGGCTTGTGTTAAAAGTCTTAAATTCCATTTGCGTCGCGCTTTAGGGCAACAAGTTGTGCCCTTGCTTACATTGTACACCCTCTTAGCCAAAATAGAAGCTTGTTTAAACTCAAGACCGCTTGAAGTCACGTCTACAGATTCGGATGTGAATTTGATTTTAACCCCGAATCACTTAGTCTACGGGCCCGCGCTTAATACTTTTCCTATAGATACTGACTCGCCTCTTGTGCAGATTACTCCTGCACAACAGTTCCGCCATTTAAATAACAAATTAGCAATAATTTGGGAATATTGGTCGCGCAATTACCTCCACACCTTGCAACAAAGGGTGAAGTGGAAAAGGGAGTCACCACCACTAGCTGTAAATGATTTAGTACTTTTAATTGAGGAATCTCCGCCCTCTCACTGGAAATTAGGTGTAGTGGAGAAATTGTTCCCTGATCAAGCAGGAGTCGTGCGTACTGTTGAAGTACGAACTAGCCAGGGCAAGTTATTGCGACCAGTACAAAAGTTATGTGCACTGGCTAGAGCCTCCCACGAGTAAGCCCCAATCCATGATATTTATCTCTACTTTTCCCCCTCTGTCGACCAGAGATGCTCAGCTGATTTTTTCTTTCGCTTCGCCGCCTGGTGAACAGGCGTACCACTATCATTTTTTAGGTCAAACTGCGTGGGCCTGCCACTTGGTTTTTTTTTGGTGTTCTTTGACATTTTATGCGTTTTATTAATTCCTTGTTGTACTAATTGGTATAATTTTTTGATTAAGCACTGCTACAAATTCTATGTGATTTTGTTACTTCTAGGTTAAGGTAATTGTTACGAGGTACTCAGTGATGGTTCGAGGTGATTACAATATGTACGCTAGGCAAACGCCTATGCTTTCGTTTGTTGTATGCCCTCCTCACGCGTTTATAGTAGGAATGGAGTCTCTCAAGATAATGCAGAACTGTGGTGGACTTCTCAGTGCTTGTTGCTGAAAGAAGTGAGTGGGAGACGGACAGTGCCGAAATCGAGCATCGCCATGCGCCAGGCCCCAATAAATGTTAGCACATTTTGCTCGGCGCGGACAAGTTCCTGCGACTTCCGCCCACCTGGGCACTCTTTGGAGTGCTTCCCGCTAAATTATGGGAGTTCCATGCTAGACCAGGGTGTCATGGGGGCGCCAATTCCAAAATTCGCGCGTCCCACTTAAAAAAAAAAAAAAAATCCTTCATCAATCAATCAATCAATCAATCAATCAATGAAATGGAATGAAGACATTAATTAAATCATTGTTTCCCCGCGCCTTGATGCATGTGACAGCTCTTCCGCCGCCCTGCCAGGTTGCAATCAGCTACCCTCGCCGCCGACACCGGTGACGTCACTACATCACCACCGTCACCGCCGCCACCAACACCATCGCGCCGTCGCGCCCGTATCTCTCCCCCTGCCTACGTCCGCCCCCCCCCGCCGCCAGCTAGCCGGCTGCCCGCCCCTCTGAGCCCTGCCCGGGGTCGAACCCGGGGCACCGGCCAGTGCATGTGCGGCCAGCGGGCGACAGAGCTGGTGGAGTGTGGGCCAAGCGGATGGAGCTATGGTGGACCGGAAGCATGAAGCATCCACGGCGGTGAAGGGCATTTTTCACGATTTCTGCATTGAGACCCTCTACTGGACAGCGGTGTGATTTGTAGGAGCGGTGGTGCTGTGACAGTGGTGTGGTTCGACAACCCGGCCATGTGTGCCTCGTAACCTTTCAATGTTACATTCATTTGGTTTTTGCTTGCTGTGTTAGTCAGGTAGCATCGCTTGGTCAGTGTGTGCCTTTAATTTTGTGTTTCGCAACACTGCAAGAGTTTTGTGAAATTGTTAAAGTTTTGTGAAATTATTATTAAAGTTTTTTTGTATTCCTTGACACTGACTGACTGACTGATGTTTATAGATGCTAATAGGACGCCATGGGTTAGAACACTTATGTTGGACTAATTCTTAGGAAAAACCTGATTACGTAAGTTAACACTGGGCCATGGAACATTGAAACAGATGTATAGAGCTTTTTTCTTTTCCCGTATACGTACATATTCACGGAGTGATATACATAGTATAGGGAAAGTTATGTAATGCTGCGCGAAAAAATGGCCAATTTTCGGCGGAAAAAAATTAATTGCCGGGCCGTGAAAACGAAAAAGTCAATAAAACCAGTTGCTAAATTAAGAAAACAATCCCGTAACACGTGGTGTAGCCAGAAACCCTGTTTTCTAGGTTCTTGATACCGAAAACCCAATTGAAAGGAAAACGTCCGTCTATGCGTGTGTTAACACTGCTAGCGCCTAAACCATACGTACGATTTCTTCCAAAATGGTAGAAGTGCTGTTGTAGCACCACTAGTTTCATAAAATATTTACCCATTTTCTTCAATTGTTTCTTCAAATCTTTCACTTCTCACTTGTGCCTGCTAGCAATTTATCATAGAAGAGTTTGTTTTTGTGATTCCTGAAATACTGAGAAAGTCTCTGAAGATCTACAAGTTTCTTTGGTTTCAGCAGAAGTAATTTCTTGTACAGTCCTGAAACGTAATATAATCAGGTAGCCGTTTATTACTTCTGATATCTATCTTTTCTCCAAGCACCATGGTATGCATACTTAACAAGGACATGAACATCTTGTCTTATTTTAAGAATTATAACTTTTCAACCCCAGAACTCACCTTTTTCAACGGTAATATGTCTAAATCACCTGCCATTGTCACGAAAACGTATTCAACAGGCAACAGTATAGTCAATCTCTCTGGAAAAATCAACCATAGTCTATTCCTGTCAATGGACAAGAGCTGACGAAAACTGAGTGGACATTGGTTGTTTTAGCAAAACTAGTGATATTTCAAAGCTTCATATTTCCCGGACTATGGCTAATTTTCCTTCACTATTTACTACAGATGAAGCCCGAGGAGATCAACGTAGAATACTGTAGGGAACCCGAAATCGTCAATTTTGGAATACGGTCGCTTTTGTAACTAGTGGTTCAATAGAATGGCACAGACTTTCCCGTATTAGTTTTCTATTTCCTTGGGTCTTCGCTAGCTATTCGGAATTGCCACAAACTCTTTCTTGGCAGCTGTCATATATCCACGCCACATGACCAAAAGTAAATCTTTTTTGTCATTTTCTTAATTTTTCGGTTTCCTATTGGTAGAACGAAAATATTAATTTTAGAATATTAAAGAACGCAAAAACCTAGTCATAAATGCAATTTTCGTTTAAAAATTATGTGCCGTTTAAGAGAAAATGGCGTTTTAGCGCTATTAAAAGTGCGAAATTCGAAGCTCATTTTCACAGAAAATGTTTGAGTTTTCAAAATACTTTATTTGAAGTTATTTGAAGCACTTACAATTGTAATTATTACTTGTAATAATTATTAATATACATTATTACAAGCACTTACAAATATAATAATGTTTACAAATTTCTGGTAGTGTGCATATTAAAGATGTGAGAGATATTTAAAAAACATTACAATTATGTAATTTTTGAAAAAACAAAAATAACTCAAAATAAACTTTACGCTATACTAAAGAGTTACAAAAGTTTCAAGAAAAAAATTGCAGCCATATATGAAAAAAACGCGTTTGGCGTTTCTGAAAATGCTAAATTTTGAACTAATTTTTACAGAAAACGGTAATGTTTTCGAGAAACTTTACTTGACATTATTTATAGCACATGTACTCGTAAATATAATAATGTGAAAAAATCGCCGCTAGTGTAAATATTATCGACGTGAGAAACGTGTGAAAAAATTTACATTTTGTAATTTTTGAAAAAACCAACCAATAGAACAATATGGCTTTTATGTCATCTGATAGAATACATTTACCACTATGCCTACCAAAAGTTTAAAGAAAAATTTGGAGCCGTTTTTGAGAAAATTTTGTTTTTGTAATTTTTTAAAATTGCACATATTGCACGCAATATTGCACGAAAACTACCAAAATTGTTGAAAAACATTTACATGACCTTTATTAAAGAACTCAATATGCACAACAAATTTTATTTGAAGAAAAAATATCTATCTTCAATTTTGTAGTTGGAGAAAGACGCCGAAAAAAATTCAAACTTTCACAACTTTCGAAAATTCAGAGCTGTACGTGAAAATCGGACCTATGCTATGTTAAAAGTGTATTTTCCTCTATTCATACAAGAAATTTAAAGAAAAATTTGGAGCCGTTTTTGAGAAAATGTTGAAAATCCCCGGGGGGCTTCATATAAAGTACCCCCAAATTTTAAAGAATCTTTTTCAAAATCACAAAGCTTTGACTAGAATCAGATCGACTGGGGAATATCAATTTTGAAGAAAATCGACCGAACGGTTTAGGCGCTAGCGTTGACCACAGACGGACAGACGGACGGAATGCCGTCAATCGATTTTTAAGTATGAAGAAGCAACAAATCATGGATTTTGACCACACCACGTGTTAGGGATTTTTTTTCTTAATTTAGCAACTGGTTTTATCCACTTATTCGTTTTAACGGCCCGGCAATTAATTTTTTTCCGCCGAAAATTGGCCATTTTTTCGCGCAGCATTACATAACTTTCCCTATACTACGTATATCACTCCGTGTATACGTACGTATACGGGAAAGTAAAAAAATAGTATTGGAGTGCAATATCTGTGAAGTTATTTATTTAGTTCCAGAATTCTTTTGTAAAATAGCTATGAGAATAAAACCTTATTTATTTTTCATATGAAATTTTAATTTGTTTAAAATTATTACTTGTAGATGTTCAGATTTATGAGAAGTACTAACAATGTTTGGCAAAGAAACATCAGAGGCCATTCATTCAATTTTGAAATTTATGTAGTATCTACAGAAGTAATGTAAGGACTAATCATCCAGAAACTTCAATTTATCCGTATTTCAAATCCACACCAATTTTAATAACACTAACGAAGGGAGAGAGTTTCTTGCTTCCCCTGAAAAGTTTTGGATATTGGACTATGGTGTTTTTTTGTAAAAAGCTCTTTATGTGTTCTAAGAACTCCTAAAATTTGACTGTAGGAAACGAAAGTGCATAAAAAAACTCCTAGCGATACAGTCCAGAGCGAGCGACCTCCGCCTGTCACACAGGCAAAAGCTTACTGCGCGGCGTGGCAGCGTCGTGGGGCGGCTCAGGACGAGGCGTGGAGAGGGGGTGGCGGCGCGGGGTGCGTGGCGGGGAGGAGAGGCGGCGTTGGGTGGGCTGGCGTTTGTCCCGCGGCTACACAAGGCCGTATCGAGTTCGCGACGCGTCGACAACTTGTGAATTTGCATGGCAGACGGCGGCGCTCGCTTTGTCCTTGGAAGACGCCTGTGCTTCCCTCTCCTTCCCTTCCCGCCCAACACCCCTTTCGCGCACGCAGCGAGCCGCGAAATTAGGCGCTCGCTTTCATATCGGACGCCGGCCCGCCAATCGCAAGACGCGGCGCGGCGCGGCGCCGCCATCTTGTGGATCGCGTTTCGCGCCCCGGTCGCCCTCGCTGCTTTTTTTTTTCGGAATCGCTTCGCTTCGATTACTCTGTGAGCGGATAAATATCAAGTGATAGGGAGTCAGATCAGGGAGCACACGTAGAAGTAAAGCATTCGAATGATTCCAGTCATCAAATAATTCCTACAATACACGTGACATTCTTGGCATAGGATATCTTACTTCTCAAACTAACCAAAAATTAATTGACAATCCTAAACTTTTGACAGTTCGCCCAACCCCGTGTCATACATTGTAATTACTTTTCTAGACCTAAAAAAGGTATTTCCTATCCATTCTTAAAGGTTGCCACACCGATCTCCTATAAAAGAATTATAGTTTAGTGATAAATAGGTAACTTTGGCTTCCTTTCTAACTTACTAACTAACCTCAACAAAACGACTCGTTTCCTCCAACTCCATCATCCAAATTCTAATCTTTGATAAGCATCGGTACCCTTATAAAACAATCCTGACTAAATAAACATATATCCTCCCTAAATGTTATGCCCCCTGATTTCCATCTCCTCTGGGGAAAGCAAAAGAAAAATATTGATGCTAATGACGAAATATAAAAGCGCAGAAAGTCAGATTTTGATTTGTTGTCTTAAATACACTTCAGTGCTACAATGTTTCAAACCGGGAGAGATGGCTCAGTGCATCAACCTGATGTCACTGCAGTCCCTCTGACCGGGAGGACCTAGGTTCGAGTCCCGACGGTGGCAGGATTTTCGACACTAGCTTGTCAGCTAGGTCGAATTCAGTCGCTATCTGGAGGAGAATTCTAGCGGCCGGCTGCTCTGATCGGTAGTTTTCCGTGGTTTCTCCGATCACCACCAGGCGAATGCCGGAGCAGTACCCTAACAAACGGGCCACGGACCGCGCGCGATCTTTCCTTCCTCATCCTTGTCCTATCCTCTCCCTCTTACACACACACTTACACTAACATGCACTACACTACCACACATACCGGGAGACCGGTCGGGAGATTACAACTTGTCCCGGCTGGGGCGGTGCCCCGCTGGTGGGAGATACTTGGTTGAGGGGAAAACCCCGCTAGTCGACGGTAGGTCGGCGCCAGATCTCGCCATCCAGCGGGGAAAAGATCATCGCCACCTCCCGGAGAAAAACACGCACTACACTTACGGGACTAATGACCTCAGCAGTTGACGCGCCCGGAAACACGAATCAATCAATCAATCAATACAATGTTTCAAAGAAAAATAAACAGATCTTCAAATTTGCTTTCTATGTTTTACACCATTGTTTTATTTTCCAAATACTCAGCACATAATATGTAGATGCTTTTCATTTTGTCTTCGCCTGTAGAACTGTGGTAAGGAGCGGACGTTTGTGCTCCGTACCAAACATCAAGCCTAAATAATTTTGGTATCACATTGTGTCAACTTTGAAGAAATTAGCTTAAGTAAAAATGCAATTATTTTAGAATGAATTGTATTTTAAGCGTTGTTTAAACACGCTACGTCGTAATTCATAGAATAAATAGAAAAAACTATAGAAATAGAGTCAAAATTGAAAGAAAAGTTTAAGACTCCGTTTAGAGAGAGAATAACATCGATCATTCATTCGTAAATATGAGAGAAAAGATATCTTCTAACCGTGATATTGTTCAACAAACTACATTTCCTCATAGCTACTCAATAAAATTCACTCGGACAATTCTTGTAATTACCTACTAATAGAACAAAAACTCATTTATTAATTTACCTGGGTACGACCTCACTTTTTAAAATAAATACTCCTATATCCAGCCTTAATATGTAAGGTACCTTACCCTTCTCTGGACTATTCCATTTAACAGATCAAATTATTCAGCAGAGCCCATCCAGTCACGAATACGTGCACTCTCGCTGCTCCTTTTATTTGTAAACGCCTCCGAATAAACGGCAAGAGTTTCGACTTCATAAAAAGGCGAATGGCCCGTTCCTGCAGGGAAACGGCACGTAACAATTGCGAAGTTAAACCCTTTCCTAACGGCGAGAGTCAAGTCCCCGAACGGTGCATCTGCTCCCGGCGACCCTCTTCCGGAGCGGCTCTGGCGGCGGCGGTGGCGGCGGCGCGGCGGCGCGCGGCGGGACGTGCGCCGGGGGTAGTTTCAGCGAAGGCCCGCCTTAGGAAGCGAGGGCGCAGGCGGTCGGTCGTTGTGTATTTAATAAGAGGCGGAATGATTCTGGGGAAATGAGCAATACCGCGTGGGAAAAAGTGGAGGCAGCGAGAGGTGGAGACGGGCAGGTGGTAGGTAAAAGGGCTGCTGGATGGGTGGGGGGATTTGCGCAGGTGGTGGGGAGTGGAGGAGAAGGAAGCGGTCCACGGCAGGTTTGCTTGTCGCCGGCAACGGTAGTGACGGACGAGTGGTTGTTGGGCGAGCGAGCAGGCGAACGAGAGACGAGTAGTGGGCGAGTCAAGGGACAGGTGAGTGGGCGAGCGAGTGGGCGGGTAAGAATGAGAGCGAATAGGCGAGCGGGTGAGTGGAGAGAGTAGGCAAGCTGAGTGGGCGACGGGTAGGAGGGTCGAGTGAATGGGCGTGCGAGGAGAGCAAGTGGGCAGGCGGGTGGGCGAGTGAGGATAGCGAGTGGCGAGTGAGAAGAGCGAGTGGGTAAACGAGTCGGCAAGTGAGTGGACGAGCGAGTGCGAGTGTGCGAGCTGCGGTAGGCGAGTGATGACAGCGAGAGGCGAACATTGGGCGAACCACTGGGTGGGCGAGAGTGTGGGCAGGTGAGAGGGAGAGCGAGTAAGCGGGCGGGTGGGCGAGCGGGAAAGTGGGCGAAGGTCGATGGTTCGTCGTGGTGGCGGGAAGGGGTAGAGGGGCGGGTGCCTGGCTGATCCTTAATGACGCAGCGTGGAGGAGAAGCAGCGGTTTGCGGTCAGCTGGCGGACGCGTCGTGGCTGGTATGTGGTGGAAGAGTGACGAGCGAACGGCCGGAGGGCGGGCGGGCGGCAAGAAGACATGGGCAGGGAGTGGCGGTCGCTAGATAAGTCAAGGAGGGGCGGCTGGATGGCGTGGTGTGGACGGGGCAATGAGGGGGAGCGTGCTGGAAGGGGTATTGTAGGAGCGTCCTATTGGCGCCTTTGGGTCCTTAAAGAAGACCTTCCCTATCGGGAGAAAGCTTCGAGCGTGAACAGTTTTTCACACTTTGTACAAGGGGATTTACCTACTTAGCTCACCTTTGTATCATGTTATGAGAAGGTTGATTATTTCAGATTTCCTTGCACTGATCTAATTTCACATTCTTTAAAATGCCTTGACTAACACATGAGACTCTTCCCCAGGTCTGAGTATTAAATTACTTCAGACTGGCGCAAATTTAGACTATTTTTAGTCCCTTCTGCAAATTCTTAGTCCTTTTTGCGGATTGCAGGTGTCAGCACTAAAACACTTCAGAGATCTCAAATATTTGAGCTGAAAGGTTCAAAATGCTTTATAAAAGAATTACCATACAAATAAACAAAATACAGATAAACTTTCACACAGACATTACCTACGGTCGGGAAATGATACAGGCATTCGAGGTTTAGAATTCTTACATTTTATTCAAATGACAGAACTCTCTCAAAGGGATGGATAGTGTGTTACAGTTAAATATATGTTCGTAAAGGCAGAAATGTGAAATCATTCACCTAACGGATTCTTTCAATTTTCATTAGAAAACAAAATATATTATATTTAATTGTTATTTATATCGAATACATATTTTAAATTATTCTCGAAATTTGTTACAGATGAAATGCGGTAGTGGTGCTTCAACAGCAAAAACTTATTAGCATTATTTCTGACTATAACGATTTTCGAAAAGTAAGATTTCAAACAATTCAATTCCTATTTTAAGCCATACTTATCCATGGAAAATTTGCTGATTAATCTCTAGAGGTAGGCACTTCAGTATTTTAGGTTTATGTTTTACAAATTTTAGAATATAAATAGAACTTCCATTCTTGTTTGAGAGACGAAAAGTCAGACTACATTTTAGGCGAGATACTCCTACTGATGAAACAAAAACGAGAAGTTAGATAGTTCTAAGTGCATCCAAACGAAACTCAACTTGCGTTTAGTTGCTTATGTAGATGATATGGTTGAATTCGCAACATGAATGCTCAAAGAAGTTACAGTTAGAAGAACTAAAT